>CM073470.1:38065566-38443066 GCA_037074535.1 Gleditsia sinensis
TGGCTTGCCTTTGAATGTGCAGAATTCTGAGGTTCAGCTGCATTATGAAGAGAGAAGTTAGCATTAGTCAAAGATTTAATTAAATGAGAACTCAACTTACCTAGAAATAACCGATGTCTTGAGTAGCTTTTGGCATCCAATTTAATTTCATCCTTTTGAGATTCTACCAAAGCATACGGTAACTTTCCTCTATCTTTGAGTAGGGCATATTTATTTGAGGTTATAACTGCGGGTGGTTCCCCACTATATATGCCCTTTAAATGGCTAGGGAGGCTCTTTAAGCCTAGTTCAGAATACTGAACAATAGAAGGTACAAGCATCTTATTAGAAATTGGTAACAACATAGAAAGATCCTTACCTGTTTGCTGCACTTTTGGTGCTTCCTCTCCTGCTAAAATATTCTCTTCAAATTTGGCGTTTAGGGTACATTCCATAACCTCTTTCTTAGTAGGCTTACTAGTGTCAACTTCCAAGTCATCTTTTTCATTCAGTGCAGAATTTTCTTCCTTTTGCATTAACGATGCTGGGGCTAGACTTTCAATTTCTGAATTTTGAGCCTCTAGCCTGCTGACTGTTGTTGCTAATTGCCCAATTTGATTTGTTAAGCTTTAATGCTGGCCCTTACCTCTTGTTGAAATTGATGAGTATTTTTTGTAAGAGATTTAACAATATCTTTTAAAGGAGTACTTACTTGGAAATTCTGAGATGTATTCTGTCTAGGATAATAGGCCAGTTGGGTATGGTCAGAATTGGCAAAATTTTGTTCTGCAAGACTATTTTGTGCATTCTCATACCTGAAGTTGAGATGATCCTTCCATCCAGGATTGTACATGTTTGAATAGGAATCATACCTCACTTGTGGTTCATAGAAACCATTAACCATATTTACCTGCTCAAATGACTCATCATAGAAAGTTGGGTACCCAATAGACGGATGCTCCATGATAGAATGATTTCTATAGAAATTTTCTCTTTGCATATTTTCTACACGTTGACGAACAAGAGAGGTTAAATTTGCAAGTTGCTGTTCAAGAGAAGAACTACATACCTCACCAACATGTCTTAATGGAAACCCTAGCCTAGTGCCAAATTGTTGAAAATTGGCTACCATATTCAAAGTTATGAACAAAAAGAAAAGGAAAAAAATCACAAAAGGTAAATATACACAGTCCCCAACAACGGTGCCAAAATTTGATGCGTACTGTCGCAGGTACACCCAAATTGATACCTTACCTCAAAACTAACCTGTAGTAGTAGGGGAGTAAGGGTCGATCCCACAGAGACTGGTATTACCTTATGTGATTAGAAAAAGGGGGGATTGATAGTTGCAAATAAAATCAAGTAAACAATAACGAAAGTAATTAAGAGAGAGTGATTAATGATAAAGACGTTGGTTTCGGTTGATATCCACCGTCAAGGGATTGCATTGATCATTGACAACATGATCAATCTGTAATTGAATATCTATCATTGGGTTTCTAACCCTGTTCCTCCTTTAAGTCTAGTAAATTAATGACAATCGCACTAATTAAACCCTAATTAACAAGAAATCCTTTAGCACATCGATAAAACATAACTTGTTAACCGCATGAAGAACTAGAGAAACTGACAGAGCTAAACAAATATAAACACATCAGCTATATCTAATTTAGTTAATCATTCATCATAGGTTCAATGATTTATAATCCAAAATCCTCAAACCTATTTGCCTCACAAATCACAGAATTGAAGACTTTGTTCAAAACATAATTTAGCGGTAGATTAAGACATACAATATACTAGTAGGCCTCCTAGCAATCATATGAATAATCATTAAGAAGAAGAACAGATGAATAATACTCAATTCAAATTGAAACAATAAAATCAAATCTAAATCTCACAATGTATGAAAATCCCTTTAGGTTTCAATCTACCTCAACCAACTAAAAAGAACTAGCCACGCAGGGCCATAAGAAAATCTAAAGAAGAATTGAAGAACTTGGATGATGGATTGAATGAATTCTTTGCTTGTTTTGTCCCCTTTTTATAGATTAACTCCTCCTAATCAAAGTAGGACTGTATCTAGGTCTAATCTCAGCCCATCAGCCTTCAATTCGGGTTAAAAAACCCTAAAAATCGTGATTTTAATGACCTATATGGCATCGGCGCCGCGGAGCTCTACTCGGGCGCCGTGGTGCTACGGAATTGTAATGATGCAGCACCCCAAAAATTCCAGAATTTGCAAAAGTTCCAAACACGAAAGTTGTATCTCTATGTCGCTTATTTCCATAGCCACTGGAATCGCCTTAATTGGATCTGAGTTGAAGGAGATATCACAAAATTAGTGACGAAAGGTCAGAATTCGTCCTGCTGCACTATTATTCTGATTTGTGAGCTCTGTAACGCTATTAAATCTGATTTGTGAGTTCTGTAACGCTATTAAATCTCCCGAATTTGACCAAGTGTTCAACATAAACATTGTAGATAATTGTGTTATCTTTTCACAACCACTTGCATCACTTTGATTGGAGTTCATAAGAGGGAGATATGCTTAAAATAGTGCTGAAAGGTCTGGAATCTCTGCAATGTGACATTTTTCCATGAATTTATTATCTTTTTCTTCTCTTTTCTTCTTCCTTTGTTCCTACAACACAAAACACAAAACTAAGCTAATTCCTAATTATATTTTACTTAAATTAAACAAAAATTAAGTTTAAAGGTATTAATATCATGCTTAATTAAGATCACATCACACATAATTCAGTTTAGTATATAATTCAGATTGTGTTGGGAATGGTATTTTATCTGATGGTCTTTATTGTCTTAACTTACAAAGTGATACTACTTATTGTTCAATGCAAGTTTATCCTAGTTCTAAATGGTGTAATATTAACAATGTTTCCTCTATGTTATTGCACTAGAGATTAGGACACAAATCTATAGAGAGAATTAAGAGGTTAGTTAAAAATAAGGTACTCAATACTCTAAATTTTACTGACTTTGAGACTTGTGTGGACTACATTAAGGGAAAGCATACCAACATGTCTAAGAAAGGTGCTAATAGGAGTTTAAACATATTAGAGATCATTCATACTGATATATGATGTCTAGACATGGATGCGCATAGTTAGAAATATTTCATCTCCTTTATAGATGATTACTCACGATATATGTATATATATTTGCTTCATAATAAAAATGAAGCATTGGATGCCTTCAAAGTCTTTAAGGCTGAAGTTGAAAACCAATGTAGAAAGAAAATAAAGATAGTGAGATTAGACAGAGGTGGAGAACATTATGGTAGATACACAAAGAATGGACAAGCACCTAGTCCCTTTGCTAAGTTTCATCAATAGCATGGGATTGTTGCCCAATATTCTATGCCTAGTTCTCTAGACCAGAATAGTGTCGCAGAAAGAAGAAATCAAACATTATTGGACATGGTGCAAAGTATGATTAGCAACTCTAATCTTCCTATATCCTTGTGGACTAAAACACTAAAGACAACTATGTATATATTAAACTAAGTTCCAATTTAGGTTATCCAAAAGACACCTTTTGAATTGTGGAAATGTTGAAAACCGAGTTTGCAACATATGCTTGTTTGGGGATATCCATATGAGGTGAGGATATATAACCCACAAGAGAAGAAACTAGACTTGAGGACCAATAGTGGGTATTTCTTTGGATATGCCAAAAGATCCAAAGGTTATAGGTTTTATTATCCATCTCACATTACTAGGATAGTAGAAACAAGAAATGCCAAATTTCTTGAAAATGACTTGATCAGTAGGAGTGATCAGTTCAAGAACTTAGTTTCTGCACATAATCATATAGAATCTCAACATTCTACTTCAAGTGACAGATTGTTCATTGTTCATAGCACCCCTCAAGTACAAACGAGTATTGAACAACCAATCTTTAAGTTTCCATAAGTTGATCAATTAGATCAAGATGTTCAAAAATTACATGTAGTTCCTGAACTAGTTGAACCATAAGCTCTTTAAAGAGATGAGATTACAACATTAATAAGATCTATTAGAGAAAAAAAGATCAGTTATTCCTAGTGATTTTTGGGTGTATCTACAAGAGTCTGACTACAATATAGGAGCTAAAAATGATTTAAAAACATTTTCACAAGCCATGAGTTACAAAGAGTCAAATTTGTAGTATGATGCCATGAAAAATGAGATGAATTCTATGAAGAGTAATAGAGTTTGGGAACTTGTAGAGTTTCCTAATGGGGCGAAGGCCATTGGTTGTAAATGGGTCTTTAAGACCAAGAAGGATTCATTAGGCAACATTGAGAGATACAAGGGGAGACTTGTTGCTAAAGGATTTACTCAAAAAGAATGAGTCAATTACATGGAGAATTCTTCTCCTGTATTTAAGAAAGATTCTTTTTGCATTATTTTGTCATTAGTTGCCCATTTTGACCTTCAGTTGCAATAAATGGATGTGAAAATGGCTTTTCTTAATGGTGATCTAGAGGAGCAGGTTTATATTAAAAAACTTAAAGGTTTCTCCTCTAGTAATGGTGATCACTTGGTATGCAAGCTTAAGAAATCCTTATATGATTTAAAACAATCCTTTCATCAGTGGTATTTTAATTTCCATTGAGTAATTTCTTCATTCAGATTTATTGAAAATCCTATAGATCAATGTATATACCAAAAGTTCAGTGGGAATAAAATATGTTTTCTTCTTTTATACGTAGATGATATTTTGCTTGCAACCAAAGATAAGAGTTTGTTGTATGAGATGAAATAATTCCTCTCTAAAATTTTTGACGTAAAGGATATAGGTGAGGCATCTTATGTCATTGGCATTAAGATCTATAAGGATAGACCTCAAGGTGCTTTAGGTCTATCACAAGATACCTATATCTATAAGGTTTTAAAGAGATTTCATATGAAAGATTATTTACCTAGTGTTTCTCCTATTGTGAAGCATGATAGGTTCAACTTAAACTAATACCGAAAAATGACCTTGAAAGGGAATCTATGAAGAACATCACATATGCTTTTGTTGTCAAAAGTGTAATGTATGTTCAGATTTAAACCAGACCTAACATTGCATTTTCTGTGGGGATGCTCGAGCGATATCAAAGTAACCCAGGAATTGTAATAACTCCATTTTATATATATATATATATATATATATATATATATATATATATATATATATATATATTTGTAAAATCCCATGAAGTCATTACCTCTTCACTTCTAACTATTTAACTTATAATAACATTCAATTAAATTAACCAAGCATAATTAAGGTTTATGGAATACCATTAACACCGATACAATTCTGGGTTCATATACACATCATTAATTAAAAACATCCAAACAAAAATCAAACACATATATGTCTACATCTTATTCATCCATATTGACCAGTTCTAGAGATATAGGTGCGGGTGGTGTCAACGTCACCGGGATCTTAGCCAACTCCACCCAACATATGCAAAAATTCGGTCATAGAGAATATATGCATACTTCGTCATCTGAACATGATATGAAAATATAGTGAGAATTAAATCCTAGTAGGTTCAACAATAAATTATAATTATCATCAACATAACTCATAATGTCATGATCATCTATATAAGCTACAGCAAATATCTTAGGTCAAATAAATGCACTTTATCAATGCACATAAAATTCATACAATAATAACATGTATCACATGAATAACTATTTTCATAACATCATATGATAGCTATTAACTTTTTTTCATATCAAGCTACCCCGATCAGGGTAAGTACTTTATACTTTCTGGTACGGACTTTTCTCGCTCTGTCTGACATGGCACACTTTATCTTTCTTTTCTCATTAACATAATCATAGCCGTGAGTAGGCCGTCCCCTATTGGTGCACCACATGGACCGCCATGTGACCGTGCTCGTCTCTTTTCTTTTCTTTTCTTTTCTTTTCACATTAATAGCCAAAAATATGATTTCAATAACAAGTATGTTCATTATACTCACATTGTAACATACCTAATTTCGTTTCTTTTATTAATAAAGTTACATAAATATTTAGTTAAGGAAATAAAATTTATTAGACGTTTTTTAGATGTCTAAGGAAATTTAATCCTTGGAAATTCTTCACCTTATGTATATCCATAGAAAATGTTTCTAACATTAATGGAATAAGTAAAGAAAGACAAACTTAATAGGAAAACATTTGAAATAACATACTAAAGAGAGGCGAAATTCTTGGCTAAGTAAGATAAATTTTTGGTAAGTAAGTCAAGGTCTTAAAATTTAAAGAAGATTGGATAAGGGTAATTTTTCCTAATTCAAGAGATAGAGTTCCTAAGTTTAACATCTCCACCCATACATTGGGCTTTCACCTATGGACACTTTATATAGAGTTTTTCCACTTCACATGAGTTTCTAGCAAGTCAATAGGATAGCCGAAGAAAGAAATAACACATAGACTTGGACTAAGATATATAAATTGGACAGATAGCCCACAAACCATGAAAATGTGACCAAGCCCTCCATGAAAGGTAGAATTTCAACCAAAGCAAAGAAAATGGGTAAGAATGAACTCAAATCAAAGAGGGAAAAATAAGAATCATGTGAGAAAATAGTAGTGTAATAATAATCAAGATTAGGTCACATGGCATTAGGACAAAATATCTATATCCTATATTCATAATTTCAACAAGAAGGTAATAATACATGGCATTAGGACAAAAAATCTATATCCTACATTCATAATTTCAATAAGTAGGTAATAATACATGGCATTATGACAAAACATCCTTATCCTACACAAGTAATTTCAGCCAAGAAAGGGAGAAACAAGGGCTAGAAATTTGCCACCTAAAAAAGAAAACCTATCACACTTGATGACGACAAAAGAAAAAGGAAATAAATCCCTAAATCAAAGGGACCTTGTGCCTTGTCCTAAGAATATTTTATCATAATTTTCAAAATACAAATCTCCTTTTGCTATGCATTTCTTGACTAAGGGAGAGGAAGACAAGAACATAAGTTGTCTTTCCCCAAAAAATAACCAAGTGCATCCTAATTGTGAAAAGGTAGATCCATGATTATGAAAGCTGAACCACTTGATAGTTTATTTAAGCAAAACTCACCCTTATAACATTATAATTTTGTCTAAGTGGGGGAGAGAAAAAATAGAAGCAAGGTAGAGTGAGGAAAAGAGAGAAATAGAGGAGAAGAAAGGAAGGAAGAAGAAGGAGATGTCTAGAAGAATAAGTACTCAAGGTAAGTTAGCTTAATCTCTACTTGAATCCATCTTTTCTCATCATCCTTGGAGTTCAAAACTCAACCTCCTTCTCTTATTTAAGCTGCTAGAAAATCTAAGGAAGAAATCTTGCTACTTTTTTCAAGAGGAAACAAGAAAATGAATTCACTATGTGAGCTTGGGAGATCTTAAGGTAGGTTTAACAATATCTCTTTTTGAAGAAAAGCTTTAAAATTTGTAACATTTATATGGGATTTTGATCTTAGAACATTGAAGAAATTTACAATATTTGCTACTTTGATGATTTGTCGTGGATGTTGCTATATCATGTTACATGTTATTTTGAATATGATGGATATTTTGAACATTTCGGTTGGTGTGAAAAGTTCTGCATAGGTATGGCTATGGGTAGTAAAAAAATTTTTATTTTTATGCTCCTATTTTGTATATTTAAATGTGGTGAAAAATTGATGGAATATGATTATATGTAAATTAGGAAGAAAATGGAAGAGGATGTAATATAAAGATGAAAAAAAACCATAGGAAAGGATTAGTTAGGAAAATGGAATTTGGAGTAACCAAGGAAGCTTTTGTTTTTGAAATTATTGGAAGAATTGGTTAACAGAAAAAAAAAAAGTAGATCTATGTATCTCAGATTTTTTTCCACTAGAATCACTTAATTTGGAGTCCAAATGAGGGAGATATTACCCAATTTGTATGCAGTGGTCAAAAAATAGTTAACCAGGGAATAATCTTTTAAGTATGCTTCTATATTTGAATTTCTTGGCAAAATTTGTAGGGAATTAAAGGAAATTGTTAACATAATAAATATAAATATATATATATATATATATATATATATATATATATATATCTGTGTGTGTGTGTGTGTGTGTGTGTATCACAGATCTATAGGCTCTAAAATCACTTAATTTGAAGTCCATATGAAGGAGATATGGCATACTAATGAGTAAATGTCAAAATCAGTCTAGAATCCAGGTTGGTAAATGTAAGTGTTTTTATTTTCAATTTTTTGGGAGTAATTAGTAAGGAATCTGAAGAAATGATAAAAATTAAGGTTCTGTATAATTTTCTTAGAGTTTTATATGCTTTTGAATCACCTCAATTGGAGTTCATATGAGGGAGATATGGTCAAATTAGTAAGTAGAGGTCTGAACCTACCCAAGAAGAAATAACATTGAATTTAAGAGAGTAGCAACACCATAATTACTTAATATTTCACTAAAATGTTCAACATAAGGGTTTTATAGGATTGTCTTATCTTTCAATTGACACTAAGATCACCTCAATTAGAATTAAAATGAGGGTGTTATGCTCTATTTAGTGAGAGAGAAAAAGAATATTTTAAAAATGAAGAAGAATCTTATAAATGAAAATAATAAATAACTAGTGTATGCCATAGCCATTGCCATTGCATGAACTCCCTACCCACTTAAGTGTGTAATTTTGACATGAAAATATTTTAAATTGATATTTGAAATGATTATGTTCATGGCATGATTACCAATGATTTTTGGTAATAATTATATGAAAAATTATGGCATGTGAGTATAATGAACATACTTGTTATTGAAATCATATTTTTTGCTATTAATGTGAAAAGAAAAGAAAAGAAATAAGGACAGTCACATGGCGGTCCGGGTGTTGCACTAGTAGGGGACGCCCTACCAACGACTATGATTATGTTAAAGAGAAAAGAAAGAGAAAGTGTGCCATGTTGGATGGAGCGAGAAAAGCCTGTTCCAGAGAATGGAAAGTACTCACCCTGACCGAGGTAGCTTGATATGAAAACAAGATGATAGCCATCATATGATATTCTAAAAATAGTTATTCATGCCATACATGTCATTTCTGTACGATTTTCATGTTCTTAGATAAGTGCATTTATGTGACATAAAATAATTATTGTAGATTATACAGATGAACACAATGTGACAAGCATTATTGATGATGATTATGATTTATTGTTGAATTTACTGGGATTTAATTCTTACTATATTTCCATATCTTGTTCAAAAAACTACGTTATGCAGACATTCTCTATGACCAGCTTTTAGCGTACATTGGGTCGAGTTGGCTAAGATCCCGGTGAAGGTGCAACTACACGCACTCGTATCTCTGGAACTGATTAATATGGATGAATAAAATGTAGACTTATATATGTGTTTGATTTTTGTATAGATGTTTTGATTAATAATGTGTATGTGAACCCAGAATTGTATAAGTTATATGGTATTTTAGAAACCTTAATTATGTTTGGTTAATTTAATTGAATGTTATTATGAGTTTAATAGTTAAGAGGTAATGACTTCATGGGATTTTAAAAATACATATATTTGTATATATGTAAAAAAAATGGAGTTGTTACATCATTGGTATTAGAGGAGGTCGATCCTAGATGGCCAGTCAGTGGATGGTTATCTAAATCAATCTTAAAATGCCTTGAGTATGTTGTGGTTGTGCTGTGTAGGGGATCAGTGATTTCATATTGATAAGAAATTACTAGTATTTTCTTTCTATATGCCGAGGTGGTATGATTACTGCTGTTAAATATTTTTGAAACTAAATGTTGAGCTTGATCGCCTC
This sequence comes from Gleditsia sinensis, assembly GCA_037074535.1. Taxonomy (NCBI): domain Eukaryota; kingdom Viridiplantae; phylum Streptophyta; class Magnoliopsida; order Fabales; family Fabaceae; genus Gleditsia; species Gleditsia sinensis. The sequence continues at coordinate 38,075,379 of CM073470.1, forward strand.
AATAGCAGCATAACTTTGTTTTTGCCATAGTAAGAAATGGCACCACCAAGGAGGAATCTGGCAAATAATGCGGAAAAAACCCTGCACAACCTTACCATGGCGATTTGAGACCAAGTCACGACCACCAACCAAATTCTACAATACCTCTAGAATACTAATAACCAGAATGGTGAGAATAAAGTTAATAATTGAATGGCAGGGAATGATAACGGCATATCTGAGTTCATAAGAACTAGACCGCCTTCTTTTCAATGCGAGTTTGACCCTATTGAAGCTTAAAGGTGGATAAGGGAACTGGAGAAAATATTTGAAGTGATGGGTTGTACTAAGGAGCAGCAAGTTATCTTCACTGCATATATGCAAAAAGATGAAGTAGAATGCTGGTGGCATGGAGCTAGAGAACTTTTAGCTCACCAGGGAATGCAGATCACCTGGCAGGTGTTCAAACACACCTTTTCGGAAAAGTGCTTCCCAAGTACTGTGCGAGCAGAGAAGGAGATTGAATTTCTCCAACTCAGGCAGGGTAGCATGACCGTAGACCAGTACATCGTAAGGTTCAAGGAGTTGTCCAAGTTCTCCTCTTACCTATGATTTAACCCCGATGAAGCATGGAAAGCTATTAAGTTTGAAGCAGGATTGAATCTAGAGATAAGGAATGCTATTGTAGGTATGGAGATTGGGGAGTTTCTACCTCTGATAAATAAATGCAGACTCCTGAAAAGGAGCTTGAGGGCAGTGGAGAATGAGAAACAAAGACATAACTTCAAGAAAAGGAAAAAAGAGCCACAAAACTCTAGCAGACATGTCAGAGGAAAAGGTCAGGGTACTGGAAAGAGGCCAAGGACTGCAAGTTCCCAACCCTTCCAACAAAACTTTTCCACAGTCAAGTGTACTAAGTGCAGACGTATGCATGGTAACCGGCCATGCTACAAGGGATAATATGTTTGCTTCAATTGCAGAAAGAAGGGTCAGTTTTCAAAGAACTACCCACAGAATATGGGGAAGCAACCTAAACAGAGGCCTCAGGTGAAAGGAAGGGGTTTCACCTTGAGCGGCCAAGAGGTAGCTTAATCCTCCGAAATGGTTCAACGTACATGCTATATCTATAGATTTGCTCTTATGGTATTGTTTAACTCTGGTGCTAGTCATTCATTTATATCAGAAGAATGTATTAGGGAGCTTCAGTATCCTATTTTTGAAACTCCCTATGTGGTATCTATAGTAACTCCCATAGGGGAAAGGGTTTTAACTTTATATGTAAAGACTATCAGGTCACCATCTAGGAGAAAACGTTTTCTATAGACCTCGTTTGTCTACCTTTAAGAGTTATTGATGTCATTCTAGGGTTTAACTGGATGTCTAGACATCAGGTCTTACTAAGTTGTTGCATCAAGACTGTTGAATTTCTACCTCTTACTCCACAAGAAGAGATGCAGTTTTTGATGCTAAATGCCAATCAAGTCAATCGGGAGTTAAAGAGTGGAGTACTTGGTTACATTCTCTTGTGTTTATCAAACCTAGAAGTCAAACCGAAGCTTAATGAAATTCCAATAGCTAATGAGTTTCCTAAAGTATTTTCACCAGATATTCCAGGCTTACCTCTCGAAAGAGAGATAGAGTTCTTTATTGATCTCCTACCCGAGACAGAGCCTGTCTCATTTTCAACTTATAGAATGGCCTAGAAGAAACTACAAGAACTCAAGAAACAGTTTGAGGAATTATTAGACAAGCAATTCGTTAGACCGAGTGTATCACCTTGGGGAGCTCATATATTGTTGGTTAAGAAGAAAGACGAAAGCCTAAGACTATGCATAGATTATAGACAGCTGGATAAGGTGACTGTCAAAAATAAGTATCATCTCCCTAGGATAGATGATTTATTAGATCAACTGAAGGGAGCCTCCATCTTTTCTAAAATTGCCTTAAGATCGGGATACCATCAAATTATGATCAAGGGGGAGGATGTACCAAAAACAGCATTCAGGACTAGGTATGGACATTATGAGTTTCTCGTAATACCCCTCGAGTTGACAAATGCACCTGTAATTTTCATAGATTACATGGATCACATTTTTCAACCCTATCTAGATCAATTTATGGTGGTGTTCATTGATGACATCTTGATATATTCTAAGAGTGAGAAAGAATATGAACAACATCTCTGAATCGTGCTGCAAGTGATGAAAAAGAAAAACTTGTATGCCAAATTGGAGAAGTGTGGATTTTGGCTGTCAAAGGTAAAATTTCTCAAACTAGTCATTTCCAAAAAAGGCATAGACGTAGACCCTAGCAAGACGGGAGTAGTGATTCAATGGAAAGCACCAAAGACAGTTACAGAAATTCGAAGTTTCTTAGGTTTGGCATGATACTACTGGAAGTTTATACAAAACTTCTCTCGTATAGCCTTTCCATTGACTAAATTGACCAGAAAAGGAAATCCTTTCAAATGAATTGATCAATGTGAAGCTAGTTTCCAGAAGCTTAAGACAAGATTGACCACTCCTCCTGTTTTAATTATCCTAGGCTCCAAAAGAACATTTTGAAGTGTATAGTGATGCTTCAAAGAAAAGGCTAGGGTGTGTGCTAATGCAAGACAAGAGAGTACTTGCTTAGGCCTCTAGGCAACTAAGATCCCATAAAGGAAATTATCCAACCCATGATCTTGAATTGGTAGCAGTGGTGTTTGCCTTAAAGATTTGGTGACACTATTTATACGGGGCAACATTTGAAGTATACTGAGATCATAAAAGTCTTAAGTACCTTTTTGATCAGAAGGAGTTAAATATGAGGCAACAGAAATGGATAAAATTTCTCAATGACTATAAGTTTGAGATAAAGTATCATCCAAGAAAGACAAATATTGAAGCTGATGCTTTGAGTCAAAAATCTCTGCATATAGGTCAGATGATGGTGTCTGAGATACAGATGCTAGAGGAGTTTCAAAATTTGAAGTTGGTCACTACTCTCACCTTAAATAAGTTAATCATCAATAGGTTTATTATAGAGTGTGATCTTAGATCCAAGATTAAAAAGGCTTAAGCTCACGACCAATACTTATAGGATCACAAAGAACAAGATGATTTTTTTGTCTTGAAAGATGGAGTAATCATTTATCAAGGAAGGGTTTGTGTACCTCAAGAACAAGAGTTGAGGACTAAGATCTTGCATGAAGCACATTAGAGTAAGTACCCATCCTGGATCCAATAAAATGTATCAAGACTTAAAGAAGATGTACTGATGGCTAAGAATAAAAAGGACATTACTGAATTTGTGGAGAAATGTTTAATTTGTCAGAAGGTGAAGATAGAGCATCAAAAGCTAGCGGGATTTTTACAAACTCTTGAAATCCCTAAATGGAAATGGGACAGTATTACGATAGACTTCTGGTGGGCTTACGTAAGACCTCAGTTGGATATAACTCTATCTGGGTAATAGTTGAAAGATTAACCAAATCTGTTCACTTTCTGCCCATAAAAATTAATTATTCACTGGAAAATTGGGCCAATTATACGTTTAGGAAATAGTTAGACTACTTGAAATTCCCCTAAATATCATTTCTGATAGAGATCTGAGGTTCACATCGAGGTTTTAGAAGGCGTTGTAGGAAGCTTTTGGAACCCAGTTGCGATTCAGAACTGCCTACCATCCTCAGACTGACGAGCAGAAAGAATGGACAATTCAAACCCTAGAAGATATATTGAGGACCTGTGTGATAGAACAAAGTAAAGGATAAGATAAGTAACTACTTTTAGTGTAGTTTTCTTATAATAATTGTTATCACTCTAGTAGAAAGATGGCCCCCCACAAAGCTTTATATGGTAGGAAGTGTCGATCTTCACTAGTTTTTGGATTGAGGTAGGAGAAAAGAACTTGCTGGGTCCTGATCTAATTCAACAAAACACTGAACAAATTAGGATGATACGAGAAAAAATACTTACAGCTCAGAGCCGGCAAAAGAGTTACTATGATAAGAGACACAGACAGAAACCATGTACTTTTGAAACTTTCCCCAACTACTGGAGTTGGTAGGTCTCTCAAGACCAAAAAGTTAAGTCCGCAATTTTTAGGATCCTACCAAATTCTAAAGAAAGTGGGGATGCCAACATATCAAGTTGCCCTCCCACCTAATTTGTCCAACCTACATAATATTTTTCATGTATCATAGCTCTAGAAGTATCTTCCAAATTCATCACATGTAATATGGGATGAACCAATCAAAATAAAGGAGAACATGACATGCCAGCTAGTACTAGCATCCATACTGGACACCGACGTTATGCAACTGAGGAATAAGACCATTCCCCTAGTTAAGGTGTTATAGGAAGGTTTTACTCTGGAAGAATCAACTTGGGAGCTGGAAAAAATTATGAGGAAGAAATATCTGCAATTGTTCTTATTACGTAATTTCTAAAATTTTGAGGAAAATATTTCTTTTAGGGGGAGAGAAATATAACATCCCTAATTTCGTTTCTTTTATTAATAAAGGTCAATAAATATTTAGTTAAGCAAATAAAATTTATTAGACAATTTTTAAATATTTAAGGAAATATAATCCTTGGAAATTATTCACCTTATGTGTATGCAAAGAAAATGTTTCTAACATTATGGGAATAAATAAAGAGAGAAAACCCTAATAGGAAAACATATGAAATAACATACTAAAGAGAAGCAAAATTCTTGGTTAAGGAAGATAATTTTTTTGGAAGTAAGTCAAGATTTTAAAATTTCAAACATAATGGATTACGGTAATTTTTCCTAATTTAAGAGCTAGAGTTCCTAAGCTTAACATCTCCACCCATACATTGTACTTTCACCTATGGATACTTCATATAGAGTTTTTCCACTTCACGAGTTTCTAGCAAGCCAATTGGAAAGCCCAAGATAGAAATAAAACATAGACTTGGACTAGGATATAAAAATTTGACTAATAGCCCACAAACAATGAAAATGTGACCAAGCACTCCATGAAAGGTAAAATTTCATCCAAAGCAAAGAAAATTGGTAAGGATGAGCCCAAATCCAAGAGGGGAAAATAAGAATCATGTGACCAAATAGTAATATAATAATAATCAAGATTAGGTCATATGGCATTAGGACAAAACATATATATCCTATATTCATAATTTCAACAAGTAGGTAATAATACATGGCATTAGGACACAACATCTATATCCTACATTCATAATTTCAACATGTACGTAATAATACATGGCATTTGACAAAACATCCTTATGCTACACAAATAATTTTAGCCAAGCAAGGGAGACTCAAGGGCTGGAAATTTGCCACCTAAAAAGGAAAAACTATCATACTTGATTAAGACAAAAGAAAAAGGAAATGAATCCTTAAATCAAAGGGACCTTGTCCCTTGTCTTAAGAGCATTTTATCATAATTTTCAAAATATAAATCTCCTTTTGCTATGCATATCTTGACTAAAGGAGAGGAAGACAAGAACTTGAGTTTCCGTTCCCCAAAAAATAACCAAGTGCATCCTAATTGTGATAAGGTAGATCCATAATTATAAAAGGTGAACCACTTAAGAGTTTATTTAAGCAAAACCCACCCCTATAACGTTATAATTTCTTCCAAGTAAGGGAGAGAAAAAATAGAAGCAAGATAGAGTGAGGAAAAGAAAGAAAGAGAGGAAAAGAAAGGAAGGAAGAAGAAGGAGAAGTCTAGAGGACTAAGTACTCAAGGTAAGTTAGCTTAATCTCCACTTGAATCCATCTTTTCTCTTCATCCTTGGGGTTCAAAACTCACCCTCCTTCTCTTATTTAAGTTGTTAGAAAAGTTAAGGAAGTAATCTTTCTATTTCTTTCAAGAAGAAACAAGAAAACGAATTCACTAAGTGTGCTAGAGAGATCTTTAGGTAACTTTGACAATATCTCTTTTTAAAGAAAAGCATTGAAATTAGTAACATTTGTATAGAATTTGATTTTAGAACTTGGATGAAATTTACAATATTTGCTACTTTGATGATTGGTCATGGATGTTGCTATATCATGTTATATGTTATTTTGCATATGATGGATATTTTGAACATTTTGGTTGGTGTGGAAAGTTCTGCATAGGTATGACTATGGGTGGTAAAAAATTTATGATTTTTATGCTGCTATTTTGTATATTAGAATGTGGTAAAAAATTGATGGACTATGATTATATGTAAAATAGGAAGATAATGGAAGAAGATGTAATATAATGATGAACTAAAACCTAAGGAAAGTTTTGGTTAGGAAACTGGATGTCGGAGTAACTAGGGATGCTTATGTTTTTGAAATTTTGGGAAGAATTGGTTATTAATTAAAAGCATTGGTTAACATAAAAATGTAGATCTATGTCTCACGGACTTTTAGCCACTTGAATCATTTAATATGTAGTATAGATGAGGTAGATATTGCCCGATTTGTAAGAAATGGTCAGAAAATGGTTAACCAGGGTAGAATCTACTAAGTATGCTTCTGTATTTGAATTTTTAGGCAAAATCTATAGCGAATTAAAGGAAATTGTTAACATAATAAATATGTGTGTGTGTGTGTGTGTGTGTGTGTATCACGGATCTATAGGCTCTGTAATCACTTAAATTTTAGTCCATATAAGGGAGGTATGGCTAATTAATGTGCAAAGGTCAGAATCAGTCTAGAATCCAGGGTGGTAAATGTAAGTGTTTTTGTTTTCAATTTTCTGGGAGTAACTAGTAAGCAATATGTAACAACCTTTTTTTTATTATTATAAAATATTGAGTTCACATACACGTCATTAATCAAAGCATACATACAACATATCAAACACATAGATATTTACATCTTGTTTATTTTGGTTGACCAATTCCGGAGATATAGGTGCGGGTGGTTGCACCTTCACTGAGATCTGAGCCAACTCGACCACAAACATCTTATTTGATTTTGAGATCTGCCCAACATAATGTAACTCAATCCAGTGTGCACTAAAAGCCAGAGCCATAGAAAAAGCTGCATAACTAATTTTTTGAACATGATATGGAAATATAGTGAGAATTAAATCCCAGTAAGTTTAACAATAAATCATCATCAATATAGCTCATCACGTCATGTTCAGCTGTATAAACTACAGAAAATATCTTTGGTCACATGAATGCATTATATCTATGCACATAAGAATCATATTATAATAATATGTATGACAGGATTAACTATTTTCAAAATATCATATGATGGCCATCAACTTATTCTCATTTCAAGCTACCCCGGTCAGGGTGAGTATCCTCTACTCTCCGGTACGGGCTTTTCTCGCTCCATCTGACATGGCCCACTTTCTCTTTCTTTTCTCATTAACATGCTCATAACCGTTGGTAGGGCGTCCCCTACTATTGCGCCACACAGATTTTGATGCGTTCCTCTAAACGAAGAAACGGAGTGTTTGGCGAAAGCAAGGATCATCTTGAAAATTCAACGGATGTTTGATCGCCACGAGTTGCCTCGATAAGATCGGATTCAGTTCTTTGCCCAAGAACTAAGGGAAGTTCTCACTTTAGGAGAAAACTCAATCTTTATTAATCATCAAAATCTGTTTTAATACATGAACCTAATGAAATCTTAAATAGACAATCAAACCTAACCCTAGTAGGAAAGCCAGCAGGCCTAAAACTCCTAATTGGACTTCTAATAGAATATGCCCCAAATAACATTAATTATCTGGACCAACTAAACTAACAAAAATAAACCCATAATTAAACTACTATTTGGGCTGCATAAAGAATAGGCCCAAATACTAATAATATCCAAAACAAAAAATTTAAACTAAAGCCCATAATACATCTTTAGCCTATGCAGATTTGGGCTAGTTGTCTTCAAGATCCAATAAACTTTATTGGGCCTCCGAATTGCCCTCTTTAATGCAATCTTCAAGGCTGCAAGTTGTGGCCCACTTGATGTCTAAACTTGGCCCAACAACTTCCTCTTTAGCTTGCACATCCAAGATCAAGCCCAGTAAAGCTTCTTTGGCCCGCTTCGCCCTGCTCTTAGTCATTGGACCGCCTATCCTTTGCAAAGGATCTTGGGAACGGTTTATAGTAGCTTTGACAGCACCTTGATCTCCATCATTCCCTCTTTCCTCGAAATGATTCGTCCTCGAATCAAAAGCATCACCTACATCAAATAAAGACAAGTCAGCAACATTGAATATAGCACTAATATTGCCATACTCACTTGGTAAATCAATCTTATAGGCATTGTCATTGATTCGCTGCAAGACTTGAAAAGGTCCATCTCTCCTAGGATGCAACTTAGACTTTCTCTGAACCAGAGACCTCTCTTTATGAATATGTACCCAAACCGAATCACCAGGTTCAAATACAATTTTTGCTCGGCTCTTGTTGGCTTGTGTTGTATATTGCTTATTCTTCCTCTCAATGTTACCTCGAACTTTAGCATGCAAATCCTTTACATATTCAGCCTTTTGCTTACCATCCATGTTAACAAACACATTAGTAGACAAAGGCAAAATATTCAAAGGTGTTAGAGGATTAAAGCCATAAAAAATTTCAAAAGGACTACAAGCAGTAGTAGAATGCACAGATCTATTGTAAGCAAACTCAACATGTGGTAATGGAATATAAAGACCATGTGACATAACCTTAGACTTAGCTTGTTTACATGCCATACACTTAACACAAAATGAAATGACATCATGTTTCATGCGAGGCCAATAAAAATGTTTATACAGAATTTCTAAGGTTTTAGTCACTCCAAAATGCTCCATTATACCTCCACCATGACTCTCCTTATTTAATAAGGCACACATAGAACACTTAGGCACACAAATTTTATTCTTTTTAAACAAGTAGCCTTTATGTCTATAGAAACCATCAATAACACACTTATCATAAGAATTCCAAACAGATCCAAAATCAACATCATTAGCATACAAGTCTTTAATGTATTCAAACCCAAGCAACTTAGCATGCAAAAATGTCAATAACGCATATCTTCTAAACAATGCATTAGCTACCACATTTCCCCTTCCAATTTTATATTTAATCACATATGGAAATGTCTCAATGAATTTTAACCACGTAGTATGCCTTTTGTGCAACTTACCTTGAGACTTCAAGAATTTCGGACTCTTATAATCTAAATGGATAATGAATTCTTTCGGCCATAGATAATGCTGCCAAATTTGCCAAGTCCTCGTCAATGCATATAACTCCTTATCATAAGTAGGATATTTCAGTGTTGTGAATCCCTGTATCAAAGACACAACCACACTAGGCAAAGAAAGGTTAGGAGTGTTAGTAAAATAAATATCCTTGTACATGAGCACAAGGAGGTTTGGTTTGCATATCAAAGCACTCTTCACCTCACTTTTTAATGCAAAAGCACTCACTCTTTTATTTTCTTCTTTATCTGTCTCACAATTCTCTTTCTTTTTCTGCTCACATATCTCAACATCTCTCTCTTTTATCTCACTCTCAATTTTGGCCATACTCTCTTTTTTCTCACATAACTCAACCTCTCTTTCTTTTATCTCACTCTCAATTTTGGCCATACTCTCTTTTTTCTTTTGCTCACATATCTCAACCTCTCTTTCTTTTCTCTCACTCTGAATTTTTGCCTTACTCTCTTTCTCCTCTTTTTCTTTTATTTCTCTCAACTCACACTCTTTTGTAATTCGCACTTGATCAGCATAAGCCTCAGCTGGCCTTAGGGGTGTTAGAATAAAGGTTTTCTTATGCATGGTCAATGTATATCGATTCTTGTAACCATCATAATTAACCCTTCTATCAAATTGCCATAGACGTCCCAACAACAAGTGTGCAACATGCATTGGTACTACATCACAAAGCACCTCATCTTTGTAGTTACCAATAGAAAAAGATACCAAAACCTGATTAGTCACCCATATCTCTCCACTATCATTCAACCATCTTAGCCTATATGGCTTAGGATGTTTCAATGTGGGTAGACCCAATTTATCAACCATCAAGGTACTAGCTACATTAGTGCAACTCCCACTATCAATAATCAAGCTACATACCTTGTTATTCACGTGGCACCTAGTCTGGAATATATGCTCACACTGTTCATCATCAATATCATCAATAGGCTGCATATTAAGAGCATGTCGAGTAACCAATACTTCTCTTTTCACTAGCTTACTAATCTCCATATTACTACAATCCTCCAATGGTGGAATCTCATTATCACTAGAATGCTTACTCTCCATACGTCCCTTTTCTTCTTCACCAAAGACAAACTGTTTAGAAGGCTTAGGTTTGGATAGTGACTCAAGATTATCCAGCTTCATATGTGTCAACTTAAACTGCTCCTGAATTGCCTTCATGTAATATTTAAGATCAATTTTAGGTTGATTTATTTTACTAGTCATGTTTATCTCACAAGCCTCACGTGTTTGCACTCAACTTTACTCTCTTTCCCTTAAAGCTCTTAAACAAGAACCTAATCAACAAACTTATCAAAGGAAACAAGAGAATTAAGAATGATAAGAACAAATTTTCAGACAATGACAATCTAGGAACTGAATTTGAAACAAATAAAATTAGTATGCAATTTTTTCGACTTCCCTTTTTTTTCTCTTTTTTTTTCGAACGAATTTCTTTTTTTTTTCAATGAACTTCTGCTCACCTTTTCTTTTAGCAGACTTCAGCACCTTTTTTTTTTGCGAATTTTTTTTTTTGAATTTTTTTTTTTTTTTGGGAAGAAGAAACTGAAGTATACTAGGACTAGGAATCTGATTTTTTCTTTTTTTGAATTTTGAATTTTTGAACAAGAAACCAAATTGAAATAGGAATAGGAATCACTTTTTTTTTTTTCGAAATTCAAATTTTTGGAAGAAGAAACTAAATTGACTAGGACTAAGAATTAGAATATAAGTAGGAAAAGAAAATTGACTAGAACTAGAACTCTTTTTTTTTTTAAAGGACTAGAAGAACATTAACTAGAACTAGAACTAGAACTCTAATTTTGACCTAAAGAAAGGTAGAAGAAGAAGAAAGACTCTAGAAAATAGAAAAGAAAAGATAGGACACCAACCAAATCTCAAGGAGCCAAAGCTCTGATACCGAATGATGCGTTCCTCTAAACGAAGAAACGGAGTGTTTGGCGAAAGCAAGGATCGTCTTGAAAATTCAACGGATGTTTGATCGCCACGAGTTGCCTCGATAAGATCGGATTCAGTTCTTTGCCCAAGAACTAAGGGAAGCTCTCACTTTAGGAGAAAACTCAATCTTTATTAATCATCAAAATCTGTTTTAATACATGAACCTAATGAAATCTTAAATAGACAATCAAACCTAACCCTAGTAGGAAAGCCAGCAGGCCTAAAACTCCTAATTGGACTTCTAATAGAATATGCCCCAAATAACATTAATTATCTGGACCAACTAAACTAACAAAAACAAACCCATAATTAAACTACTATTTGGGCTGCATAAAGAATAGGCCCAAATACTAATAATATCCAAAACAAAAAATTTAAACTAAAGCCCATAATACATCTTTAGCCTATGCAGATTTGGGCTAGTTGTCTTCAAGATCCAATAAACTTTATTGGGCCTCCGAATTGCCCTCTTTAATGCAATCTTCAAGGCTGCAAGTTGTGGCCCACTTGATGTCTAAACTTGGCCCAACAACTTCTTCTTTAGCTTGCACATCCAAGATCAAGCCCAGTAAAGCTTCTTTGGCCCGCTTCGCCCTGCTCTTAGTCATTGGACCGCCTATCCTTTGCAAAGGATCTTGGGAACGGTTTATAGTAGCTTTGACAGCACCTTGATCTCCATCAGATTTCCATGTGACCATGCTCTTTTCTTTTCTTTTCACAATGATAGCCAAAAATATGCTTTCAATAACAAGTATGTTCATCAAAATATAATTATTACCAAAAATCATTGGTAATCATGCCATGAACATAACCATTTCAAATATCACTTTATAAAATATTTCGATGTCAAAATTTTACACTTAAGATGGTAAGAAGTTCTTACAATGGCAATGGCTATGGCTATACTAGTCATTTATTAAGATTCATCTTCTTTTTTAAATACTAATTTTATTTCTTTATTTTCTTGATGCAGGTTTTCATCCTATCTAACCTTTTCTTACTAATTAGAGCATAACTCCCTCAATTTAACTCTAATGTAGGTGATCTTTGTGTCAATTTCAAGATAAAACAATTATCTAAAACTATTATGTTGAACATTGTAGTGAAATATTAAGAAATCAAGGTGATATTACTCCCTAAATGTATAGATTATTTCTTCTCGGATAGGTTCTGACCTCTACCTACTAATTAGACCATATCTACTTCATATGGACTTCAACTTGAGTGATTCTAGTGGCTAAAAATCCGTGACACACATATCTATAATTCTTATGTTAACCTTTTATTTTAATTCCATACAAATGATTCTCAGAAAGTAAAATACAGAAGTTATCCTAACATATTCTTCCCTGATGAACCATTTTCTGACCTTTGACTACTAATAAACTCATATCTTCCTCATATGGACTCCAAATTGAATGATTCCAGTGGTTAACAATCCATGACACACATAGCTATAATTCTTATCTTAACCATTTATTTTAATTCCTTATAGATTGTTCCCAAAAATTAAAACACCGAAACTAAAAATTCTGCCACCCATAGCCATAACCATGCAGAACTATCTACACCAACCTAAGTATTCAAACATACATCACATGCAAGATCAATATGTAACATGATATAGCAACATCCATGACCAATCATCAAAGTTCTAAGATCAAAATCTCATATAAATATTATAAGTTTCAAAAATTTTCTTCAAAAAGAAATATTGTTAAACTTACCTGGAGCACTTAGTCCCCTAGACTTCTCCTTCCTCTTTCTTCCTTTCTTCCTCTCCTTTCCTCACTCTACCTTGCTTCTATTTTTCCTCTCTCTCACTTGGATGAAATTCTAATGTTGTAAGGGTGGGTTTTCTTATATAGACCACCAAATAATTCACCTTTCATGATCATGGATCTACCTTATCACAATTAGGATACACTTTGTTGAATTTTTGAAAAACAAACAATTTATGTTCTTGTCTTCCTCTTCCTTAGTCAAGATATGCATAGGAAAAGGAGATTTGTATTTTGAAAATTATGATGATATGTTCTTAAGATAAGGGACAAGATCCCTTTGATTTAGGGATTCATTTCTATTTTCTTTTGTCTTAAACAATTATGAAAGGTTTGCCTTTTTAGGTGGAAAATTTCTAGCCCTTGAATCTCCATTATTTGGTTGATATTATTTGTGTGGGATAGAAATGTTTTGTCCTAATACCATGTATTATCATACCACTTGCTAAAATTATGAGTGTAGGATATAGATGTTTTTGTCCTAAAGCCTTGTATTATTATGCCACTTCCCAAAATAATGAATGTAGAATCACACCACTTGCTAAATTTTTGTCTTAATGCCATGAAACCTAATCTTTATTATTATTACATTATTATATTATCAACTAATTTATTTTATTTTATTTTTCCTCTTGGATTTGGGCTTATTCCTACCCATTATGGGCTTATTCCTACCCATTTTCTTTGCTTTGGATAAAATTCTACCTTTCTTGGAGGGCTTGGTCACATTTTCATAATTTTTGGGCTATTGGTCCAATTACTATATCCTAGTCTAAGTCTATGTTTTATTTCTTGCTTAGGTTATCCAATGGGCTTGCTAAAAACTTATTTGAAGTGGAAAAATTCTACATGATGTGTCCATAGGTAAAAGCCCAATTTATGGGTGGAGATACTAAACTTAGTAACTTTTGCTCTTAAATTAAGAAAAATTATCATAATCCGATCTTCTTGAAATTTAAAGACCTTTACTTACTTCACAAAAATTTATCTTTCTTTAACTAAGAATTTCACCTTTCTTTAGCATGTTTATTTCTAATATTTCCTCTTAGTTTTTCTTTCTTTACCTATTCCATTAATATTAGACAATTTCTATGCATATATGTAAGGTGAAGAATTTCTAAGGAAAATATCTAAAAATTACGGGATGTTACACAATCTAAAGAAATGATTAAAATGAAAGTTGTATATAAGTTTCTTAGATTTTTATAGGCTTTGGAATCACCTCAATTGGAGCTTGTATGAGGGAGATATGGTTAGATTAATAAGTAGAGGTCTAAACCTATCCGAGAAGAAATAACATGGAATTTGAGGGAGTAGTAACAAAACGATTACTTAATATTTCACTAAAATGTTCAACATAAGGGTTTTAGAGAATTTTCTTATATTTCAATTAACACCAAGATCACCTCAATCGGATTTAAAATGAGGGTATTATGCTCTGTTTAGTGAGAGAGAAAAATAATATTTTAAAAAAGAAGAAGAATCTTATAAATGAAAATAATAAATGACTAGTATATGCCATAGCCATTGCCAGTGCATAAACTCCTTATCATCTTAAGTGTGTAATTTTGACATGGAAATATTTTAAATTGATAGTTGAAATGATTATGTTCATGGCATAATTACCAATTATTTTTGGCAATTATTATATGAAAAATTAAGACATGTGACTATAATGAACTTACTTTTTATTAAAATCATATTTTTGGCTATTAATGTCAAAAGAAAAGAAAAGAAAAGAGCACGGTCACATGGTGGTCCATGTAGTGCACCAGTAGGGGACGCCCTACCAACGGCTATAATTATGTTAATGAGAAAAGAAAGAGAAAATGTCACATGTTGGACAAAGCAAGAAAAGCCCATTTCGGAGAGTGGAAAGTACTCACCCTACCCGAGGTAGCTTGATATGAAAATAAGTTGATAGACATCATATGATATTCTGAAAATAATTATTCATGCCATATATGTCATTACTGTATGATTTTTATGTGCTTAGAACAGTGCATTCATATGACCTAAAATAATTGTTGTAGTTTATACAGATGAACACGACATGACAAGCATTATTGATGATTATTTTTATTAATTGTTGAACCTACTGGGATTTAATTTTCACTATATTTTCATATCATGTTCAGAAAACTAAGTTATGCACATATTCTCTACGACCGACTTTTAGCATACATTAGGTCGAGTTGGCTAAGATCCCGATGAAGGGGCAACCAACCACACCCGTATCTCCATAACTGGTTAATATGGATGAATAGAATGTAGACTTATATATGTGTTTGATTTTTGTACAAATGTCTTGATTAATAGTGTGTATGTGAACCTATAATTTTATAAGTGTTAACGGTATTTTAGAAACCTTAATTATGTTTCATTAATTTAATTAAATGTTATTATGAGTTAAAAAGTTAAGAATGGGATTTTAAAAATACATATATTTGTATATATGTAAAAAAATGGAGTTGTTGCACACATGCCATAATTTATTATCAAAGCATAATCACTACCAAAAATCATTGGTAAAATGCAATCATGTCATGATCATAACCATTTTCGAATATCAATTTATAAAATATTTCCATATCAAAATTACACACTTAAGATGGTAAGGAGTTCATACAATAGCAATGGTTAAGGCATACACTAGTTATTTATTATTTCAATTTATAAGATTGTTCTTCTTTTTAAAATATTATTTTCATCTTTTCATTTTCTTTATGCTTAGCCTCTAGTTATTTTTCTCCTCCTTATATCATTTCCAACACATGTTCTCACAAATTTTATAGGGAATTCTTCTCCAATTCAATTTCTATTATTACCCTATAGTTAATGAGGTTCATTTAGGGTAGAAAAATGTTAAAATAAGCTTTACCAACTCCCAACATGGCCATGCTTAAAAAATACTTCAAACATACTCAAAATCAGCCCTGAACACTGCCTACCCGTGCTGAAGCAACCCAGAACACGTCCTGACCGTGTTCTATGACCCTTCCTCACTTATTCAACCATATCTCCCTCATACGAACTCTAATTGAGTTTACTCCAAAGCCTATAAAAAGATAAGACACTTATATATAACTTTCATGTTGATCATTTCTTCAGATTCCTTATGAAATATTTCTAGAAAATCGAAAACAAAAATGCTAACATTTACCACCCTGGATTCTAGACTGATTCCGACCTCTACTCATTAATCAGCCATTACTCCATCATTTGAACACCAAAGTAAGTGATTTCAAAGCCTGTAGATCCATGAGACATATATCTATATTTTTTATGTTTTCAATTTACTTTAATTCCCTATAGATGTTTGACAGAAATTCAAACACAGAAGTATACTTAACAGATTCTTCCCCGGTTAGCTAGTTTATAACCACTATAACAGATTCTTCCCCGGTTAGCTAGTTTATAACCACTACTTACTAATCTTATCATATCGCCCTCATATGGAATCTAAATTGAGTGATTTTAGTGCTGAAACATCCGAGAGAAATATATCTACATTTTTTATGTTAATCATTTCTATTAATTCACAACCTATTCTTCCCAAAATTCCAAAAATAGAAACTTCCCTGGTTACTCCGAAATCCAGTTTTCTTAGCCTAGCATTTCCTAAAGTACTAGCTCATCCTTTTATTCTTCCATTTTTCTTTCAAATTTCCACCTAACTAAAGAAAAACATTTAATTATATTTCTTACTTAATTTAACATATTCCATCATACACTTTAAAAGAAAAACAAAATCAAATATTGCATCACTAAGGGAGTTTCCAAACATAAATTTCTCATATTCTTCTTCTAAATTTTTAAGGCCATACTCAATTTCTCAATCTAATCATATTCCATCAATTTTTCACCATATTCAAATATACATAACAACAACATAAAAGCCCTAAATTTTTGCCACCCATATCCATATCTATGCAAAACTTTCTATACCAACTGAAGTATTCAAAACATCCATCACATGCAAGATCAACATGTAAAATGATATAGCAACATCCATGGCCAATCATCAAAGTAGAAAATACTATAAATTTCAACAAAGTTCTAAGATCAAAAACCCATATAAATGTTACAAGTTTCAAAACTTTTCTTTAAAAAGAGATATTGTTAAACCTACTTAAAGATCTCCCTAGCTCACTTAGTGAATTCTTTTTCTTGTTTCCTCTTGAAGAAAGTATCAAGATTCATTTCTTCCTCTAGCTTTTCTAGCAGCTTAAATAAGAGAAGAAGGGTGAGTTTTGAATCTCAAGGATGAAGAGAAAAGATGGATTCAAGTAGAGATTAAGCTAACTTATCTTGAGTACTTAATCCTCTAGACTTCTCCTTCCACTTCCTTCCTCTCTTCTCCTCTATTTCTCTCCTTTCCTCACTCTACCTTGCTTCTAATTTTTCTCTCCCTCACTTGGACGAAATTATTATGTTATAAGGGTGGGTTTTACTTAAATAAACTATCAAGTGGTTCGTCTCTCATAAACATGGGTCTACCTTATCACAATTAGGATGCACTTGGTTGTTTTTTGGTGAAAGACAACTCAAGTTCTTATCTTCCTCTCCCTTAGTCAAGATATGCATAGCAAAAGGAGATTTTTATTTTGAAAATCATGATAAAATGTTATTAATACAAGGGACAAGGTCCCTTTGATTTAGGAATTCATTACTTTTTTCTTTTGTCTCACTCAAGTATGATAGGTTTACCTTTCTAAGTGGCAAATTTCCACCCCTTGAGTCTCCCTTACTTGGCTAAAATTATTTGTGTAGGATAAGGATGTTTTGTCATAATGCCATGTATTATTACCTACTTGGTGAAATTATGATTGTAGGATATAGATGTTTTGTCCTAATGCCATGTATTATTACCAACTTGCTAAAATTATGAACATAGGATATAGATGTTTTGTCCTAATGCCATGTATTATTAACAACTTGCTAAAATTATGAACACATGATATAGATGTTTTGTCCTAATGCCATGTAACCTAATCTTGGTTATTATTACACTATTATTTTCTCACATGATTCTTATTTTTTCCACTTGGATTTGGGATCATTCTTGCCCATTTCCTTTACTTTGGCTGAAATTCTAACTTTCATGGAGGGCTTGGTCACATTTTCATGATTTTTGAGCTATCGGTCCAACTTCTATATCTTAGTCCAAGTCTATGTTTTATCTCTTGCTTGCGCTATCCAATTGGCTTTCTTGAAACTCATGTGAAGTAGAAAAAAACTCTATATGAAGTGTCCTTAAGTGAAAGTCTAATATATGGGTGGAGATATTAAACTTAAGAACTCTAGCTCTTGAATTAGGAAAAATTACCCTAATCCAATCTTCTTGAAATTTTAAATGGAGCAATCATGTATCAGGGAAGGATTTGTGTCCCTCAAGAACAAGAGTTGAGGACTAAGATACTGAAGGAAGCGCATCAAAGTAAATACACAATCCATCCTGGATGCACTAAAATGTACCAGGATTTAAAAAGGATGTATTGGTGGCCAGGGATGAAAAATGACATTGCTGAGTTCGTGGCAAAATGTTTAACTTGTCAGAAGGTGAAAGTGGAACATCAAAAGCCAGCAGGATTTCTTCAACCTCTGGAGATTCCTGAATGGAAATGGGACAGTATTTCGATGGACTTTGTTGTAGGTTTACCTAAGACTTCAGTGGGACATGACTCTATCTGGGTAATAGTTGACAGATTAACCAAATCTGCTCACTTTTTGCCCATAAAAATTAACTTTTCACTAGATAAATTGGCCCAATTGTATGTTCAGGAAATAGTTAGACTTCATGGGATTCCCTTAAATATTGTTTCTGATAGAGATCCGAGGTTCACATCGAGGTTTTGGAAGGCGTTGCAAGAAGCTTTTGGAACCCAGTTGCGGTTCAGTACTGCCTATCATCCTCAAACTGATGGGCAGACTGAACGAACAATTCAAACCCTAGAAGATATGTTGAGGGCCTGTGTGATAGAGCAAGGTAAAGGATGGGATAAGTACCTACCTTTAGTAGAGTTTGCTTATAATAATAGCTATCACTCTAGCATTAAGATGGCCCCCTATGAAGCTTTATACGGTAGAAAGTGCCGATCTCCACTATGTTGGTTCGAGGTAGGAGAAAAGAACTTGTTAGGTCCTGATCTAGTTCAACAAACCACTGAACAAATCAGGATGATACGAAACAAAATACTTACAGCTCAGAGTCGGCAAAAGAGTTACTACGATAAGAGACATAGACCTCTAGAGTTTGAGGAAGGAGACCATGTATTTCTGAAACTTTCCCCGACTACTGGAGTTGGTAGGTCTCTCAAAACAAGAAAGCTAAGTCCGCGATTTTTAGGACCCTACCAAATTCTAAAGAAAGTTGGGACATTAGCATATCAAGTTGCTCTCCCACCTAATTTGTCCAACCTGCATAATGTTTTCCACGTATCACAGCTGCGGAAGTATCTTTCAGATTCATCACATATAATACTGGATGAACCAATCCAAATAAAGGAGAACATGACATACCAGCTAGTACCTGCATCCATATTGGACACTGACGTGAAGCAACTGAGAAATAAAACCATTCCCCTAGTTAAGGTGTTATGGGAAGGTTTGACTCCGGAAGAAGCAACTTGGGAGCTGGAAGAAGTCATGAGGAAGAAATATCCGCAATTATTCTTATAAGGTAATTTCTGAAATTTTGAGGACAAAATTTCTTTTAGGGGGAGAGAAATGTAACATCCTTAATTTCGTTTCTTTTATTGATAAAGGTACATAAAAAATTTAATTAAGGAAATAAAATTTATTAGACAATATTTTAGATATCTAAGGAAATATAATCCTTAGAAATTCTTCACCTTAGGTATATGCATAGAAAATGTTTCTAACATTAAGAGAACAAATAAAGAAGGAAAATCTAATAGGAAAGAAATTAGAAATAACATACTAAAGAGATGCAAAATTCTTGGATAAGGAAGATAAATTTTTAGAAACAAGTAAAGGTCTTAAAATTTCAAAGAACATTGAATTAGGGTAATTTTTCCTAATTCAAGAACTATAGTTACTAAGTTTAAAATCTTTACCCATACATTGGGCTTTTACCTATGGACACTTCATATAGAGTTTTTCCACTTCACATAATTTTCTAGCAAGCCCATTGGATAACCTAAACAAGAAATTAAACATAGACTTGGACTAGGATATAGTAATTTCACCAATAGCCCAAAAATTATGAAAATGTGACCAAGCCCACCAAGAAAGGAAGAATTTTATCCAAAGCAAAGAAAATGGGTAGGACAAGCCCATAATGGGTAAGAATAAGCCCAAATCCAAGAGGAAAAATAAAATAAAATAAATTAGATGATGATATAATAATAAGAATAAAGATTAGGTTACATGGCATTAAGACAAAAATTTAGCAAGTGGTGTGATTCTACATTCATCATTTAGGCAAGTGGCATGATAATACAAGGCTTTAGGACAAAAACATCTATATCCTTCACTCATAATTTTAGCAAGTGGTATGATAATTCATGGTATTAGGACAAAACATTCATAGCCCACACAAATAATATCAACCAAATAATGGAGATTGAAGGGCTAGAAATTTGCCACTTAAAAAGGCAACCTATCATAATTGATTAAGACAAAAGAAAAATTAAATGAATCCCTAAATCAAAGGGACCTTGTCCCTTATCTTAAGAACATATCATCATAATTTTCAAAATACAAATCTCCTTTTCCTATGCATATCTTGACTAAGGAAGAGGAAGACAAGAACATAAGTTGTTTGTTTTCCAAAAATTCAACAAAGTGTATCTTAATTGTGATAAGGTAGATCCATGATCATGAAAGGTGAATTATTTGGTGGTCTATATAAGAGAACCCACCCTTACAACACTTTAATTTCGTCCAAGTGAGAAAGAGAGAGAAATAGAAGCAAGGTAGAGTGAGGAAAGGAGAGAAGAGAGAAGAAGAAAGGAAGGAAGAAGAAGGAGAAGTTTAGAAAGCTAAAGGTAAGTTTAACAATATTTCTTTTTGAAGAAAACTTTTGAAACTTATAATATTTGTATGAGATTTTGATCTTAGAACTTTTATGATTGGTCATGATGTTGCTATATCATGTTGCATATTGATCTTACATGTGATGTATGTTTGAATACTTAGGTTGGTGTAGATAGTTCTGCATGGATATGGCTATGGTTGACAGAATTTTAAGCTTCGGTATTTTAACTTCTGGGAACAATCTATAAGGAATTAAAATAAATGGTTAACAAAAGAATTAAAGATATATGTGTCACGGATTTTCACCCACTGGAATCATTCCATTTGGAGTCCATATGAGTTAGCTATGGTCTGATTAGTAGTCAAAGGTCAGAAAATCAATCATCAGGGAAGAATATGTTAGGATAGCTTCGGTAATTTAATTTCTGGGAATTATTGGTAGGGAATTAAAATAAATGGTTAACATAAGAATTAAAGATATGTGTGTCATGGATTTTTAGCCACTGGAATCATTCAATTTGGAGTTCACATGTGGTAGATATGATCCGATTAGTAAGCAGAGGTCAGAAAATGTTTATTCAGGGAAGAGTATGTTATAATGCTTTAGTTTTTGAATTTCTGGAAAATATTCTGTAGGATGTTAAAATCGTACGCCAAGATAACAATTATAGATATAGGGCTCATGGATTTTTACCAACTGGAATAACTCAATTTGGAGTTCAAATTTGGGAGATATGGTCTAATTAGTCAGTAAAGGTCAGAACTTACACGAGAAGAAATAATCTGTACATTTAGGGAGTAATATCACCTTGATTTCTTAATATTTCGCTACAATGTTCAACATAATAGTTTTAGATAATTGTTTTATCTTGAAATTGACACTAAGATCACCTACATCAGAGTTAAATTGAGGGAGTTATGCTCTGATTAGTAAGAGAAGGTTAGATAGGATGAAAACCTGCATCAAGAAAATAAAGAAATAAAATTAGTATTTTAAAAAGAAGATGAATCTTAACAAATGACTAGTATAGCCATAGCCATTGCCATTGCATGAACTTACTACCATTTTAAGTGTGTAATTTTTAACATGGAATTTACCCTAGTACTCATATAAATTTACAAGAAGTTTTGAAAGTGCCGGTTTTATTTGAAAAATCTTAGTATGCTCCGTGGTTGCAGTATTTTCACATCAGAAAAGAATTATTCTAGTTACTGGAAAACAAAATTGTGATTTGTGAAAAGTGCATGTCTAAGGAAAGCTCTGGCAAGGAAAGACATGGTACTTAAGCGTGTCCATTAGTGACCCACCTCTCTTTCCTGGGAACTTTTCTGGTGCGCTGTTTACAGACTACAATTACTATCCAGTTACCAAGGTATTAGTATGGAATTTTGACATGGAAATGTTTTATAAAGTGATATTTTAAATGGTTATGTTCATGGCATGATTACCAATGATTTATGGTAATAGTTATATTTTGATGAACATACTTGTTATTGAAAGCATATTTTTGGCTATCATTGTGAAAAGAAAAGAAATGAGCACGGTCACATGGCAATCCGTGTGGTGCACCAGTAGGGGACGCCCTACCAACGGTTATGATCATGTTAATAAGAAAAGAAAGAGAAAGTGTGCCATGTCGGACGGAGCGAGATAAGCCCGTACCGAAAAGTAGAGAATACTCACCCTGACCGGGGTAGCTTGAAGTAAGAATAAGTGGATAGCCATCATATGAAACTCGAAAAATAGTTATTCATACCATACATGTCATAACTGTATAATTTTCATGTGCATGATAAAGTGCATTCATGTGACTTAAAGATATTTTCTGTAGTTTATACAGCTGAACATGACATGATGAACTATATTGATGGTAAATTATGATTTATTGTTGAACTTACTGGGATTTAATTCTCACTATATTTCCATATCATGTTCAGAATAATAAATATGCAGATATTCTCTATGACACTTATTATCTCTGTACGTTGGATCGAGGTGCCCTACCTTGGGCAACTTCCAGTTATTTCTGATGTAACTGTCGTAGATGTAACTGAGATTCCGGTGGACGTGCCACCCGAACCAGTGTCCCCGGAAGTAGTCGATATAGATTATTAGAACTAATATGTATCTTTGTACAAATGTTTGTAAAATAATGGTGTGTAGTTTGTAAAATAATAGTGTGTATGGAAACTCAGTATTGTATAAATTAAATAAATGTTATATTGAGTTAAGTTGTAACGAGGTAATAACTTCATGGTATTTTTTAAAAAAAAAAATTTACATAAATGGAGTTGTTACACTTACTTCCCAAAAATTTATCTTCCTTACCTAAGAATTTCTCCTCTCTTTAGCATGTTATTTCTAATTTTTCCTATTAGGTTTTCTCTCTTTACTTCTTCTCTTAATGTTAGAAATATTTTCTATGCATATACATAAGGTGAAGAATTTTGAAGGTTTTATTTCCTTAGATATCTAAAAAAATTCTAATAAATTTTATTTCCTTAACTAAATATTTATGAACCTTTATTAATAAAACTAACGAAATTTAGGTTGTTACAAGAATGGATGATATATTCATAATTAAGCATGATTTTAATACATTTAAACTTACTTTTTATTTGATTTAATTAAAATATGATTAGGAATTAACTCTTTTTTTGTGTTGTAGGAGTAAAGGAAGAAGAAAAGATAAGAAAAAGATAAGAAATTCATTAAAAAAAATTGAATTATAGTGATTCTAGACCTTTTGGCACTAATTAGACCATATCTTCCATATATGAACTCCAATCAAATTGGTTCAAATGTCTAGAAAAATATAAGACAATAATCTACAACTTTCATGTTGACCACTTTGGGAAATTCGGGATTATTTAGAGCGTTATAGAGCCAAAAAGTAAAAATCGTGGTGCAGCAAAATGAATCCTGACCTTTAGTCACTAATTAGGGCATATCACCCTCATATTATCTTCTATTAAGGTGATTATAGTGGCTATATAAATTTATGAGATAGAGCTACAACTTTCATGTTGACCACTTTTCAAAATTCTAAAGAAATCTTAGCGCTGCAATGCCTAGAAGTTAGCACCATCGCGTTGGGGTGCCCAACAAGTAATGCCACGGCGCCTAACTAAGCGTTATTGCACTATAGAACTGCGCGCCACAGCACTCCACCTCCGCTGCAAGAAATTAAAGCGTTATTTTAAGCTCTTTTTGACTCCAATTGAAACTTAAAAGTATGGAAACTGACCTAAAAACAATCCTACTTCATTTATAACTCTCCCAACCTATAAATAAGAGTAAAAACGAGCATGAAAAGGCATCAAAGGATCCAAGGATCAAATCCACAAATTCTCTATTCTCTTCCTCTCTTATATTCTTTTATGGCCTTGCATAGCTATTTTTTTTTCTGCTAGTTGAAAAAGATTGAAACCTCAATGATCTTTTATGCATTGTGAGATGTGAATTTTAGTTTATTAGTTCAATCTTAATTAAGTATTAATTATTTATCCATTCTTATTCCTATGATTGTTCTAATTGATATCTAGGGTACACACTAGTGATTTCATTGTTTCAATCTAATTTTGAATCATATATTGAACAAAATTTTCATCATTGTGATTTAAGAGGCAAATAGGGTTAATAATTGAATGATAATGAATTATTAAACCTATGGTGAATGATTGACTAAATTAAATATACTGATGTGTCTATGTTATTTTAGCTCTATTAGTATCTCTAATTATTTATGCGGTTAATAAGTTATCCTTTACCGATGTACTAAAGATTGCTTGTTAATTAGGTTTAATTGAGACGATCGTCATTAATTACTAAACTTAAAGAGGAACAGAGATAGAATCTCAATGATATATACTCAATTTAAGATTGATTATGTTGTCAATGATCAATGTGATTCCTTGATGGTGAATATCAACTGAAACCAACGCTTTCATTATTAATCACTCCCATTTATTTTTTTATTTGCAATTAATCTATTTTACTTTGTTAATTTACTTTCATTTAAGTCCCCTTTTCTTATTCACAAAAGGTAATACCAATCTCTGTGGAATCGACCCTTACTCTCATTACTATGGGTTAGTTTTGAGGTAAGATAATTATTATATTTGGTGTACCCACGATAGTACCCACCAAATAGCTACAAAGAAATTCATGAGGTAACTACAAGGAACCAAAGACTACATGCTTATGTATAGACAGACAGACAATTTGGATATGATCGGCAATTCAGATTTAGACTTTACTGACTGTGTTGAATCTCGTAAGTCAACATCAGGAAACATTTTCATGATGGTCGGTGGAGCTATTTCTTCAAGAAGTGTTGAGTAAACCTTGACTACTACTTATACTATGGATGTAACGTTCCTAATTTTCATTTCTTATTAAGGCATGAAAATTTCTAGATTAAGGGAATAAAGAATAAAATCTTACTAAGAAATTCTAGATAAATATCTAATAAAAGATATGCCTAAGAAAGTCTTAAATCTTATGTGTAGGCATAGGGAAAATTTTTATGACATCAGGAAAGTAGAAGAAGGGAGAAAACTTAAGAGGAAAAACTACAAATAAGAGCCTAGAGAGGGGAAAAAATTCTTAGGCAAGGGAGAGCTAAATTCCCTAAGCTTGACACCTTACCCTACACCATTTGGCTTACACCTAGGATGCCAACTTATAGACACTTCATCTAAGATTTTTCACCTCACATAAGTTGCTGCCAAGCCACATGGATGGCCTAATGGAGAAACACACCATGGACTTGGGCTAGGTCAAAGGAAATGGACCAAATCTAATTTTGCATGCATGTGAAGGCCAAGACTCCCATCTCTAGGGAGCATTTCAGCCTAAGCTAGAAAGGAAAGGGAAAGACCAAACCCAAGGCAGAAAATGGATTCACATGATGCAATTATTGAGCCACAATGATTAGTAATGATTGCCTCTCATTGAGTGTACAATTAAGTGTTAAATAAGTAAGGCAAAGGAATGCCAAACAAGGAAAAATCAGTGCATGGATTTTAAAACAAAATACTCATTCCATAGGTGACGATTTCGGCCAAGAAAGGAGGGGAAGAAGGGCTGAAATTTTTGCCACCTAAGATAACTCTAATAAGCCAAAATAATACCCCATTGAGTGAATTATAAGTAGAAGAAAGTAATCCTATGTTTTAAGGAGATTTTTGTCACATGTCTTAAGCCCATATCATCAAAAACTTTCAAGCAAACATACATTATTCTAAAATATGTAGTTCAGCCAAGACAAGAGGGAGAGGAAAACTAAGCAAAACACCCCACAAGAAACACGTAATGCATGCCATGATGAAGTACTAAGTGAGTGTCCCACCAGAAAAGGAAGTGATATCATTCTTGGAAGACCTTTGACCCTAAATTTAATAAGGCACTTGGCCACTCCCTTGTGGAGTATTTTGGCCAAGTGAGGGGAGAGGGAAAAGCAGAAGTTGATAAAGGGGAAATTTAAGTGTTTAGTGCTTATATTTTATCCCCTAATTTATAGTAAACTTGTGGTTATTTCTCTACTTTTGGTTATACTTTGCTTTGGATACTGCTTTGGTTTGTTTTATGCTTGTAGGTGAGCAAAAGAGGCCAAGAAGTAAGGGAAAACAATCATGATATGGACTTGGAACATGCTAAGGAAGAACCAAGGAGGCAACACACCAAAAATTGGCAAGAAAGGAGCATGGCAACCCCCAACACGGCCAGGCCGTGCTCTAGGAGAAAGATGCAGAAAACTCCCAGAATCCAGCCCGAAGCACAGCTATGCCGTGTCCTAGAACACGACCGTGCTTTGGGTCTATACAGTGCGTGATTTTTAGGGTTTTGGGCAGCCAAGTTGATACATATGCATATGGAAACGTAGAGGAACACATCTAGACGCATTCAGACCTTCTTTTACTCAATTTTAGGCTTAGGAAACACCATTAGATTAGGTTTAGAGTAGGATTAATGCTTAATTCATGTTCTTAGAGTAAAATTTATAGCAATTCAAGTTTGTATTTTAATCATTGCATTCTTCATCCAGGTTCTATCTTTCTATCCCTACACTCATCTCTACTTCTACTCTTTCTCTTGGTTTGTATTGAATAGATTTACTTAATGAATTGGATTATGCTTTTGATTTATCTTTCTATCATGCTTGAGTAGATTTGATCTAGGGTTTCGATAAATCCACTTATGATTTGATGATACATTGTGCTAATTGAATCGTTGGAACCCTAATTGTGTTATCCATGGTTAATTAGCATTAACTATTATGCATTAATTATATGAGTTGATGAATGTCTGGCCAACGTTTTATCACGTCTTAGGATATTAATTGATGAACTAAAAGGTGAAGATTAATACTGGAACCTAATAGTTAATTAGGGATATCTTAATCACGAAAATAGTTTAAGATTCTCTAGGAATGAATCAATTAGTGGACACGAGAAAATCGATTAATTGTATTCCATGATTGGCATAGAACTTAATGGACCTAGGTTAAAATCAGAACCACGAAAGTAGGCAATTGGATCAACCTAGGAACGATTAGTAATGCTTGAAAGAGGTTGCTAATTAATTAAGGCTAAACCATCCCCAATTACCTAGATAATTGCAATTAGAGGTACAAGTTGAATATTGAATATCATAAGTGTGGTGAACCCTAACCCTAGGTTTTTATTAATTGAATTACTTGTTTGTTTAATTGTGACAAACTTTCTATCGCATTACATTAATTTAGATAGCATATTTCATATTATTCTAGTAATTGACATTGTTCTCTGTGGGATACGACCCGTACTTGCCAGACTAGCTATAGCTATGTAACATCCCTAATTTCGTTTCATGTATTCAAAGTAGCATCCCTAATTTCGTTTCTTTTATTGATAAAAGTACATAAATATTAAATTAAGGAAATAAAATTTATTAGACAATTTTTAGATATCTAAGGAAATATAATCCCTAGAAATTCTTCACCTTACATGTATGCATAGAAATGTTCTACCATTGATGGAATAGGTAAAGAGAGAAAACTTAATAGGAAAAATTAGAAATAACATACTAAAGAGATGCAAAACTCTTAGGTAAGGAAGATAAATTTTTAGAAACAAGTAAAGGTCTTAAAATTTCAAGAAAACATTGGATTAGAGTAATTTTTCCTAATTTAAGAACTATAGTTACTAAGTTTAACATATTCACCCATAAATTGGGCTTTCACCTATGGACACTTCATATAGAGTTTTTCCACTTCACATAAGTTTCTAGCAAGCCCATTGGATAACCTAAGCAAGAAATAAAACATAGACTTGGACTAGGATATAGAAATTGGACCGGTAGCCCAAAAATCATGAAAATGTGACCAAGCCCATTATGAAATGTAGAATTTTAACCAAAGTAAAGAAAATGGGCAAGAATGAGCCCAAACCTAAGAGGAAAAATAAAAGTAAAGTGATGAAATAGTGGTGTAATCAAGATTTGGTGACATGGCATTAAGACAAAAAAATATTGCAAGTGGTGTGATATCCTACATTCATAATTTTAGCAAGTGGTATGATAATACAAGGCTTTAGGACAAAACATCTATATCCTACACTCATAATTTTAGTAAGTGGTATGATAATACATGGCATTAGGACAAAACATTCTTATCCCACACAAATAATTTCAACCAAATAATGGAGATTCAAGGGCTAGAAATTTGCCACTTAAAAAGGAAAACCTATCATATTTGATTAAGACAAAAGAAAAAGGAAATGAATCCCTAAATCAAAGGGACCTTGTCCCTAATCTTAAGAACATATTATCATAACTTTTAAAATAAAAATCTCATTTTCCTATGCATATCTTGACTAACGAAGAGGAAGACGAGAACATGAGTTGTTTGTTTTCCAAAAATTCAACCAAGTGTATCATAATTGTGATAAGGTAGACCCATGATCATGAAAGGTGAATTATTTGATGGTCTATTTAAGCAAAACCCACCCCTATAACATTAGAATTTCATCCAAGTGAGAGAGAGGAAAAAATAGAAGTAAGATAGAGTGAGGAAAGGAGAGGAAAAAAAGAAGAAAGAGGAAGAAGAAGTATAAAGGACTAAGTGCTTAAGGTAAGTTTAACCATATTTCTTTTTGAAGAAAAATTTTGAAACTTATAATATTTATATGAGATTTAGATCTTAGAACTTTGATGATTGGTAATGGATGTTGTTATATCATGTTACATATTATGTACATTTGAATACTTAGGCTGGTGTAGATAGTTCTGCATAGGTATGGCTATGGGTGGCAAAATTTTAGGCTTTTATTTTTAAACTTCTGGGATGAATCGAGAAGAAATTAAAACAAATGGTTAACATGAAAAATGTAGATCTATGTCTCACAGATTGTTAGCCACTAAAATCACTCAATTTCGAACCCATATGAGGTAGATATGGTCTGATTTGTAAACAGTGTTCAGAAAATAGTTAATCAAGGAAGAACATCTTAGGATACCTTCTGTGTTTTAATTTACGGGAACCTTCTGTAAGGAATTCAAATAAATGGTTATCATACAAATTATAGATTCATGTGTCATGGATTTTTAGCCACTGGAATCACGCAATTTAGAGTCCATATGAGGTAGATATGGTTTGATTAGTAAGCAGTGGTCAAGAAATGGTTAATCAGGGAAGAATATGTTAGGATGGCTTCTGCGTTTTAATTTCATGGAACATTCTGTAAGGAATTAAAATAAAGGGTTAACGTAAGAATTATAGATATATGTGTCACAAATTTTTAGCCACTGGAATCACTTAATTTGGAATTCTTATGAGGGAGATACAGACAGATTAGTAGACAGAGGTCAGAACCTACCCGAGAAGAAGTAACCTATACTTTGAGGGAGTAATATCACCATGATTTCTTAATATTTTGCTAAATTTTTCAACATAATAGTTTTAGAAAGTTGTTGTATCTTTAAATTGACACTAAGATCACCTAAATCGGAGTTAAAGTGAGGGAGTTATGCTCTGCTTAGTAAGAGATGGTCAGATAGGATGAAACCCTGCACCAAGAAAATAAAGAAATAAAATTAATATTTAAAAAAGAAGAAGAATCTTATAAATAAAAATAATAAATGACTAGTTAAAGTGAGGGAGTTATGCTCTGCTTAGTAAGAGATGGTCAGATAGGATGAACTTCTTACCATCTTAAGTGTGAAATTTTGACATGGAAATATTTTTTATGAAACATTATGTTATATGAGTATAATGAACATACTTGTTATTAAAATCATATTTTTGGCTATTAATGTGAAAAGAAAAGAAATAAGCACGGTCACACGGCAATCCGTGTGGTGCACCAGTAGGGGACGCCCTACCAATGGTTATGATCATGTTAATGAGAAAAGAAAGAGAAAGTGGGCCATGTCGGACAGAGCGAGAAAAGCCTGTACCGGAGAGTAGATAATACTCACCCTGACCGAGGTAGCTTGATATGAGAATAAATTGATAGTCATCATATGATATTCTGAAAATAGTTATTCCTGTCGTACATGTCATTACTATACGATTCTCATGTGCATAGATATATTGCATTCATGTGACCAACGATATTTGTTGTAGTTTATACAGATGAACATGACATTATGAGCTTTATTGATAATGATTTATTGTTGAACTTACTGGGATTTAATTCTCACTATATTTCCATGTCATGTTCAGAAGAATAATTATACATATTTTCTCTATGGCACTAGCTTTTAGTGTATGTTGGATCGAGTTACTCTATTTTGAGCTTATTCCAGTAATATATATGGTGTCTATGGTCGAGTTGACTAAGATCCCGGTGAAGGTGCAACCACCTGCACCCGTATCTCCGGAACTGGTCAACAGGGATGAATAAGATGTAATTATATATGTGTTCGACTTTTGTACCGATGTTATTGATTAATGATATGTATGTAAACTTTGTATTGTATAAATTAAATAAATGTTATTTTAAGTTAAGTTGTAACGAGGTAATAACTTCATGGTATTTTGAAATAAAAAAAATTGTTACTTAAATGGAGTTGTTACAAGCTACACCGTGCACTTGTGGTTATTTAATAAAAAACATACAACAGAAGCAAAGGAGAAAACGAGAGGATAAGAAAGGATGAAAGAAGAGGAGGAAGTCTAAGGAAACTAAGTGCTCAAGGTAAGAAAGTTCTCTCCTTCTCTAATCATTTTCTTTCTCACCATTTTTATCACCTAGGACTAACTCCTTCCCCTAGAAATTGTTGTTGGAACAACAAGGAGAAGGAGGAGTTTTGCCACCCCAATAAAGGAAGGAAAGAGGATAAGCTAAGTTAAGCAAGCTAGAAAGAGTTGTAGGTAGGTTTAACAATATTTCTTTTTGAAAGAACTTTGAAATTTTTGTAACATTTATATAGGACTTTGATGAGACTTGTAATAGCTTTTTCTACTTTTGATGTTTGCCATGGATTTTTCTATATCTTGCTACATGTGATGATGTGTGATTGCTTATATTGGTATGGAATTTTCTGCTTGGTCTTGGCTATGGGTGCTGAAATTCTAGGCTATTGTGCTTCTGATTTAATGTGTATTTGAATGTGGTTAAATTGATGGAAGAAGGCTAGGTTGATAAAATAAGGATGGCCTTAAAAATCTATAAGAAGACTATGGGAAATTTTGGTTGGAAAGCATTCTTAATGTTGCTTGATTGATTCTAATTTTTAAGAGAAGTGGATGATAGAATAATAAAGTGTAAGGAATAAAACTAAAATGTTGAAGTAAGCAATCTTAAGAGTGGTGAAATTGAAGAACATAAAAATGCAAGAAACCTTAACAGAATATGGAAACTAGAACCTTAGGGAATTATTAGAGTAGGATTTTTAGTTTCTGAACTTGTATATGCTTGCTATAAAAATTGGTTAATGATGGTTTAGGGAGTATTTAATATGCCATAATAAAAAAATTAGAAGTAATAAAATATATTTGAAATAAATGGAACATTAAGACTTAGCTTAAGGAAAAATGTAGGGCGACAAGAGGAAATTGATTCATAAAATGGGCTAGAACCTTGGATAATGAAGATAAGCTTCTGATTTTGAATTTTTGGAAAAAATCCGTAAGGAATTTAAAGAAATAATTAAAAATAAAAATGTATATCTATGCCTCATGGTTCTATGACCACTAGAATTACCTAATTTGGAGTCCATATAAACGAGCTATGACCTAATCAGTTAGCAAAGATTAGTACCCACCCAAGGAGTAATAAAAGTAATTTTTGAGGACTTTATAACATCTAGAGTTCATATGTATTTGCCAAAATTATTAACATAAAAGTTGTATATTTTTGTCTTAACTTTCCATAGGCTCTAAACCACCAAAATTGGAATTCAAATGAGAGAGATAAGACCTAAACAATAACTAAAGGTCTAGACCCCCGAAATCCAGAATGTCTTTTGGGCCTTAGTACTTGAATGGGTGGAAATTTATAATAAAAAGGAGTACCAAAATTTTGAGGAACTAATGGATAAAAAGTATATGAAGATATATATAATATTTTAAGTAAAAAGGTGTTAAAAGAAAATTTTAGATATAAGAATTTAAGAGCACATGTTGAAAAATAACTTAAGGAGAAAATTGGCCTAGAGGCAAGGAATAAAAGAAAATAAAGAAAGAAGAAGAATCTCTAAAAGTTAAAAATAGAAGAGGATTTGGATAAATCTTAATTTATGTCCTAGCCATTGCCATTGCATAAAATGTTTACCATCCTAAGTGTGATTTTGGCATGGTTATGTTTTATGAATGATATTTGAAATGACTATATTTTGATGAATTATGGCATGTGGGCATATTTTTGAAAATCATATATTGGCTATTAATGTGAAAAGAAAAGAAAAGGAAATGGCAAGGTCATATAGCTTTTGTGTATGGTGCACCAGATAAAGGATGTCCTATTCCACGATTATGATGATGATGATGATAATGATGATGAGAAAAGAAAGAGAATTGTTCTATGTCGAATGGAGCAAGAGAGGCCCATGCCGAATGAGTTGAGAGTACTCGCCCTGACCGAGATAGCCATGCTTAATATGAGTATTTAAAAGCCATTATACGATGAAGTTGTGAACTTGACATGCCATGACCCCGTTTAATAGTTGTTCTTGCCCTTGATATATTTGAATGGTTATTCATGCCCATGATACTTTGAAAATAATTATTCATGCCAAACATGTTATTGCTGCATGATATTCATGAGCATAGATAAGGTGCATTCATGTAGCCTAATAATTTTACTGTAGTTCATACAGCTGAACATAACATGATAATTAAATGTTGATTGATAATTATGATTTAGATAAGTAATTTTACTATAGCCTACTAGGACATAATTCTCACTATATTTTCATGTTATATTCAGATAAGTAATTATGGATATATTCTCCATGACCCTTGTTTTTAGTGACCGTTGATCGAGTTGTCTTATTTGGGTCAAATTCTGATAATAAACAATATGTCTATTGTTGATGTAACCGAGATCCTGATGAAGGTGCTGCCACCTGTAACAATGTCCCTGGAAGTGGTCGATATGGATAAGTAAGTCATAGATATGTATATGTTTGACTTTTGTACTTGTGCTTTTGACTAACCTGACCCAAATGCTAATTGTATTCTTTTGACATAGTGTTTGGGTGTTATGCTTTTGGTATGCTTCAAGTAACACCAGGATATTGTGGAATGTTTATAAGAACTAACAACTACATTAATGTTAATGGTAGATTGTACTCCTTAATCTTAATCATGCTTGCTTAATCTAATTCAGTATTATGATATAAGAGGTTACAAGTAAGAAAGGTGATGACTTCATACAAAAAAAAAATGGAGTCAATATAATGGAAGCCGAGTTTGTCTCCTATTTTGAGGTCACTTCACATGTTGTATGGCTTAAGAATTTCATTTCGGGGTTTCGAGTTATGGATTCAATTTTTAGGCCATTAAGAATTTTTTACGATAATTCAACTGCTATCTTTATAACAAAGAATAATAAAAGTAGAAGTCGAAATAAACACATCGACATTAAGTATTTATCCATTAGAGAACGTGTAAAAGAAAAAAAAATCGTCATTGAGCACATTAACCTTGAATTGATGATCACTTATCCTTTGACTAAAGGCATGCCACCATTAAAATTTAAGGATGATGTAGAGAAAATGGGACTTGGTTCCACTTTAAGATTGTATACATACAATATATTAATTACATTCTTATATATTGTGATGTTTTCTCATATTCATGCACTACAAGAAAATAAGTTTTCGGTGGCGACTAAAGTGCAACAATGTTGTGTGTGTTTCACTCATCAATCGCAAGCATACGACGTAGCTATAACTCGTCTGGCGAGTACAAGTTGTATCCCATAGAGATCAAAGATCAATAACTAGAATTTACAAAGCAAGCTATCTAAATCAATGTAATTCAATCAATATAATGTCATATTTAAGCAAATAAGATAATCAATTAACAAAAGCCTAGGGTTAGGGTTTACCGCACTTATAATATTCAACAACCAATATATACCTCTAATTGCAATTACCCAAGTAGTTGGGGATGATTTAGCCTTAATTAATTAATAACCTCTTTCAAGTGTTACTAATTATACCTAGGTTAATCCAATTTCCTACTTTCATAATTCTTAATTTAAACTAAGTCCATTTAGTTCTATGCCAACCATGTGATTGAATTAATAGAGGTTCTCGTACCTACCAATTGATTCAATTTTTAGATAATCTTAAACTACGTTCATGATTAAGATATCCCTAATTAACTATTAAATTCTGGTATTAACTTTCACCTTTTAGTTCATCAGTTAATAACCAAAGACGTGATAAAATGGTGATCAGGTATCCTATCAACTTGTATAATGCATAATAGTTAATTCAAAATAACCATATGCATTCTGTAACATCCCCAATTTCATTGATAAAAGTACATAAATATTTAATTTAGGAAATAAAATTTATTAGAAAATATTTTAGATATCTAAGGAAATATAATCCTTAGAAATTCTTCACCTTATGTATATGCATAGAAAATGTTTCTAACATTAAGAGAACAAATAAAGAGGGAAACCCTAATAGGAAAAAATTAGAAATAACATACTAAAGAGATGCAAAATTCTTGCATAAGGAAGATAAATTTTTAGAAATAAGTAAAGGTCTTAAAATTTCAAGAACATTGGATTAGGGTAATTTTTCCTAATTCAAGAATTAGAGTTACTAAGTTTAAAATCTTTACCCATACATTGGGCTTTTACCTATGGACACTTCACATAGAGTTTTTCCACTTCACATAAGTTTCTAGCAAGCCCATTGGATAACATAAGCAAGAAATAAAACATAGACTTGGACTAGGATATAGTAATTGGACCGATAGCCCAAAAATTATGAAAATGTGACCAAGCCCTCCAAGAAAGGTAGAATTTTATCCAAAGCAAAGAAAATGGGTAGGAATAAGCCCTAATCCAAGAGGAAAAATAAAATAAAATAAATTAGGTGATGATATAATAATGTAATAATAATAAAGATTAGGTTACATGGCATTAAGACAAAAATTTAGCAAATGGTGTGATTCTACATTCATAATGTTAGCAAGTGGCGTGATAATACAAAGCTTTAGGACAAAAACATCTATATCCTACACTCATAATTTTAGCAAGTGGTATGATAATACATGGCATTAGGACAAAATATTCCTATCCCACAAAAATAATATCAACCAAATAATGGAGATTCAAGGGAATGAAATTTGCCACCTAAAAAGGCAAACCTATGATACTTGTTTAAGACAAAAGAAAATAGAAATGAATCCCTAAATCAAAGGGACCTTGTCCCTTATCTTAAGAACATATCATCATAATTTTCAAAATACAAATCTCCTTTTCCTATGCATATCTTGACTAAGGAAGAGGAAGACAAGAACATAAGTTGTTTGTTTTCCAAAAATTCAACCAAGTGTAACCTAATTGTGATAAGGTAGACCCATGATCATGAAAGGTGAATTATTTGCTGGTATATATAAGAAAATCCACCCTTACAACATTAGAATTTCGTCCAAGTGAGGGAGAGGAAAAATAGAAGCAAGGTAGAGTGAGGAAAGGAGAGGAAGAAAGGAAGAAAGGAAGAAAGAAGAAGGAGAAGTCTAGAAGACTAAGTGCTCCAGGTAAGTTTAACAATATTTCTTTTTGAAGAAAACTTTTGAAACTTATAATATTTATATGAGATTTTGATCTTAAAACTTTGATGATTGGTCATGGATGTTGCTATGTCATGTTACATATTGATCTTGCATGTTATGTATGTTTGAATACTTAGGCTGGTATAGAAAGTTCTGCATAGGTATTGCTATGGGTGGCAAAATTTTAAGCTTCTGTATTTTAATTTCTGGGAAT
Organism: Gleditsia sinensis; assembly: GCA_037074535.1. Lineage (NCBI taxonomy): Eukaryota > Viridiplantae > Streptophyta > Magnoliopsida > Fabales > Fabaceae > Gleditsia > Gleditsia sinensis. The sequence goes on from CM073470.1 coordinate 38,111,697, forward strand.
TATCTGTATGAAATTAAAATAAATGGTTAACATAAGAATTATAGCTATGTGTGTCACGGATTTTTAGCCACTGGAATCATTCCATTTGGAGTCCATATGGGAAAGATATGAGCCGATTAGTAGTCAAAGGTCAGAAAATGGTTCATCAGGGAAGAATATGTTAGGATAGCTTCTGCATTTTAATTTCTGGGAATTATCTGTATAGAATTAAAATAAATGGTTAACATAAGAATTATAGATATGTGTGTCACAGATTTAGCCACTGGAATCACTCAAGTTGGAGTCCATATGAGGTAGATATGGTCCAATTAGTAAGCAATGGTCAGAAAATGGTTAATCAGGGAAGAATATGTTAGGATAACTTCGGTGTTTTAATTTCTGGGAACATTCTATAAGGAATTAAAATACATGGTTAACATATGAATTATAGATATATCTGTCATGGATTTTTAGCCACTAGAATCACTTAATGTGGAATTCTTATGAAGGATATATGGACAGATTAGTTGGTAGAGGTCAGAACCTATCCGAGAAGAAATAACCTGTACATTGAGGGAGTAATATCACCTTGATTTCTTAATAGTTCGCAACAATATGCAACATAATAGTTTTAGATAATTGTTTTATCTTGAAATGGACACCAAGATCACCTACATCAGAGTTAAATTGAGGGAGTTATACTTTGATTAGTAAGAGAAGGTTAGAAAGGATGAAAACTTGCATCAAGAAAATAAAGAAATAAAATTAATATTTAAAAAAGAAGATGAATCTTATAAATGAAAATAATAAATGACTAGTATAGCCATAGCCATTTCCATTGTATGAACTTCTTACCAGCTTAAGTGTGAAATTTTGACATGAAAATATTTTATAAAATGATATTTGAAATAGTTATGTTCATGACATGATTACCAATTATTTTTTGTAATACTTATATTTTGAAGAACATACTTATTGTTGAAAGCATATTTTTGGCTATCATGGTGAAAAGAAAAGAAATGAGCACGGTCACATGGCAATCCGTGTGGTACACCAATAGGGGACGCCCTACCAACGGTTATGATCATGTTAATGAGAAAAGAAAGAGAAAGTTGGCCATGTCGGACGAGGCGAGAAAAGCCCGTACCAGAGAGTAGAAAATACTCACCTTGACCGGGGTAGCTTGATATGGGAATAAATTGATAGTCATCATATGATATTCTGAAAATAATTAATCCTGTCATACATCTCATTACTGTACGATTCTCATGTGCATAGATATAGTGCATTCATGTGACCAAAGTTATTTACTGTAGTTTATACAGCTAAACATGACGTGATGAGCTATATTGATAATGATTTATTGTTGAACTTACTGGAATTTAATTCTCACTATATTTCCATGTCATGTTCAGAAAATTAGTTATGCAGATTTTTCTATAGCTCTGGCTTTTAGTGCACGTTGGATCGAGTTATTCTATGATGGGCAAATCCTAAATAAAATATTTGTGGGCAAGTTAGCACAGATCCCGGTGAAGGTGCAACCACCCGCACCCGAATCTCCGGAATTAGTCAACCAGAATAAATAAGATGTTGATATTTATGTGTTTGAAATGTTGTACGTACGTTTTGATTAATGATGTGTATGAGAACTTTATATTGTATAATAGTAAATAAAAGAAAAAAAAAGTTGTTACACATTCCCAATTAGGGTTTCACAATTCAACTTAATGCAATATCATCATACCATAAGTGGGTTTACCGAAACCCTATATCAAACTCTACTCACACATAATTGAAAGAAAACTCATAATCATATTCATTAAATAAATTATCAATGTTCAATACAAACTACAAGAAAGGAGTGGAAGTAGAAGGAGATGTAGAGTAGGAAGATAAAACCTGAATTGCAAAATTTAATGAACTTCAATCAAACTCAATTCTACTTTAAGAACATAAATTGAACAATGATTCTAATTAAAACCTAATCTAATGGGTTTTCCTAATCCTAAACTGAGTTTCTCTAGATCTGAATGTCTCTGTATATGTTTCTCCACACTTACCCATGTATTTATACCACTTTATCTGCTCAAAACCCTAAAAAATATGAAGTGTACGAACACAAAGCACAGTCGTGTTCCAGGACACAGTTTGGCTGTGCTTCAGGCTAAATTTTAGGAATTCACTCTACGTTTTGCACAGAACACGGCCAAGTCGTGGTCCAGTTACACCAAGCACAGCCTGGCCATGTTAAAGGCTGCCAATCTCAATTCCATCTAATTTCTTTTGTGTTTGTTCTTTGCATCTTCCTCAAATTGTTCCAAATCCATATAGCTCTTCATTTTAGTGTTTTCCCTTGATTTTTTGCCTCTTTTACTTACCTACAAACATAAAAACAAACCAATATTAAAAGCAATTAAAACAAAACAAAACAAAAAGTAAAGAAATAATCATAAGTTTCCTATTAATTAGGGGATAAAATATAACCATTAAACACACAATTTTCTCCTTTATCAACTCCCCCATGCTTAAATATTTGCTTGTCCTCAACCAAATAACATGACATAACATCAGGAAGGGGGAAAATGCATACAAATTCTAGATGACGGAAAAGTACAATACAGGTAATTTTTCACTCAATCAATGTGAACACAACAAATATATGAATAGACATTTATCATATAGTCTCCATTCTTCTAAAACTAAACCCAAATTATCTTATTATATATCTACTTCTTTTGATACCATTGCTTGTATGCACCAAATTGATTTTTAGACATTCAAGTAGGTCACCTCATCCTTTAAATCTCCCTATGTTGCCTTACTCTTATTTTTATTTTTCTCACTCTTTTTCTCACTGAAAATCTTTTACTTCTCTTTTTTTCTTTTTTCATTTTTTTTATTTCATTCATTTTTTATAAAAATATATAGTGAGTGCATTTTATGCTCCATCTCACTTAGGTATAGGCAATTAGGTACTTGTAATAAGGCCTTTTTGGTACCTTGAAGGGGTACTTAAGTGAAAACTTTTTGGAGTTTTTCATTCCCTCATTTTTTACCTCTCCCTACCTTCACACTCTCATAGTGTTAAAATCAAACAGAGCATACAATTTGCAACATAATAGAAGAGATATTTTTGAAAAAAAGTTAAAGGTTTAATGCTAGAAGAAAGAGACTAAAATGATAACTACATATCTCGTATTCTATTGTGCATCACATGTTCATGAGTTAAAATCATCATATATTTCATCAATCTATCTCTAGAACAAGAAACTATGTGATTATGTAATGAAACAAGAGAGATTCAATATATACATGCAAGAGAAAACTAAATCAACCAATGCAAACTAAAAGCTCAACTAGTGAAAACCAAAAGCCTAAAGTCTACTCCCCCATGCTTAAACTTGACATTGTCCTCAATGTCAGTAGCAAATGATATACAGGCAAGGAAAAGAAGTAACTTACTGGTCTTTTAGAGGTTGTGGTGGTGGGTTCTAACTCAGATGCCATTGGTACTAGGCTTGCATCATTCCCTGCTTGCTTTGGATTATTTCATTCATAGCATGCAAGGTGGCCCTTTGAACTAATTGTTTCTCCTCTATTCGGTGAAGCTATTAGGAATTGAAGTCATGGTCCTCCTTCGGTACATGTGATAGAACTACAATGACAGTAAAATAGGAAGAGGCGAGGGTGGTAGAGCCAAAATTGGCTCAAGGGGGAAGTCATCCCCCTCAGGAACATCATCACCTTCTCTACCATCTTTTAGAGGGTAGATCCAATCTCCTCATTAGTAACTGCAATCCTAGTTGGGTTAGGGAGGCGAAAGATATTATAGCCACAAAGATGCATCTAATAGTTGGCATTCCTTTTACCAATCAATTTCATGTGCAGACAGGATTCTAAATCAATCCTGCTACTGTCGACTATTGGTTGCAAATCCTAAAGACTTACCTCCAATCCTAACCCTTTAACAAGTGCAATTACTTGACCCCCATGACTACCCCATGACTACCTTGCCATTCATGGCGTGACCCACCTTAGCCATCTGATGGGAAATTAAAGCTCTGGTGTCCACCTTATGACCGCGTATCATAGTCCAAAGAAAATAAAGTTATCTTTGGTTTGCAACCCATCACTTTCGGACCTACCAAAAACGATATAGACCATTAGGCATTGTAAATATCTAAATGTGGGGTTGCAAATAAAATAGGCTTTCGAAACATATGCACTATATTGCCCTCTCCAATAGAAATAAAATGCCAAAAATGTTGAGAAGAAAACTTTGGGAGACTAATCTATCTCCCCCGGGAGGCAATTTAAATAATGTATTAAATTGAGCTAATGTTAAACTAAATGAATGGTCAAATAGTCTAAAGTTAAAGCAGTCCTGGTCGACGTTGGGACCCCGAAATAGAACCATAATAATTGAACTAAAGAACTCTAAGTTGGTCCAGGCATAGGCCGAGTAATGTAGCCTAATAAATGTGATCCACCCAATCTGATCAACCATATAGCGGATGTTGGTTAAAAGTCCTAACCAGTCCAAACAATCCTCATCTAAATACCGGGCACTCAATATTCTCCGTTTAACTAGAGTATCATATCTTGCCCATTAAGTATCATCAACGAATATTATACCATACTCGTTTATTTGGTGAGGAGGTTGGAACGGTGTTTGAATTCGTCCTTTATGTGGTTGCTGAGACTGGGAGGAACTTTGGCCAGTTTTGGCTCTTTTAGGGACCATTCAAAAAATGATATGCAATATAATTCAAAAGGGGAGTGGGGAGAGCATGACCAAAAGTCCATTAACAAACTAATCCAGTCACACTAGCTAAACAAGGACACAAGAAAAATCAAGTGCAAATCAGAAAAATGGCAAACAAACCATATAATAACATATGAATAATCTAACACCATAGCATATGGGTTTTGATATGACTAATTCTAGTCAAGTTCAAGGAAAGATTCAAAGCAATGTAAATTAATAGGGAACAATGTAATATAGAATAATGCCAATTCAGCTAAATTCCTAAAGCCAATTGAAGTGCAAAGTTAGAGAATCAAGCCCTCAAATTCTGCAAAAGTTTCCCAAGCAAACCAGTAATAAATATTCACAACAAGCTACCATGTGAATCAATGTGTACAACTAGCATGAATGTCAATTAAAACAAATTCAGATAATAAGGAATAGAACCAATTCAGCAACCCAGAAATTTCAAGGCCAATTTCAAATTCTCAATTCAGTAAGGATTGATTGATTAATTCAAAATTCAGTTTCAATATCCATTGAAAAAAACCAACAAATTCATAGATAGACAAAATCAACTCCAAGTACAGGATAAACTACTAGCAGAGAATTGCCAACAAAAACCAAGTAAGCTTGTCAAGTTCAATTCCAATTTCAACAATGACAAGCCTAGTGCAAAGTAGAAAATTTTAGGCTCTAGATACAATGTAAGAGTAATCAGAAAATGTAGCACATACAAATTCAATTTCTACCATAGTTTTTCACTACCAATCCAACAAACCACAAGTGCAAATGAGTTCTAATTCAAGAAATACATTCAAACAAGATATTCAGCATTAACAAGTAGATTAATCAGATAAATCAGGAAATACATAATGAGAAACTCAAGCATACATAAATCCAAATTCAGCCAATAAATCCTGAGCAAATCAGTGTAATAAGGAAGTCCATCATTCAACTAGAATTTCAATCTATAAAATTGAACAAGTATTGTAATATCCCAAAATTTTTATTTTTAAATAATATTTTATTATAAACAAGTATGATTTTTTTTAAATGACTATGCATGTTTTGCTGGAAGTAAATATATTTTTATTTAAAATAATTACTGTTTTGCTTAAAATAATTATATTGGCCTCTAATAAATTTTTGTTGTATCTTTAGAAATATTCTTTCTATTATGTATAAAGATATTTATTTTGTCAATTGTTTTTTTAAGATTTTTATAAAGAAAAGTCATGATTTAAGAGTTTAACTAAAGGTTTATGAGAATGTAAATTTAAAAAAAAAATTAGGATGTTTTAGGATGAAAAATGGAATTTATATGAATATATATAAAATAAAATTCTATTATTCAATTATTAAATTATTATTATTATTATTATTATTATTATTATTATTATTAAAAAAAGAGAAAAGGGGAAGGGGGAGACAACGGAGAGGCATGCGAAAAGTTGCAGAAATGAATGAATAGTGTGAAATAGTGTGAATAGTAACCTTTATTTTTCTCTCTAGATCTGGAGTATCTACAGGCCTCTGATCTCAAAAATAATGGTACCAATGGATTTAGGACGAAGAGTACTACGATTTTGACCGACCAATTTCTCAAATCAACCATTGAATCGCTGTAGATCAGAAGTAGAAAATATTAGAAAAAGGTAAACTCTGAAACTTTTACTTAGAGACCTCAAATTGGAAATCTAACACCGTAGATAGATTCAAGAGCTAGATAAACCTTAGGATATAAAATTTTGCAGCTATCTGACAACTTTTTGTTCTTGGTGAATAGTATTTTTCGGTGGTGAATAGTATTTTTCGGCCATGAATAATGAAAAAGTTTCCGGAGTCATTTTCTTGATTTTTAGACCCTCCAAACACATTTTTGAAGTCTATTTAGTCAAATGTGAATTGGAAAAGTGCAATTTAGAGTTGTCCAATCTGGAGCCCTTATCCTGTGAGTAGATGATTCTTTCTATGACTTGCCCTATACTCTTTTTGATATTTGAACGTGTATTTGAATATATTTATGAGATACTTACACTTTTATATGATTCTGAAATACATTAAAATTATCTGATTTGCTTACAATTTGAAATATGATTCAAGAAGAGTATATTATTTGAAAATAGATTTCTGAACTCATGATATATCTGATTTCACATGTATTTCTCATTAAATGATAAAGTGGATATTTCTACATGTGGCATGATTTATAAAGTTATATGATTTCCTCGAGAAAGGGCATGTACATGTGACAAACCCTGAATTAGAAATTTATGACAGATGAATCTGTACTAAGACTAAAAGTCTGTATTATATTGAGAATTTTATACTGGATTATATGGAATATGTGCATATGATACTTTCTGTGGAGGAATCATATTGGAAACACTATCTGCTAACAGCAGGTGATGTTAACCCTGGTGCACCTTGATAACCCAGCTAGCAGAGGGTGGTGCTAGCCTCATGTGAGGGTCAACACACAGGAGATGATATGTGATGGAGAGCGGGATGCCTCCTATATGGGCGAGATGCCAGTTATATGAGATGTGATTTGCCTTCCCTTACTGTGGGCTTGGGAAATACCCATATAAAGTCCCTTTGCGTGTCCTCTTGAATAGTAGTAGGGCAAACCTCAGCGGGATGTTGAATTTAGGTAAATCCTATACCACCAAAGTACGTAAGGGGTTAAACTCTGATATGATGGTTCTGATATGGGGTCCTCCTAATGTTTTCATTTGAAATTTTTTTAATGCATATCAAGTTTGATTAAAGATCATATTGTATCATATGGGGTTACAGATATTTGAATGTGATTTGAACTGAGAATATTTGAAAATGCGGGTCTCATATGGATGTACTTTTGAATTGTAATTTTCAATGTGATAAATTTTAATATATGAGTGCATCCATATGTTGACCTAAGAGGTCATAGAAGGTTTTATCTGCTCACTAAGTTGTAAAACTCACTACACGTTGTGGATATGTTTTTCAGATAAAGACCCAGAGTTTGGTCCAGCGACTTCTTGATCGACTAGGTGTCGTACTTCTGTGGTGAGGCTAAATTGTTTCTGGGCTCTCAGTGTTTAAATTGTAATATAATTGTACTCTAGAGTTGCTCTGAACACCACAGGCAGGATCCCTGCTTCTGTTGTACTTTGATGTTTATAGATTTGGTATATATATGGAAATACATATCTGTAAAAGAGTGTATTATACATGTTATGGAAAATATATGATCGTAAAGTAGGTGTTTCACGTGCTCTAAAATTAGGGGTGTGACAAGTGCAATGAATCAAAAATTACCTAAAGGAGAAAAGCCAAGTGGTGCCAGTAAAGTGCAGGGTGGTCTCAAGAGATGAGGTGAATGCAATTGCTGAGCTGTGTTATGGGAGAGTGAATGTATGCAAGGGAGGAGGGAGCTTACTGTTTTGAGTGTAAGAGTGAGTCGGTCGTATTGAATTGGGTAAGAAAGCTAGGTATGGGAAAGGGAATGCTTTTCTAGGCTTGGGACAAGTATAGGTTGAGATTGGAAGGGAGAAATACAGAGCACGGGTAAGGTTTGGGTTGCAGAGGGAAAAGGCCGAAGAGGGAGCTAGGTGCAGGGGAATGTGTTCTGCATTGGTGTCACGGGTGAAGACGAAGTGGAACACAGTGGAGGAGGGAGTTGGGTTCTCAGGTTGCTGGGCTGATAAGGAAGAGTGCTGGGTGCAAGGAAATAGGCCGAGAATAATGGGTTGGCTACGAATGGAGGCTCGGTGGGAAGGATTTCTGGTTTAGGGTGGGGATGGGTGCACAGGAGAGGGAATTTCTGGGTGTGGGGGAGTTGTAGAAAGGGAAGGAAGATGAGCACGAACAAAGGAGATGGATTTTGTGGTTAAGGGCATAGGAATAAGTTGGGATTTAGAGGTGGAGAAGGAGATGGGAGCATAGGAGAAGAGCATGGATGAGCTCTAAAAGGGGCACGCGTAGGGCATAGCAAAAAGGGAGAATGAGACACAGGAAGAAAAAGGAAGAAAACTGGGGAAAAATACTTACCTAGGCTCGAAGCACGGTCGTGCTTCTCACTGGAGTGGCAATTTCTTCCTGGATCCTGTGGCACAACTTGGGGCCAGGCCGTGTTGGCCAACACGGCCCACCCATGTTGTGGGCTGGTCATCAAAATTTTTGGAGAATGACCCGTGTTGTGTGGCACGGGGAGGCTGCGTTGGGCTGGACGCATGAGGCACGACAGTGTTAGGTAACACAGCCTACCTGTGTTGCTCGCAAGAAGTGTAATTTTTTCAGTGATCCATGGGGCACGATTGTGTCAAATGACACGTCTTGCCCGTTTTGGCTATGGGAAACTATAATTCTTTAAAATTTTGGCCCGTGCTTGAAGCATAGACATGCCCTATGACACAGGTAGCTCATGTTTCATGCTCGAATCCACTTTTCTTCAAATTTTTCCTATTTTTTATTCTCTTGAATTTTCTTTGCATTGTATCTTTTTCTCCAACCTTAGGGACATGGAAATTGACCTGAAAAGCATATGGAAACATTCATTAATCCTATAACCTAAGAAATCAACTAAAATTAAAGATAAAAACAAAATCATTAACAACAAAACTATACAAAAAGAAACTCAAAAATTAAAATGTGGGTTGCCTCCCACAAAGCGTTTGTTTAAAGTCATTAGCTCGACTCCCTCCCACTTTATGGGATTGAAGGGGGGTCTAAGAGAGCTTGTGTGGCTCTCTTCTTAACTGGTTGTCTCGTGATATAGTGCTTGAGGCGTTATCCGTTAACTTTAAAGGCTCTAGTGGCTTCACTCCATATTTTCTCTACTCCATATGGAAAAACTTGACTCACTTGGAATGAACCAGAGCAACGAGAACGAAGTTTTTCGAGAAAAATCTTAAGCCTTGAATTAAACAGTAGGACCCAATCTCCTACTTGAAATTGATGCCTCAAGATGTGCTTATTGTGCCATCTCTTTGTTCTTTCTTTATACATCCTAGCACTATCATACGCATCAAGTCTCAGCTCATCTAGTTCATTCAATTGCAAGTATATCCTATTTCCAGCAACTTTTAAATCAAAATTCATCATCTTTATTGCCCAATATGCCTTATGTTCATCAACTGAAAGGGTGTGGTGTCTATAGGAGTTTTATATGTTGTTTTGCAGGCATATAGTGCGTCATCAAGCTTAAGATACCAATCCTTCCTTGCCTTTGATACATTCATCTCCAAATAGCCTTGATTTCCTTATTAGATAACTCAACTTATCTACTTGTTTAGGGATGATATGCAAGGGCCATTTTATGTGTGACTCCATATTTCTTCAAGAGATTAATATGCCTTATATTCATCAACTGAAAGGGTGTGGTGTCTATGGGAGTTTTATATGTTGTTTTGTAGGATCTCAACTTGTTCACTTGTTTAGGGATGATATGCAAGGGCGTGATTCCATATTTCTTCAAGAGGTTAATATGCCTTATGTTCATTAACTGAAAGGGTGTGGTGTCTATGGGAGTTTTATATGTTGTTTTGTAGGCCTATAATGTGTCATCAAGCTTAAGAGACCAATCATTCCTTGCCTTTGATGCAGTCTTCTCCAAATAGCCTTGATTTCCTTATTAGATATCTCAACTTGTCCACTTGTTTAGGGATGATATGCAAGGTTCATATTATGAGTAACTCCATATTTCTTTAAGAGATTATGAAATTGTTGCTCAATGAAGTAGGAACCACCATCACTTATTACAGCTCGGGGCACTCCAAATCTTGAAAAAATCACTCTTGAAGAGTTTGGCAACCACTTTAGCATCACTAGTGGGAGATTCCACTACTTCCACCCACTTAGACACATAATCCACAGCTACTAAGATGTACTTATTGCCACATAAGGATGGAAAAGGGCCCATGAAGTCAATTCCCTAAACATCAAATATCTCTACTTCCAAAATATTGTTTAAAAGCATCTCATTCCTCCTTGAGATATTACCAATTTTTGACACAGATCACAAGCTTTCACAAAGGTATACACATCTTTGAAAAGTGAAGGCCAATAGAAACCAACTTGAAGAATCTTAGCTGTAGTCTTTGAGGTGCTAGTATGGCCTCCACAAGGTGAGTTATGACAATGATAGATGACACTATGTACCTCTTCTTTTGGAATACATCTACAGAAGATGTCATCTGCACACTATTTGTAAAGACATGAATCATTCCAATAGTATGATTTGATATCAGAGAAAAAAAAATTCTCTAATGATAGCTCAACCCTTCAGATAAAATCCTGCATGCCAGATAGTTTACAAAATCTGCATACCAAGGAGCATCAGTATAAGTGACTACAAGGAGTTGGTCATCAGAAAAAGAATCATCTATAGGCAGCTTATCTTTATCATCTCTCATTGAATCTTGCTTTAGCCTTGAAAGATGGTCTGCAACTACATTTTTTGTTCCTTTCTTATCCCGAATCATAGGATCAAATTCTTGCAATAGAAGGATCCATCTAATCAATCTTGGCTTGGCATCCTTCTTACTCAGAAAATATTTGATGGTAGCATGGTCTGTATATACAATGACCTCGGATCCCAACAAATATTGGCGAAATTTTTCAATTGCAAATACTACTTCCAAAAGATCCTTTTATGTGGTGAAATAGTTGACTTGGGCTTCATTTAAGGTCTTGCTGGCATAGTAAATAACATAGGGCTTTTTATCTCTTCTTTGCCCAAGTACAACTCCTACAACATAGTCATTAGCATAACACATGATCTCAAAAGGCACATTGATCTTGTGATTTGGAGGTTAGATGATTGGTGCAGATATTAGTGCCTCATCTAACCTACAAAAAGCACGTAAACAGTCATCATCAAATAAGAAGGGAGTGTCCTTAATAAGCAAATTAGTTAAGGGTTTAGAAATTTTGCAGAAGTCTTGGATAAATCTTCTGTAGAAGTCTGCATGCCCAAGATAAATCCTCACTTCCTTAACATTAGATGGTGGTACCATTGTTTGGATTCCCTCAATTTTTTCATTGTCCACTTCTACTCCTTTCTCATACACGAAGTGTCCAAGTATTATTCCTTCCCTTACCATAAAATGGTATTTTTTCCAATTTAGTACTAGGTTGACTTCTTCACATTTTTTAAGTACTTGTGTCAAATTATTTAAGTAATTATCAAATAAGGTACCATAGACAGAAAAATTATCCATAAATAATTTCATTATATCTTCAATAAAATATGAGAAAATAGCCATCATACACCTTTAGGAAGTGGCTAGTGCGTTGCACAATCCGAATGGCATCCTTCTATATGCAAAGGTGCCATAGGGACATGTAAATGTTGTTTTTCCTTGGTCGCTCAGATGGATTGGGATCTGAAACAATCCAAAATATCCATCCATATAACAAAAACGTGAATGTTTAGCCAACCTTTCCAACAATTGATCAATAAAGGGTAAAGGGAAGTGATCCTTACGGGTGGCCTTATTCAGCTTTCTATAATCAATGCACATACACCAACCCATAACAGCTCTAGTAGGAATCAATTCATCATTTTCATTCTTAATAACAGGCATACCTTCCTTCTTAGGAACGACATGAACATAGCTTACCCACTCACTATTTGAAATAGGATAGATAATACCTGCATCAAGTAATTTGAATATCTCCTTCTTAACTACCTCTTTCATGTTTGGATTCAACCTCCTTTGGTGCTCCCTAGAAGGTTTATGATTAATATCAAGTATAATGCAATGCATGCAAACAAATGGACTAATCCCTTTTATGTCATCAATGTTATACCCAATCACTTTCTTAAACTTTTTGAGTACATCCAATAGCGTACTAGTTTCTTCAGCATTTAAATCAGCATTCACAATTGCTGGATATGAAGAGTTAGGGTCCAAAAATTCATACTTTAAATTTCATGGAAGTGGTTTGAGTTGTACCTTAGGTGTTATAGCCTTAAAAATTAAAGAGAATTATAAATTAAAGAAAATTTAGAATAAAAGAGAGAATTTTGAAAATGGAGATAAGAACCATTGAAAATATGTTTATTTATTACATTAGTTAAATAATTACAAAGAAAATATGAGAATTTATGTTTCGGGACCAAAATGCAATTTCTTAAAAGTGTAGTGGTCAAAATGTAAATAAGGAAAATTTGCAAGGACCTCCCTCTAAAATTGAATTTTTGCAGAAAGCTCCCTCAAGATATTTTAAGGGCCTCAGCCACTCAAGAAGCAGCAAATTTTAGATTCCCTCTCTCTCTCCTCCAAATTTTCTCTCTCGAAATCATAAAACTTTTCTCAAAGATACTACTACTTCCAAATCTCAGATTTTGACACCACCACCACCAACAAACTCAGGATGAAGAGTTCTACAAATCCATCCAATTGGTTTCTGGAAAATTGGTCGGAGATTGGCTGAAAAATGGAGGGAAAAACCAACTAAAGAGGTAATCTCTGAAACTCCTATCTATGGTTCTCAAACGCAAAAGCTAACACCGAAGATCGATCCAGAAGGTGTCAAAACCGTAGTATCTCAAATTTTAGGCTCATCCTCCCTTGCACACACCCCTACGTACCATTTCTTCCTTGACAAGTGAAGTTCACGCGTAGCTTCCCCTAGTGGTGCATGCAGCGCGTGATCCAACACCCTGTTGCGTTGACTTGCGTTGATCAAACTCTCGAAGGCCAAATTTTTAAAATCTTGAGTCATTTTCAAGGTTTTTGGACCTTTCGGACTCATTGATAAGGTCTATGTTGCCAAATTCGGAATAGAAACGTGTATTTTGGGGTTGCCCAACTCAGAACCCTAACTTTGTGAGTAGATGATTCTTTCTATGATTTGTCCTATACTCTTCTTGATCTTTAAATGTGTAATTGAGTATGATTATAAGATATTTACACTTTTATATGTTTTTGAAATGGATTAAATTATCTGAATTGTTTACAATCTGAAATATAGTTCAAGAAGAATATAGATTTGAAAATGGATTTCTGAACTCATGGTATATTTGATACTACATTTATTTCTCATTAAATGAACATTTATGCACGTTGCATTGATTTATAAGCTATATGCTTGCCCCGAGAAAGGACATGCATATGTGATAAACCCTAATTGAATAATTTATTACAGATAAGCTGTATTGAGACTGAAATTCTATATTATACTGAAAGCTCTGTTTTGAATTATATGGAATATGTGCATATGATAATTTTTGAGAGGAATCCTATTGGAAACATTGTTTGCTAACAGCAAGTGATGTTAGCCCTGGTGCACCTTGATACCTCAGCTAGCAGGGGTGGTGCTAGCCCCGTGTGAGGGCTAACACACGAGATATGATATGTGATAGAGAACAGGATGCCTCCTATTTGGGCGAGATGCCAATTATATGAGATGTGATTTGCTTTCCCTTGCTTTATGCTTGGAGAATTACCCATATTAGAGTCCCTTCGCGTGTCTTCTTGAATGGTGGTAGGACAAACCTTAGCTGAGATTCTAAGTATAGGCAAATCCTACACCAACAAAGTACAGAAGGGATTGAACTCTGATATGGTAGTTCTGATATAGGATCCTCCTAATATTTTTATAAGAAATTTTTATAATGCATATCAATGTTTGATTAATAATCATATGGTATCATATGTGGTTACAAATATCTAATATGATTTGAACTAAGAATGTTTAAAAATGCAGGTTCCATATGGATGTACTTATGAACTGTAATTTCTAATGTGATAAATTTTAATATATGAATACATTCATATGTTGACCTGAGAGGTCATAGAAATTATTATCTGTTCACTGAGTTGTCAAACTCACTACACGATGCTTACATTTTTTTTCAAATAAAAATATTGAATTTGGTCCTGCAGCCACATGATCAGCTAAGTGTCACATTCTCTAGGTTAACCCACATTGCTTCCAAGGTTCACAATGTATAAAATATTATGTCATTGTAATCTAAAGTATACTCTGAATGCTACAAACAGAATCCCTGCTTCTGCTGTAATATTGTTAAGTGTAATTTTGGCATGTATAATTATCTATAGTGAAAACTTGTAAATAGGGGTGGATCTAGAAATTTTAGTCAGTGAGGGCAAAAAATAATTTTAAATATTTTTATTAAAAAAAATATAATTTAAAGTAGAAAAAAAGTATTGAAAAGAGTTAATTAAAAGATTGAGTGTTGGACTAATGGGACACTCATCTCATGTGGAGGTAATACATAAATTTTTGTGGTGGCAAAAAAAAATATCACATACATTAATTATAAAAAAATTTCTTTGTGGGGGCAATTGCCCCACTGCCTTGCACGTAGATTTGCCCCTGCTTGTAAATGTATGATATTTTCCTAATATGTGATATTGTGAAGTCGTATGTAAATAAATAAGAGTAAAGTTATCTATTAGTAGTGTTATTCGCGTTACATTAAATTGGGGCATGACATTAAGTGCCTTAACTTCCTCTACAGTTGCTGATTTTTGATTGAGACACAATTTTAGCTTTTCAGCTTTTGCTTTAGAGGTAAACATGGGACTCTCACCAAGCATTTGAGCATATGCATCAGCTTCAACCTGTTCAGCACAAGGAAAAGAACTATCCATAAGGCAAAGCTCAAGTGGATCAGTAGAACAAAAACTTACTGCATTATCAACCATATTATGCTCAATTACATTAATCATACAACAAGAATTACCTAACGATGGGCATTTCATTGCATCATTCAAATTAAAATCAATCTTTTCATCCCCTACATTCAAAGAAAGCTTTTCATCTTTTACATTGATAATTACACCTGCAATGGATAGGAAATTCCTTCTAAGAATGATGGGGATTTGGTTATCTTCCTCCATCACTAAAATAACAAAATCAATAGGTATGAAGAACTTACTTACCTTCCGAGGAACATCCTCTAATCTACCTACCGAATGCGTCACGGATCGATCTGCCAACTGGAGGGAAAGAGTGTAACAACTTCATTTTTTTTTACATATATAAATATATATATTTGTAAAATTCCATAAAGTCATTATCTCTTTACTTTTAACTAATTAACTCATAATAACATTCAATTAAATTAACCAAGAATAATTCAGGTTTATGGTATACCATTAACACTGATACAATTCTGGGTTCACATACATATCATTAATTAAAAACATTTGTAAAAAAATCAAACACATATATGTCTACATCATATTCATCCATATTGATCAGTTCCAAAAATACGGGTGCGGATAGTTGCACCTTCACTGGGATCTTAACCAACTCAACCCAACATACGCTAAAAGCATATCATAGAGAATATCTGCATATTTAGGCTTCTGAACATGATATGAAAATATAGTGAGAATTAAATTCTAGTTGATTCAATAATAAATTATAATTATCATCAATATAGCTCATCATGTCATGTGCATCGGTATAAATTACAACAAATATCTTAGGATACATGAATGCACTTTATCTATGCACATGAAAATCATACAGTAATGACATGTATGGCATGAATAATTATTTTTAGAATAACATATTATGGCTATCAACTTATTTTCAGATCAAGCTACCCTGGTCAGGGTGAGTACTTTTTATGGCTATCAACTTATTTTCAGATCAAGCTACTTCGGTGAGAGTGAGTACTTTTTACTCTCTGATATGAGTTTTTTTCACTCCGTCCGACATGGCACAATTTCTCTTTCTTTTCTCATTATCATAATTATAGTCGTAAGTAGGGCATCATCTACTGGTGCACCACACAGACCGCCATGTAATAATGCTCGTCTCTTTTCTTTTCGTTTCTTTTCACATTAATAGCCAAAAATATTATCTCAATAATATGTTCATTATACTCACATGCCATATTTTATCATCAAAGCATAATCATTACCAAAAATCATTGATAAAAATGCAATTATGTCATGAACATAATCATTTTCAAATATCATTTTATAAAATATTTTCATGTCAAAATTACACGTTTAAGATGGTAAGGAGTTCATGCAATGAAAATGGCTAGGGTAAACACTAGTCATTTATTATTTTCATTTATAAGATTCTTATTCTTTCTTGAATAATATTTTCATCTCACACTAATCAGAGCATAACTCCCTCATTTTAACTCAAATTGAGGTGATCTTGGTGTCCATTTAAAACTAAGACAATCCTCTAAAACTCTTATGTGCAACATTTTAGCCAAATCATTAGGAATCTTGGCATTATTATTCCCTCAAATTCAATGTTATTTCTTCTACCGTAAGGTCTGACCTCTACTTACTAATCTGACCAAAACTCCCTCCTATGGACTCTAAATTGAGTTATTCTAGTAGCTAAAAATTCATGAGTCATATATCTATATTTTTTAAGTTAACTATTTCTTTTAGTTCCCTACAAATTTTTTCCAAAAATTCAAATACAAAAGCTTACCTAATAGAGTTTTCCCTAATTAACTAGTTTCTGACCACTATTTACTAATTTGACTATATATCTCTCATATGGATTCTAAATTAAATAATTCCAGTGGACAACAATTCTAGAGAAATATATATATTTTTTTCATGTTAACCAGTTCTTTTAATTCACAACTGATTCTTCCAGAAATTTAAAAAACATAAGCTTCCTTAGCAACTCCAAAATTCAGTTTTCAAACCAAAACCTTCCTAAGGTTCTAGTTTATCATTTTATTACGTCCTTTTCCATTAACTAGCTAATTTACATCTAAACATAAGATTCTTTATTTCAACATTTTCATTTGATTCCCTACATTTAATTTAACATATTCCATCACCTACTTTTCAAGAAAACAAAAATCAAATCATGTATTATTAAGAATGTTTCCCAACAAAAATTTCTCATAATCTTCTTCTAAGTGTTTAAGGCCATATTTATTTTACCAATCTAACCATATCCCATCAATTTTTCAACACATTTAAATATACATAACAGCAGCACAAAACCCTAAAATTTTGCCACCCATAGCCATAACTATGCGAACCTTCCACACCAAACTAAGTATTCAAACATACATCACATGCAAGATCAACATGTAACATGATATAGCAATATCAACGGTCAATAATTAAAGTAGCAAATATTGTAAATTTCATCAAAGTTCTAAGATCAAAATCTCATATAAATGTTATAAATTTCAAAAAAAAATTTAAAGAAGAGATATTGTTAAACTTACCTAAAGATCTCCCTAACTCACTTAGTGAATTCTTTTTCTTGTTTTCTCTTGAAGGAAGTGGCAATATTCCTCCCTTCCCTTAACTTTTCCAGCAGTTTAAATAAGAGAGGGAGGGTGAGTTTTGAACCCTAAGGATGAAGAGAAAAGATAGATTTAAGTAAAGATTAAGCTGACTTACCTTAAGTACTTAGTCCTCTAGAGTTCTCCTTCTTCTTCCTTTCTCTCTTCTCCTCTCTTTCTCTCCTTTTCTTACTCTACCTTGTTTCTATTTTTTTCCTCTCCCTCACTTAGACGAAATTATAATGTTATAATGGTGGTTTTTACTTAAATAAATTATCAAGTGTTCCTCCACTCATAATGATGGGTCTACCTCATCACAATTAGGATGCACTTGGGTGCTTTTTAGGGGAAGACAACTCATGTTCTTGTCTTCCTCTCCCCTAGTTAAGATATGCATAGAAAAATGAGATTTATATTTCAAAATCATGATAAAATGTTCTTAAGATAGGGTACAAGGTCCCTTTGATTTAAGAATTCATTTCCTTTTTCTTTTTGTCTCACTCAAGTATAATAGGTTTGCCTTTCTAAATGGTAAATTTTTAGCCCTTGAGTCTCCCTTGCTTGGCTAAAATTATTTGTGTAGGGTAGAGATGTTATGTCCTAAAGCCATATATTATTACCTAATATATCATCACATGGCTTGCTGAAATTATTAGTGTAAGAGATAGATGTTTTGTCCTAATGCAATGACCTAATCTTGATTATTATTACACTACTATTTTATCACATTGTTCTTATTTTACCTTCTTAGATTTGGGCTCATTCTTGCCCATTTCCTCTATTTTGGCTGAAATTCTATATTTCATGGAGGGTTTGGTCACATTTTCATGATTTTTGAGCTATCGATCCAACTTCTATATCCTAGTCCAAGTCTATGTTATATCTCTTGCTTGGACTATCCAATTGACATGCTAGAAACTATGTGAAGTCAAAAAATAAACTCTATGAAGTGTCCATAAATAAAGGCCCAATGTATGGATGGAGATATTAAACTTAAGAATTTTAGCTCTTGAATTAGAAAAAATTACCTTAATCAAATCTTCTTGAAATTTTAAAACATTTACTTATTTCCAAAAATTTATCTTCCTTACCCAAGAATTTCGCCTCTTTTTAAGATGTTATTTCTAATTTTACCTATTAGGTTTTCTCTCTTTACATATTCCTTTAATATTAAAAACATTTTATATGCATACACATAAGGTGAAGAATTTCTAAGGCTTATATTTTTTTCTTAGATATCGAAATAATTGTTTAATGAGTTTTATTTCTTTAATTAAATATTTATGTACCTTTATTAATAAAAGAAACGAAATTAGAGATGTTACAATGAGTGGTGGGCTTCAAATCACCCATCTAAAGCTTCTTGCATATAGATAATAGTATGAGACTTGCACTTGCTCCAAGATCACATAAGGCTCTAGTAATGTGCACATCTCTAATGGAATAAGGTATAGAAAAGTTTCCAGAGTCCTTGAATTTAAGAGGCAATTTATTCTAGATCAATGCACTGTACTCTTCACTTAATGCTACTGTGGCATACTCCTCAATCTTCCTCTTATTTGAGAGGATTTCCTTCAGAATTTAGCATAAGAAGGCATCTGACAGACAGCTTCTAATAATAGAATATTAATGTGAAATTTTTTTAGCACATCAAGGAATTTTCCATACTACTTTTCTAATTTGGCTTTAGCAAGTCTTTGGGAGAAAGAAACTAGGGGCTTGTATGGTTCAAGAGCCACATATTTGGGCTCTTCTTCATCTTTCCTCTCCCTTATCTACTCTTCTTCTATAGTTGCTTGTTCAGGCATATATTTCAATTCTTCCTCCTTATCTTCCTCATTTTCCATTGAATCGTCTAACTACTTACCACTTATCAAAGTGATAGCCTTGCAATGTTCTCTTGGATTCTCAAGTTGGCCCAAGAATTTTCCAAAGTTCTTGTTTAAAGAGCTAACTTGCTGTGCTATTTGAGTTTCTAGCATTTTATTATAAGTAGTAAGTGAGTCAACCTTAAAGGCTATGTCTTTTATAGCCTCATTCATTGAGTGGTTCTAGACTCTGAACTCATCATTTTGTTTACTATAAGTAGCAATGAAATTTTCTATGAAAGCCTCCAGATCTGACTTTGGCTAAGGAAGATGGTTGAATAACCTCTGATTATGAAACCCAAAAGGTTGCCTAAAGTTATTCTGAGGAGGTTGATTTGCATTAGACTTGTATGAGAGATTTGGGTGATTCCTCAAGTTTGGATTATAACTGTTTCTACATAGATTGCTTCTCTGGTTATTATTCACAAAATTTACCTATTCACAATCCTAAGGTGCAGGATTTCCAAGCTAGCATTCATTGGCCACATGACCAACACATTTACAAATCTCACATGCAGAAGATGGAGAGGAACCAACAGCATTAATGATCAACTTATCTAGCTTCTGAAACAGTGCATCAACTTTAGAAGTTAAATGATTAAATGCATCAACTTCATACATAGCTAATGGTTTTCTAGATTGCTGTCTCTCACTAGACCTGGAGTAGTGATTCTGAGTCATATCTTCAATCAGCTCATAAGCCTCGTCAACTGTTTTATTCATTAAAGTTCATCTTGCTTCAGCATCCACAGACATACGGGTGTTGTATATCAATCCATTATAGAACGTATAGACTATGAGCCATTTTTCTAACCCATAGTGTGGGCATAATCTGAAAAGCTCTTTAAATCTCTCCCAAGTTTCATAAAGTGACTTCCCATCTTTTTGTTCAAAAGTGGTAATCTACTTTCTGAGATGGGTTGTCTTACTTAGTGGAAAATATTTGGCCAACAAAGCTTGAAAAGTTGTTGCCAAGTAGTTATTGACCCTGATAGAAGGAAGTGCAACCATGCTCGGGCCTTGTCTCGTACAGAGAATAGGAACAATCGCAGTCGGATGGTATCAGAACATAATTTATTCAGCTTCAAAGTGTCACAGTATTCTAGAAAGACTGATAGATGGAGATTTGGGTCTTTAGTTGGGGACCCTCCAAATTGATTTTCCTAAACCATCTATAGAAGAAAAGGATTCAGCTCAAAGTTGTTGGCCTCAACAACAGGACTGACAATACTCGGATTCAAACCATGAGTATCCGGGGCAGTGAAAGCTTTAAGAGATCGGTTATCTCTGTCAACCATGATAGGTAGTGTAGGATCTTGCTGCTATTTTCTTCTCCTTCTTAAGGTACATTCAATTTTCAGGTCAAAATCAATAAAGAATTCACAATCCCTTCGCATAAAAGAGAAACACACCTACAAAGGAAGAAAAGAGATAAAAATCAACAAGAGAAAATAAGCATAAAAATTAAAAGAAAAAGATCTAATCTAATTATTTCGCAAAATATCTAATATTGAATTCTTACTCCATGACAATGGCGCTAAAAACTTGTGTGTGTTTCACTAATCAATCGCAAGAGCACGGCATAGCTGTAGCTAGTCCGACAAGTACGATTCATATCCCACATAGACCAAAGATCAATTACTAGAATTTACGAAACAAGTTATCTAAATCAATGTAATTCAATAAGTATAATGTCACAATTAATTAAATAAGATAATCTATAAACAAAAGCCTAAAGTTAGGGTTTACTGTACCTATGATATTCAACAATTAAAATATATACATTTAATTACAATTATCGAGGTAATTGGAGATGGTTTAACCATGATTAATTAATAACCTCTTTCAAGTGTTATTAATCATATATAGATTAATCCAATTACCTACTTTCGTGGTTCTTAGTTCAACCAAAATCAATTAATATGCCAACCATGTGATTCAATTAATAGGAGTTTTCGTGCCTACCAATTGATTCAATTTCTAGAGAACCTTAACTACTTTTGTAATTAAGATATCCCTAATTAACTATTAAGTTCTAATATTAACTTTCACCATTTAGTTCATTAGTTAATAACCTAAGACGTGATAAAATGGTGATCACGCATATTATCAACTTGTATAATGCATAATAATTCATCCTAATTACCCATAGACATTCATAAATAGGGTTTGACATTCAACTTAATGTAGTATTATCATACCATAAGCGGGTTTACCAAAACCCTATATCAAACTCTACTCACACATAATTGAAAAAAAAACTAATAATCATATTCATTAAATAAATCATCAACGTTCAATACAAACTAAGAGAAAAGAGTAAAAATAAAAGGAGATGTAGAGTAAAAAGATAAAACCTGAATTGTAGAATTTAAAGAACTAGGTATACAAAACTTCAATCAAACTCAATTATACTCTAAGAATATAAATTAAACAATGATTCTAATAAATAAAAAACTAATCTAACAGGTTTTTCTAAGCCTAAACTGACTTTCTCTAGGTCTGAATGTCTCTATATATGCTCCAAGACACAGTCTGGCTGTGCTTCAGGCTAGATTTTGGGAATTCACTCCACATTTTGCACAGAACACGGCCTGATGTTATGTCTGTTTTATAATTAACCACAAGCGCACGGTGTAGCTGTAGCTAGTCTGGCGAGTACATGTCGTATCCCACAAAAAACAATGTCAATTACTATAATGATGCAAAATATGCTATATAAATCGATGTAATTCAATGAAGATTTTATCACAATTAAGTAAATTAAGGATTCAATTAACAAAAGTCTAGGGTTAGGGTTCACCACACTTATGATATTCAACATTCAGCATGTACCTCTAACTGCAATTATCTAGGTTATTGGGGATGGTTTAGCCTTAATTAACTAGCAATCTCTTTCAAGCGTTACTAATCATACCTAGGTTAATCCAATTGCCTACTTTCATGGTTCTTAGTTCAACCTAAGTCCATTAAGTTCTATGCCAACCATGGAATACAATTAATTGGTTTTCTCGTGCCCACTAATTGATTCATTTCTAGAGAACCTTAAACTACTTTCGTGATTAAGATATCCCTAATTAACTATTAAGTTCCGATATTAATTTTCACCTTTCAGTTCATCAATTAATATCCTAAGACATAATAAATTGTTGGCCAGACATTCATCAACTCATATAATCAATGCATAATAGTTAATCCTAATTAACCATGGATAACACAATTAAGGTTCTAACGATTCAATGTGCACAGTGTATCATCACATCATAAGTGGATTTACTGAAACCCTAGATTAAATCTACTCAAACATAATAGAAACATAAACCAAAAGAATAATCATTAAGTAAATCATTAAGGTTCAATACAAACCAAAAGAAATGAGTAGAAGTAGAGATGAGTGTAAAGATAAAAAGATAGAACCTGGATGAAGAATGTAATGATGAAATACAAACTTGAATTGTTGTAAATTCTACTCTAAGAATATGAATTAAACATTAATCATACTCTAAACCTAATCTAATGGTGTTTCCTAAGCCTAAAATTGAGTAAAAGAAGGTCTGAATGCATCCGGATGTCTTTGGCTGCATTTCGCTATGCATATGTATCAACTTGGCTGCCCAAAACCCTAAAAATCACGTGTTGTATGGACCCGAAGCACGGTCGTGTTCCAGAACACGGCCTGGCCGTGCTTCGGGCTGAATTCTGGGAGTTTTCTGCATCTTTCGCACAGAGCACGGCCTGGCCGTGTTGGGGGCTGTCATGCTCCTTTCTTGCCAATTTTTGGTGTTTTGCCTCCTTGCTTCCTCCTTAACATATTCCAAGTTCATATGGCTCCTCTCATGATTGTTTTCCCTTACTTCTTGTCCTCTTTTGTTCACCTACAAGCATAAAACAAACCAAAGCAATATCAAAAGCAAAGTATAACCAAAAGCAGGGAAATAACCACAAGTTTACAGCAAATTAGGGGATAAAATATAACCATTAAACACTCAAATTTCCCCTTTATCAACTCCCCCATGCTTAAACTTTTGCTTGTCCTCAAGCAAATAACATATCATATCAGAAGGAATGGGAAAAATGCATCCAAATTCCAGAGAATAGAAAAATACAATACAGGTAATTGTTCACTCAATTAGTGTGCACACAACAGATATATGAATAGACATTTACAAGATAGTCTATGTTCTTCTAAAATTAAACCCAAATTCTTTTATTATATATTTGCTTCTATTGTTACCATTGAATGTATGCATCAAATTGTTTTTCAGACACTCAAGTAGGCCACCTCATCCTTTAGATCTCCCTATATTGTCTTACCCTTATTTCTATTTTTATCACTTAATTTCTTTTATTTCATTCTCATTTGTTTTCTTTTTCTTTTGTCTATTTCATTCATCATTTTTTTATAGAAATATGCAATTAGTGCATTTTATGCTCCATCTCACTAGGGTAAAGACATCTAGGTACTCATACTAATGTCTTTTTGGTGCCTTGAACGAGTACTCAGAGTGAAACCTTTTTAGGTTTCACATACCCTCATTTTTCACCTCTCCCTTCTTTCATACTCTCATTGTGTTAAATTCAACAATTGCTACTCAGAGTGAAAAAATTTTGGGTTTCACATACCCTCATTTTTCACCTATCCCTTCCTTCATACTCTCATAGTGTTAAATTCAGCAATTGCATACAATTCACAGCACAATAGAGAGATATATTTCAAAAAATTAGAGGTTTAATCCTAGAAGAATGAGAGACTAAAATTTAAACTACCTATTTCATATCCTATTGTGCATCACATGTTCATGAGCTAAAATCAACCTATATTACACCAATCTATCTCTAAAATAGAAAACTATATGATTGTACGATGAAACAAGAGATATTCAGCTTATAAAACCACAAGCCTAAACTTTACTCTCCCATGCTTAAACTTGACATTGTCTTCAATGACAATATCAATGAAAGTACAGGCAAAGGGAGAATTAACTTACTTACTTACTGGTCTTTTGAAGGACATGGAGGTGGGTTCTGACTCAGGTGCCTACTGTACCATGCTTGCATTAGCAACAGGTAGGTCAGATTTAAGCAATGTAGCAATTTTGAATTGGAGCTCAAACCACGGTCAATAAGTCCAAAATTAAGGAGCATGAGATTTTCAATTCAATTCAATTCAAGGCAAATGGCAAATATAGGGTAAGATGATCTAGGTTAACAACCAAGCCATAAATTGCATCAAGAATAGTAATCCAGAGGAATAATTCAGTCTAACCATCAGGGAAATTCAATCCAGATAAAAGAAATTAAGCACAAAGAAAAGGTTAAAATTATACCTGGAGGGAAGCTATAATGGTGATGCCAATAGCAGATGGCTCTTTTCCTCTTTCTTTTTTTTTACCTGGAGCACGGTCGTGCTTCACAGCACGGCCCAACCGTGTTTGGCGCTGGAATTCCAAAATTCCTAATTTTGGCCTGTGTTGGCCAACACAGGTGACGGGTGTTTGGTCTGGGCCTGGGGTACGACCGTGTCCTGTGACACGGCCAGCCCGTGTAAGCGGCTGGATCCTCCAATTCTTTGAAAATTAGTTCAATTTTTTATCCCTTTTAATTTCCTTTTATTTATATTCTTTAATTCAACCTTGGACACATGGAAATTTACCTATAACCAAAGAAATTAACTAAAATTAAAGATAAAAAACAAAACTAAAAGTAAGAAAACAAAAAAATACAAAGGAACTTTAAAAATTAAAGTGTGGGTTGCCTCTCACAAAGTGCTTATTTAAAGTCATTAGCTTGACTCTTTGGCATGCTTTCTACTCAAGGAAGCTTGAAGAGAATTTGAATAACTTTTTTTGCTATCCATTGCCTCTTAGTATGTTGCTTAAGGCTTTGCCTAATTGCTTTCGAGGATCCTATTGGCTCATTCTTTTCCTCCTTAGCTCCATTGGGGTTAAGAGGAGGTGGCTTAGGTTCTACTTTTGGAGTTTGGATTGCCTCCTCAATAGCCTTCTTTTCTTCCCCCTGTTTGACATAAACACAAGAACTTTCCACAAAACATAACTCAAATGGGTTAGTAGGAGGAAAATTCATAGCATTATTATTCATTTTAGGTCCAGGTAAGCCAATCATGCAACAAAATTCATTTAGAGAAGAGAGCTTCATTATATCATTCAAATTAAATTCTACTTTTTCATCCTCTACATTCAAAAAAAGTTTTTCATCTCTCATATTTATATTGGCATTAGTTGTAGCTAGGAAAGCCCTTCCAAGAATAATGGAGATTTTGTCATCTTCCTCCATCTCTAAAATCACAAAATCAACAGGTATATAAAATTTACCTACCTTTAAAGGAACATCCTCTAATATACCTACCGGATGCTTGATGGATCGATCAGCTAAATGAAGAGAAAGAGTGGTAGGCTTCAAGTCACCCATTTGAAACTTCTTGCAAACCGAAAGAGGCATTAGACTTACACTTGCTCCAAAGTCACATAAAGCTCTATCAATCTTCACGTCTCCTATAGAGCAAGGAATTGAGAAGCTTCCGGGATCCTTAAACTTTTGTGGCAGCTTGTTTTGAATTAAAGCACTGGATCCCTCTGTCAGTGTCACAATAGCATGCTCCTCAATTTTCCTTATTTAACAGGTATATAAAATTTACCTACCTTTAAAGGAACATCCTCTAATATACCTACCGAATGCTTGATGGATCGATCAGTTAAATGAAGAGAAAGAGTGGTAGGCTTCAAGTCACCCATTTGAAACTTCTTGCAAACCGAAAGAGGCATTAGACTTACACTTGCTCCAAAGTCACATAGAGCTCTATCAATCTTCACGTCTCCTATAGAACAAGGAATTGAGAAGCTTCCGGGATCCTTAAACTTTTGTGGCAGCTTGTTTTGAATTAAAGCACTGGATCCCTCTGTCAGTGTCACAATAGCATGCTCCTCAATTTTCCTTATTTAAAAGGATCTCTTTCAGAAACTTTGCATAAGAAGGCATTTGAGAGATGGCTTCTAGGAACAAGATGTTAATATTCAACTTCTTCAAAACATCCAGAAATCTCTCAAATTGCTTCTCTAACTTAGCCTTAACCAATCTTTAAGGAAAAAGGATCGATGGCTTGTATGGTTCAGGAGCCACATATTTGGGCTCTTCTTCTTTCTTTTTCTCTTCTTTTGGTTCCTCTTCTCTTTTCTTCTTAGATGCATCCTGAGGTTCATCTTCTTTTATCTCTCCTCTTCTCTCTAATTCAGTCAATTATTTACCACTTTTCAAGGTAATGGCATTACAGTGCTCCCAAGGATTCTCAATCGGACCTGGAAGTCTGCCATGGTTTCTATTTGAAGAACTCGCTTGATGTGCTATCTGAGTTTATAGTATTTTGTTATGTGTAGCAAGTGAGTCAACTTTAGAAGCTAAATTCTTTATAGCCTCATTCATTGAATGATTCTGGGCT
The DNA here is from genome assembly GCA_037074535.1 of Gleditsia sinensis. Classification (NCBI taxonomy): domain Eukaryota; kingdom Viridiplantae; phylum Streptophyta; class Magnoliopsida; order Fabales; family Fabaceae; genus Gleditsia; species Gleditsia sinensis. The sequence continues at coordinate 38,138,999 of CM073470.1, forward strand.
CTAAATTCTTCATTCTGTTTACTCTGTGTGGAGATGAAATTCTCTATTAAAGCCTCCAAATTTGACTTTAGTTGAGAAGGAGGATTGAATGGCCTCTGATTTTGAAACTCAGGAAGTTGTCTAAAGTTATTGTGAGGCTGCAGGGTTTCCAAGCTGACATTCATTGGTCACATGACCAACACCTCCACAAATTTCACAAAATGAAGATGATGAAGGGGACTCAACAACATTGATGCTCAATTTATCCAATTTCTAAAACAAGGTATCAACTTTAGAAGTTAGATTATTAAATGCATCTACTTCATACATACCTGATAGTTTTCTTGGCTGCCTCTCACTAGACCAAGAGTAATGATTTTGAACCATATCTTCAATCAGCTCATAGGCCTCATCTACTGTCTTATTCATCATAGCTCTTCCAGCTGCAGCATCCACAAACATATGGATGCTGTAAATCAGTCCATTGTAGAACATATGGACTATTAGCCACTTCTCCAACCAATGGTGTGGGCATATTCTAAGTTCTTTAAATCTCTCCCAAGTTTCATATAATGACTCCCCATCTTTCTAAGCAAAAGTAGTTATTTGATTCTTAAGATGAGCCGTCTTACTCGGTGGGAAATATTTGGCCAGAAAAGCTTGAGAAAGCTGCTGCAATGTGGTAATGGACCCTGATCGAAGAGAATGCAATCATGCACGGCCTTGTCCCTCAGAGAAAAAGGGAACAGTCTTAGTCTGATGGCATCAAAAGAGAATCCATTCAGCTTCAGTGTGTCACAGTACTCCAAAAACACTGAAAGATAGAGATTAGGGTCTTCAGTAGGTGACCATCCAATTTGGTTTTGTTAAACCATCTGCAAAAGAGAAGGTTTCAGCTCGAAATTGTTTGCTTCAACAACAGGTCTTACAATGCTGGGATTCAAGCCATGAGTATCCAGGGCGATAAAATCCTTAAGAGATCGATTATCTCTTTCCACCATGATAGGTGCAGAATTTTCTTGCTGTTGTCTTTTTCTTATCCTTTGTAGTGTGCATTCAATTCCTAGATCAAATTCAGCAACGAATTCACGATCTCTTCGCATAAAAGAGAAATACACCTATAAAGGAAGAAAATAGGCAACAATCAACAAGATAAAATGATGCAAAAAAATTAAAAAAAAATGATTTAGTCTAGCTATTTCACAATATAACTAATATTGACAATTGATCCTCGACAACGGTATCAAAAACTTGTTGAGTGTATTTTACTAATTACCACAAGCACACGGCGTAGCTATAGCTAGTCCGGCGAGTACAGGTCGTATCCCACATAAAACAATGTCAATAACTAGAATGATGCAAAATATGCTATCTAAATCGATATAATTCAATGAAGAGTTTGTCACAATTAAGTAAATTAATGATTCAATTAACAAAAGCCTAAAGTTAAAGTTCACCACACTTATGATATTCAACATTCAGCATGTACCTCTAACTGCAATTATCTAGGTTATTGGGGATGATTTAGCCTTAATTAACTAACAATCTCTTTCAAGCGTTACTAATCATACTTAAATTAATCCAATTGCCTACTTTCGTGATTCTTAGTTCAACTTAAATCCATTAAATTCTATGCCAACCATGAAATACAATTAATCAGTTTTCTCGTGCCCACTAATTAATTCATTCCTAGAGAACCTTAAACTACTTTCGTGATTAAGATATCCCTAATTAACTATTAAGTTCCGATATTAATTTTCACCTTTCAGTTCATCAATTAATATCCTAAGACATAATAGATTGTTGGCCAGACATTCATCAACTCATATAATCAATACATAATAGCTAATCCTAATTAACTATAGAAAACACAATTAAGGTTCTAATGATTCAATGTGCACAGTGTATCATCACATCATAAGTGAGTTTACCAAAACCTTAGATTAAATCTACTCAAACATAATAGAAACAGAAATCAAAAGTATAATCATTAAGTAAATCATTAAGGCTCGATACAAACCAAAAGAAAGGAGTAGAAGTAGATATGAGTGTAGAGATAGAAAGATAGAACCTGAATGAGGAATGTAATGATGAAATACAATCTTGAATTGCTATAAATTCTACTCTAAGAATATGAATTAAACATTAATCCTACACTAAACCTAATATAATGGTGTTTCTTAAGCCTAAAACCGAGTAAAAGAAGGTCTGACTGTGTCCGAATATCTTTGACTGCATTTCCCTATGCATATATATCAACTTGGCTGCCCAAAACCCTAAAAATCACGTGTTGTACAGACCCGAAGCACGATCATGTTCCAAGACACGGCCTGGCCATGCTTCGAGCTAAATTCTGAGAGTTTTCTGCATCTTTTGCACAAAGCACGGCCTGGCCATGCTTCAAGTACACCAAGCACAGTCTGGCCGTGTTAAAAGCTGCCATACTCCTTTCTTGCCAATTTTTAGTGTGTTGCCTCCTTACTTCCTCCTTAGCATATTTCAAGTCCATATGGCTCCTCTCATGATTGTTTTCCCTTACTTCTTGACTTCTTTTGCTCACCTACAAGCATAAAACAAATCAAAGCAGTATTGAAAGCAAAGTATAACCAAAAATAGAGAAATAACCACAAGTTTACTACAAATTAGAGGATAAAATATAACCACTAAACACTCAAATTTCCCCTTTATCACCTGACCATGCTCCAAGTACACCAAGAACGGCCTAGCCGTGTTAAAGGCTGCCAAACTTAATTTCATCTCATTTTTTCTATGTTTGATCCTTACTTTTTCCTTAACTTACTCCAAGTTCATATCATGTCAAGTAATTAACTTTTACAAAAATTGTCTATATAAACTATAAAGAAATTATGCAGGTGAATAACATAAACACGTATATAGACTACAAATATTTATGCACAGGGGTGCCTCCTTTTACTCCACATGTACTAGCTACCTTGGCATGTGCTATCTTCGTCGTCCCTCCTTTATAAAAGTTCCACCCACTTTCCCTTGATTCTTTGCCTCTTTTTCTTACCTACAAACAAAAAATAAATCAAAACAGTATCCAAAACAAAACAAAACACAAAACAGAAATATAATCGCAAGTTCACTATTAATTAGGAGATAAAATATAACCATTAAATACACAAATTTTTCTTTTATCAACAAATCACCACTAAAACCATTTAGTGGCAACTTAATATATAACAACTCCGTATATATATATATATATATATTTGTAAAATTCTATAAAGTCATTATCTCTTCTAACTATTTAACTCATAATAACATTCAATTAAATTAACTAAACATAATTAAAGATTACGGTATACCAATAACACATACCATTCTGAATTCACATACACATCAATAATTAAAAACTTTCATACAAATATCAAACACATATATGCTCACATCTTATTCATCCATATTGACCAATTCTGAGGATACAGGTGCGGATGGTTATATCTTCACCAAAATTTTAACCAACTCGACCCAACGTATCCTAAAAACCGGTCATAGAGATTATTTGCATATTTAGTCTTCTGAATATGATATTAAAATATAATGAGAATTAAATCTCAGTAAGTTCAATAATAAATCATAATTATCATCAATATAACTCAACATGTCATGTTCATCTGTATAAACTACAACAAATACCTTAAGTCACATAAATGCAATTCATCTATGCACATAAAAATTGTACAGTAATGACATGTATGGCATGAATAACTAATTTCAAAATATCATATGACTACTATCAACTTATTTTCATATCAAACTACCACAATCAGGATGAATATTTTTTATTCTCCGGTACGAATATTTCTCCCTCCGTCCGACATAATACTCTTTCTTTTCTCAATAACATAATCATAGCCAAGAGTAAGGCATCCATTACTAGTGCACCACACGGACCACCATGTGACTGTGCTCGTCTCTTTTCTTTTCTTTTCTTTTCACATTAATAGTTAAAAATATAAATTCAATGACAAATATGTTCATTATATTTACATGCCATAATTTATAATAAAAGTATAATCATTACAAAAAATCATTAGTAAAAATGTAATCATACAATAAACATAATCATTTTTAAATATCACTATATAATATATTTTCATGTCAAAATTTCACACTTTATATAGAAAAAAATTCATACAATGACAATAGTTAGAGCATACACTGGTCATTAAATATTTCTATTTATAAGATTTTTTGTAACAACTCTCTTTTTTTACATATATACATATATGTCTATTTCTAAAATTCCACAAAGTCATTAACTTCTTACTTCTAATTATTTAACTCATAATAACATTCAATTAAATTAACCAAACATAATTAAAGTTTATGAAATACTATTATCACTTATACAATTCTGAGTTCATGTACATATTATTTATCAAAACATATGTACAAAAATCAAACACATATAAATCTACATTCTATTCAACTATATTGACCAATTCTGAATATACAGGTATAGATGGTTGCACCTTCACCGAAATTTTAACTAACTCGACCCAACGTACACTAAAAACTAGTCATAGAGAATATCTGCATAACTTAATTTTTTGAACATGATATGAAAATATAGTAAGAAATAAATCCAATAGATTCAATAATAAATCATAAATATTATCAATATAATTATCATGTCATGTTTATCTATATAAACTATAAAAAATATCTTTAGGTCACACGAATGCACTTTATCCATATATATGAAAATCATACAATTATGAGATGTATCTATATAAACTATAACAAATATTTTTAGGTCACATGAATGCACTTTATCCATATATATGAAAATCATACAATTATGACATGTACGGCATGAATAACTATTTTTAGAATATTATATTATGGTTATCAACCTATTTTCATATCAAACTACTTTGGTCAGGGTGAGTACTTCCAACTCTCCAGTACGAGTTTTTCTCGCTTTGTCCAACATGGCACACTTTCTTTTTTCATTAACATAATCATAGCCGTTGGTAGGGTGTCCCCTACTGGTGCACCACACGGACCACCATATGATCGTACTCTTTTCTTTTCTTTTCACATTAATAGCTAAAAATATAACTTCAATAACGAGTATGTTCATTATACTCACATGCCATAATTTTTTATCAAAATATAATCATTACCAAAAATCATTGATAACCATGGCATGAACATAATCGTTTAAAATATCACTTTATAAAATATTTCTATTTCAAAATTACACATTTAAGATGATAAGGAATTCATGCAATGACAATGACTATGACATACACTAATCATTTATTATTCTCATTTATAAAATTCTTCTTTTTAAAATATTTTTATCTCTTCATTTTCTTCATGCTTGGCCTCTAGTCACTTTCATCTTACTTATATCATTTTCAACACGTATTCTCACAAATTTAATACGGCATTTTTTTTTCAATTTGATTTCTATTATTATCCTATAGTTAATGAGGTTTATTTAAAATAGTAAAATGTTAAAAATAAGTTTTACCAACTTCCAACACGGCCTAAACGTATTCTATAACACGGCTTAGCCATTTCTTGTAAAACAGTCATGCTTTAAGCTTCAAAATGCCCTTTCAAGCACAAAACACGACCTGGCTCTATGTTGGGTTATTCCCTGATGCAGGTTTATGTCATGCCTAACCTTCTCTCACTAATCAGAACATAACTCCCTCATTTTAACTATGAATTAATTGATCTTGATGTCTATTTAAAGATAAAATAATTCTCTAAAAGCATTATATTAAATATTTTAGTAAAATCTTAAGGAATTTTGATGATATTACTCCCTCAAGTTAAACGTTATTTCTTCTTGGGTAAATTCTGACATTTACTTACTAATCTAACCATATTTCTCTCATATGAACTCCAAATTGACTGATTCTAGTAGTTAAATTTCTGGAAGACATATATTTATATTTTTTATGTTAACCAATTATTTTAATTCCCTACAGAATTTTCTCATAAATTCAAACACAAAACATTTCCTAAAAAATTCTTCCCTAATTAACTATTTTCTGACCACTACTTACTAATCTGACCATATCTACCTCATATGAACTCCAAATGCTCGGGGTCTACTTGAATGTCGTCTTTCGTAACTACATGCCCCAGAAACAATGTTGTCTAACCAGAACTCACACTTAGAGAGCTTAGCATACAACTGCTGATCCCTCAAGATCTGCAAAATGACCCGTAGGTGCTATTCATGCTCCTCATGGTCTTTAGAATAAATCAAGATATCATTAATGAACACAATGACAAATCAATCCAAGAATGGCTTGAACACCCTATTCATCAAGTCCATAAAAGCAGCTGGTGCGTTAGTTAGTCCAAAAGACATAATCAAAAACTCATAATGACCATAACGAGTCCTAAAAGCTGTCTTGGAAATATTCTCCTTCCTGATCTTCAACTGATGGTACCCTAACCTCAGATCAATCTTGGAGAAACATTTTGCTCCTTGAAGTTGATCGAACAGATCATCAATCATGGGTAAAGGGTAGTTGTTGCGCACCGTTAGCTTATTCAGCTCCCGATAGTCAATGTAAAAACGCAAAAACTCATCTTTTTTCTTCACATAAAGGACCGGAGCACCCCATGGAGATGTGCTCTGCCTGATGAAACCCTTATCCAACAAATCCTGCAATTGACTTCTTAGCTCTTTAAGCTCTGTGGGTGCCATCTTGTAAGGCGGTATAGAAATTGGTCGAGCCTCTAGAATAAGGTCAATACCAAACTCTATCTCCCGTTCAGGAGGTAATCTTGGCAACACCTCTGGAAAGACATCCAAGAATTCTCTTACCACTGCCATCTTGTCTACATCGGGTACCTTCCCATCCACATCTCTAACATACGCCAAGTATCCCTGACATCCCTTCTTTAACATCCTCTGAGCACCCAAGACTGAAATCAAGTTATTTGGAGCTTTACTTTAGTCACACTGGAACCGAAAAGGAACTTCACTTGAAAAGTTGAATTTGATTGCCTTCTCATAGTAATCCAAGGTAGCATAGCGTGATGCCAACCAATCCATTCCTAAGATTACGTCAAAGTCGATCATATTTAAGATAATCAAATCAGTAAATGTCTCCCTATCACCCACTAACACTTTACATGACTTGCATACATGCTCTACTAGCAAACAATCACCGACCGGGGTGGTTACAAAGAAAGGGGCATCTATCCTAATCGGATCTTTATCTAAACTCTTAGCAAAACTAAGGAAAACATAGGAATATGTAGATCCGGGATCAAACAAAACATATGCTTCATGTAGGCAAATCAAAATAGTACCTGTCATGACCGCATTTGAAGCCTGTGCATCCTGCCTGGTGAGAGCAAAAATCCTCAGTTGACCTCAGCCTACTTGACTTTGACCTCGGCCCATCATTCCTCTACCAGTACCTCTGCTACTTGCTTGGCCTGGTATAGTCCTCATAGGCTGAGTTGCCACTAGGATTGATAGCAAAGCCGGTCGAGTTGACCTTTGGCTTGAGCCATACAACTAGAGACACTCCCTCTTCATGTGTCCAGGTTGGTTGCACTAATAGCAAACACCCACCTCCCTGCGGCACTGACCAAAGTGATGGTTGCCACAAGTAAGGCATTGTGGCCTGTTCTGCTGAATGGCCCTTGGTCCTAGTTGACTTGTATACCTGGTGTTCCCTTGGCTAAGACCTAGTCTACCACTCGCATCTGATCTCTAGTTTGGGTTCTCAACATTCTGTGGTGCTGGGCTCTGCTGGCCCTGAAATTATGGTCCTTGAGAATGAGAACTTTGCCCTCCTTTGGAGCTCCCATCCCTATCCCTCTTTCTCAGTTTGGCATTCTCGACATCGGCCAAATGTCTAGTCTCCATCATTCTTGCACAGTCCACAGCCTCTGCATAGTTGGGGAATTACTTCATCTGGGGTGCCACTGATTTAAACAATGCTAACATCAACCCCTGGATAAACTTCTTTATCATGACCCTTTCAGTAGGGACCATATGCGGTGCATACGGCGACAGCTGTGTGATGCAGTAATCATACTCCGTGACTGACATACTGAGAGTCTGCTTCAACTCCACAAATTCTTGACATTTGGCATCTCGAATACTTTCAGGCACAAACCTCTCCATGAAAACTTCTTTGAACTCTGGTCATCCCAAAGGTAGCGCTGTAGCTCCCCTTCCGCGCATCATGGTCTTAAACCATACCTGCGCTACACCAGACAACTGGAAGGATGCCAACTCTACTGATCAGATCTCTGGACACTTAAGAACCTCACAGATCTTCTCAGTGTCCTCTATAAACTCTTAGGGATTTTCACTAGCCAACAACCCCTTGAAGGTTGGCGATTTCAGTTTCAGGAACTCAAATAGTTCCACTTCCCTCTCGGCGGGTCTCACATACTGCTCCACGGGCCTAACTGGCTCTGGAACGAAGGTAGCTGTTTCGAGCTGTTGGGGTCCCTTCCACCTTGCCCATCCTTTCTTTCGACTAGATTTTCTATCGCCCGCTGCATACCCTGCATGGTTGCCAACATTTGGACTATCAAATCATCCCAGGGGTGAGAAGACATTCCCCCCGTCCTAGGAGTCTCAGCTTGCTCACTGCTCAACTCAGCTTGTTCGGCTGCTTCAACAGCCCTTACACCCCTGCCACTGCCTCTTGCACTAGCTCTAGGTCGGCCTCTACCACGACCTCTACCTCGGCCTCTAGGCACGGGTACTGCGGACTGAGCAGACTCTTCAACCATCTGCTCTTGAGCCGCGGGTTGCCTAACCTTTGATCTCGTTCTTGGTGGCATCTCACTATAAAACAGAGATAGCCCAATCGTCACTTAACCATGCCAACATAGCATACTATAAACTGATTTACTTGAACAAAAAGACAACATCCTATCGAACCCCTTTAGCAGCACCGTGAGTATAAACATGTCCGGATTCACACCCATACTCAAAGTCCTACCTAAAAGTCTGTTACTCCATGAACACAGGAAAACCTAAATCTCTGATACCACTCTGTCACGACCTCAAATAATGAAAATGTGACCAAGCCCTCCAAGAAAGGTAGAATTTTATTCAAAGCAAATAAAATAGGTAGAAATAAGCCCAAATCCAAGAGGAAAAATAAAATAAAATAAATTAAGTGATGATATAATAATGTAATAATAATAAAGATTAGATTACATTACATTAAAACAAAAATTTAGCAAGTGGTGTAATTCTACATTCATAATTTTGGCAAGTGGCATGATAATACAAGGTTTTAAGACAAAAATAACTCTATCCTACACTCATAATTTTAGCAAGTGATATGATAATACATGGCAGTAGGACAAAACATTCATATCCCACACAAATAATATCAACCAAATAATAGAGATTCAAGGGTTAAAAATTTGTCACTTAAAAAGGCAAACCTATCATATTTATTTAAGACAAAATAAAATAGAAATGAATTCTTAAATCAAAGGGACCTTATCCCATATCTTAAAAACATATCATAATTTTCAAAATACAAATCTCCTTTTTCTATACATATTTTGACTAAGGAAGAGAAAGACAAGAACATAAGTTGTTTGTTTTCCAAAAATTCAACCAAGTGTAATCTAATTGTGATAAAATAGACCCATGATCATGAAAGGTGAATTATTTGATAGTCTATATAAGAAAACCCACCCTTACAACATTAGAATTTCGTCCAAGTGAGGGAAAAGAAAAAATAGAAGCAAGGTAGAATGAGAAAGGGAGAGGAAGAAAGGAAGAAAGAGGAAGGAGAAGTCTAGAGGACTAAGTGCTCCAGGTAAGTTTAACAATATTTCTTTTTAAAGAAAACTTTTGAAACTTATAATATTTATATGAGATTTTGATCTTAGAAATTTGATGATTAGTCATGGATGTTGCTATATCATGTTACATATTGATCTTGCATGTGATGTATGTTTGAATACTTAGGCTAGTATAGAAAGTTCTGCATAGGTATGGCTATGGGTGGCAAAATTTTTAGTTTCTGTATTTTAATTTCTGGAAATTATCTGTATGAAATTAAAATAAATGGTTGAAATAAGAATTATAGCTATGTGTGTCACGGATTTTCAGTCATTAGAATCATTCAATTTAGAGTCCATATGAGGAAGATATGAGCCGATTAGTAGTTAAAGATCAAAAAATGATTCATCAGGGAAGAATATGTTAAGATAGCTTCTATATTTTAATTTTTGAAAATTATCTGTATGGAATTAAAATAAATGGTTAACATAAAAATTATAGTTATGTGTGTCACGAATTTTTAACCACTGGAATCATTCAATTTGGAGTCCATATGAGAAAGATATGAGCCGATTAGTAGTCAAAGGTCAAAAAATAGTTCATCAAGGAAGAATATGTTAAGATAGCTTCTGTATTTTAATTTCTAAAAATTATCTGTATGGAATTAAAATAAATGATTAACATAAGAATTATAGATATGTGTGTCACTCAATTTGGAATTCTTATGAGGGAGATATAGACAGATTAGTAAGTAGAGGTCAGAACCTATCCGAGAAGAAATAACATGTACATTAAGAGAGTAATATCACCTTGATTTCTTAATATTTCGCTACAATGCTCAACATGATAGTTTTAGATAATTGTTTTATCTTGAAATTGACACCAAGATCACCTATATCAGAGTTAAATTGAGGAAGTTATACTCTGATTAATAAGAAAATGTTAAATAGGATGAAAACTTACATCAAGAAAATAAATAAATAAAATTAATATTTAAAAAAATGACTAGTATAGCCATAGCCATTGTCATTGTATGAACTTTTTACCATCTTAAGTGTGAAATTTTGACATGAAAATATTTTATAAAATGATATTTGAAATGGTTATATTCATGACATGATTATCAATAATTTTTTGTAATAGTTATATTTTGATGAACATACTTGTTATTGAAAACATATTTTTGGCTATCATTGTAAAAAGAAAAGAAATGAGTACGGTCACATGACAATCCGTGTGGTGCACTAGTAGGGGACGCCCTACCAACGGTTATGATTATGATTATGAGAAAAAAAAAAAAAATGTGCCATGTCAGACGGAGCAAGAAAAGCCCGTACCGGAGAGTAGAGGATACTCACCCTGACCGGGGTAGCTTGAAATGAGAATAAGCTTATGGCCATCATACGATATTCTGAAAATAATTAACCATGTCATACATGTTATTATTGTACGATTCTCATGTACATGATATAGTGCATTCATGTGACCAAAGTTATTTTCTGTAGTTTATACAGCTGAACATGACGTGATGAACTATATTGATAATGATTTATTGTTGAACTTACTGGAATTTAATTCTCACTATATTTTCATATTATGTTTAGAAAATTAGTTATGCAAATTTTTCTATAGCTCTAACTTTTAATGCACATTGGATCGAGTACTTTATGTTGGGCAAATCCCAGAAGCAAATAAAATGTTTGTGGTCGAGTTGACTTAGATCCCAGTGAAGGTGCAACCACCCGCACCTGTATCTCCAAAATTGGTCAATCAGAATAAATAAGATGTAGATTTTTATGTGTTTAATATGTTGTACGTATGTTTTGATTAATGACATGTATGTAAACTCTGTATTGTATAAATTAAATAAATGTTATATTGAATTAAGTTGTAACGAGATAATAACTTCATAGTATTTTAAAAAAAAAAATTGAAACTTAAATGGAGTTGTTACAATTTGGGTGGTTGTTTCTTATGAAATTGGTAGGGTCTGTGTCGGAGGCATTAGTGGTTCAACTTAAGGAGGTTAGGTATGATAATGAGATCAACATTAATGGTAGCAACCTATGATTCCTATTGAATGGGAGAATTCTTGTGGTGGTTCCATTCAGGATGGAGTTTTTCATTACAACTTCTCTTAGCCATTGATGTCCTAGTTTAGGTTGTAGGTATCGGTGCTATTCCTAGTTTAGTCCTCCTCCTCATCTCTACACTCCTTAATGTTCCATTTGCAATGAAGTTAAAAAAATGTCAAACAAAAGTCCTAGTTTGACAAGATCAGCAAATCAGGACAACTTCAAAGATCCTAAGCAATATCAAAATTACTAAGTTGCAATCTTAGGAGGATAAATTTAAGAGCTTCGATGAATCACTTCGTGCTAGTGAATTCAAATGGTTGGTTAAGACATAGTTCACGAAGTTGCAATCTTGCAGTTTGAGGGTCACTTGGAGCTGTGAAATCTTCTCTCTTGTATGCTATTCTTAGAGATATGCCAAACATCTCAGGAAACATGAGTTATAAACCAAAAAATTATTGTTATAATGCAGTAAATTTGTTTGTCTAATTCTATTTTTGTCTCTGCTATATTGCTATATTCTAAAATGAATGTAATCAGGTTAACGTACATGGAACAATAGTATGTGTTTCTCAAACTTTCTGGATCCAAAGTGGGACAATTCGTAATAACATATTCTTTGAAAGGTCATTGGAAGAAACTAAATACCAAAGTACCATTAAGGCATGTGCTTTGAATAAGGATATAACTGGTTTTAGCCATGGTGATCTTACAGAAATAGGTCAGAGAGGCATTAACTTGAGTGGAGGACAAAGGCAGAGGATTCAACTTGCCCGAGCTCTCTATGATGATGCTGATGTATATATTCTTGATGACCCTTTCAGTGCGGTAGATGCACATACTGCTGCAGTTCTGTTTCATGTAAGAAGAACACCTTAAAATGTAAATGTAAGAGGCATATAAAGCCTTCTTTTTAGTGCATTCTACTTAATTTCAAATTTTAACTGTAGGACTGTGTCATGAATGCTCTAAGAGAGAAAACCGTCATCCTAGTGACTCATCAAGTGGAGTTTGCAGCAATGATAAAAAATATTGCAAAATAAAAAGAAAAACCTAATTAGGAAATACAACCTTTATATCAGTAACCATCCCCAAAAATTTTCTCTGATTTCTTTTCTCTCCCTTCACAACCCAAAAAACAACAAAGTCTACCTCATAAATGACACAACAATTGCAAGTGAAACCTTTGATTTCAAGTACAGCTTCACCTTCCTAACCGATAGACGAATATGAAGAATCCAGCCGTTAAAAAAATAAGAAAAGCTTAACAGCCATAAAAACAATAGACCCAGTGCGCCATTAACAGAAGACATATAAAAATCGGGAGACAAACATCAGAAAAACCATAACTTTGGGGAAGGGTGGGGCAAATGCAGAGGAAGACTTGCAGAGATACTTAGATCCCCGAAAATAGGAAGAAATGCCTGTAGAGTGAACGCTCTGGAGTCTGGGCACTTCATAAATATTTTCACACAATATAATATCCATAACTTAAGCAATGGAACCAAGCCAAAATACATAGATGCAAATCGTGAAGTTCAGAAGAAGGACCTATTCAACAGCTTCAAGAGAAAAAGCGATGCCGTTTCACGCTCTTGCTCTTGTGTCGATTAACACCGATGAAGCTATCAAAGATTGAGAGAACCCAAGAGAGAAGAGAGATTGAGCGAAGCTCAGGAGAAACACGGGCATAAGAATCGAGGGACAAAGATGATAGAGAGAGATTGAGAGAGGAAGAGACATAGGATTCACGACAGAGAAAAAAGGGAAAGGCTTGTGTTTATTTTTTATGGAGGGGAGGGAGTGAGTTTACTTTTGCTGGAGAGAGCGTGAGAAGGGGGAAAATGAAAATTTTCACCCTATTTGCCTCCTTCTTTTTACTTTGTGTGGCGACTTCTTTCTAATTGGCCACTGAAAACTTTAAAGAATATGTATTTAATAATTTTTTAGTGATAATTTTAAATAAATTATCACTAAAAATTAATTTTTAATAGTAATTTTTATAGATTGTCATTGAAAAATAAAATTTCAACGGCCACAAAAAAATACGTTAAAAGAGATTTTCAATCACAATATTTTTTAATCATCATTGAAAACTTACCTTTTATCATCATATGCATTTTAATTTATTTGAAAAATATATATTTTATTTTTAAAACAAAAATAAATATAAAAAAAATTATTAAATTTTTATTATCACATAAAATATAATACTTGATAAATTAAATGTATTATAATTTATAATTGATATTATTTAATTTTAGAGAATCTATTATTGTAATTTATGTATTTATTTTTTAAAGAAATTGTTTGATGATTCATTTAAGTCAATAAATTAAATATATGGACATAGTGAAATAATATAACTATTTTCTTTCAAAATATGAATAACTCACGTTATGAAGAGGGTCTAAACGTGTTTGGCTTAAAGAGTCTCAACATTTACAGGTTTAATGACATTAAATAGTCGTTATTTAGTGATTTAGTGGTGAGCATCTAAGTACATTTATTGGTAGAACATATAAATTGATAATTTTAATCAGAGTCTTTTTTCTTTTTTAACCAACAAATCTTAGGCCATTTTCAATTAAGAAAATGAAGTTTGAAAGAGCCAAAATAGTTAAAACAAATTTGTGAAAAAAAGCAAGTGAAATGTTGGTTTACTTTTCTCAATTTCATGTTTCATTGATTTAAATATATTTTTTTAAGTTTAAAAGTATCTTTAAATCATTTTTAATATCTAACACACAAATTATATACATATGTATACACACACTTAAAAGAAAATTTAAAGAAGATAAAAGAAGAGTAAAATAAACATGGATTCCTACTGTTAATTAAGACATTTTTTATTCTTATTTGAAAGGAAAAATTCTACAGAGGTTTTTTTTTATAAATAAAATAATAAAAATTATCAATTTAGAATTCTTTAAATAAAATAAAATAGAAAATTTTATTAATACAGCCTCATGATTTCTAAATGTTTCATTCCCTCCTATCTTTTCCACTTTCACGGTCACTTTTACATTTTTATTTTGTTATACTTAATTTTTTGTCTTTTAAAATTTATTTTCATTTATAATTTTTTATTACTTAAAATTATATTTATTTTTTGAAGATAAAAAAAAAATTCTTTTTTATTTTTCAGTAAATTTGACTTAAATTACAATAAATATTACTTGAATTTTGAATTTAATATTTAATAATCATTATATTATTTTTATTGTTTCAATATTTATAATAAAATATTTTTAAAATTATAAAATTACCATCAATTATTATTTGAAAATATTGAAAATTTCTCTTAAACATTTCTTGTTTTAATTTATTTTAAAAAATATTTTCTGTTAAACTTTATTAAATATATTTTCAGTCATATTTTTTATTTTAAAAAATATAGAAATTAAAAATTAAATTAAATAAACCCTTAGTTTTTAATTCGCATGGCTTATTTTAATGTGATAAAATGAGACGGGCAAGACTCTGTATACTTGGATGCTTCTCACTAAATTTCCTTTGTTTACTTTTTATTTTTTTTAATGAAATTTCCTTTGTTTCCTTTGGAAGATACTTCGCAGTTTCTTTGGTCTAACCCCATAATCGTTCGTGAAAGACTCACTGTCACCCAAGTCACCTACCCCCACAAGTCACACACAATGACGTGGCCCACTCGCAATATGACGGCATCATGACTCAGCTGGCGTCTTTGATGTTGCTTCCTGGAAGCATGCGACCCTTGCAGATAGACTCCGAGACCCCTGAGTTCCTCCCTTGTTCCAAACCAAACGACACCGTATAAGTCACGTCAATGAATGAAAGGCTTCCAGAAGCCTCGACAACATGCCAAATCCCTTTTATGTGAATTTCCTTTGAACAGAATTAGATAAAATTATATTATTAATGTACAAATTTTATAAAAAAAATTGACTAAATTATAATTTAAAAGTTGATTTGACAATTTATATTGATGAAAACCAGTTATACAATAAAATAAAATCAATTGATTATTTTGATAAAAAAATCAATTAATTTAATATATATATATATATATATATATATATATATATATATTACCTTATAAACTATGATTTAATTATAATTTTAATATATTAATTTTTAAAAATAACAAAATATCACAATAATCTTTCATAAAGAATAAAAACATTAAACTTTGATAACTTTCAAGAAAAGGATCCGATCTCTTATTTAATACATATGCACTAATTTTATTCTATTTTTTCACCTTCTACTTATGAGAAATTAAAATGAAAGAAATCCCAAAAAATATAAGCAATTTCTTTAGAACTTGATAGTGATTAAACGTCGCTGCTGTTCAATTTTAAATGAAAAAGACAAAACTGAAGATAAAACTCAGATTTAAAAGTTAAATTAAAAAACAAATCACCTCCTGTAACTAAAATGGTGAAAGTTATGAAGAGTTAACATTTTACGAAAGATTAACGTTTTAAAGTTCTACTAAAAGATACAATTTAGACAGGCAAAATATATTTTTCCATTAATTTATTCACAAACAACTATACATTTGATGTGAACTACAGAACTAAATATTTTGTGAATTAAATTATCTTTCTATCATGGACCACAGCCCCACGTGCCGCATCACAAGTTGCCGCCTTTGGAATCTACTGGTCTCTCCAAATCAAGGGTCAGGATCTTCTATTACTTTCTCATCTTTGACCATACTAAACAACCATAAATACCCCAACATATACCCTTCTTTCCTTCTTACCAAACACATTATTAAAGTCTCTCCTCTCGCTCCCATTCTCCTTCCCCCACCCCTCAACTTTTTATGGCCATGACCATGAGTGAAACCATGTCTGCCCCAAATGACTGGCTACAATTCTATCAACAACAACAAAACTTCCCTGGTCAAGTGGTGCCACAATCTTCAGTGTCCGATGCCACCACTGTCACCACAGTCGTCTCTTCGGCGGCGGCCGCCACATCCGCTGCCACAAGCACACCACTGGGGATGCTGAATTCTAGCTCATCAACATCCATCCACCTGAGCCCAGACGGCCGAGTCTCGAAGCCCATCCGGCGAAGGTCCCGAGCATCAAGGCGAACTCCCACCACTTTGCTTAACACAGACACCACCAATTTTCGAGCCATGGTGCAACAATTCACCGGGGGTCCAAGTGCACCCTTTGCACCAACTGCATCATCATCTGCATCAGGTTTGGCAAATCTGGGTTTTGGGTTTGGCTCACGTCAAGTCCATGTGAACCCAACTGGGTTCATGGTAGCCCCTCCTGGCTACCATATACAGCAACAACAGCTCTATCAGCAGCAAAACCAGCAGTACGTATATAATAGTAACACAGAAGGGGGAGAGAATAGGTTTTTGCAGAGACTAAACAATCCAAGACACCCAAATGTTACTGATCAAGGTGGGTTTGTTATGGATCATGGAGCGCGTTTCTTCCCAAATACCTCTTGATTCCGATCCTGATCAGAAACCCCATTAGGTCTTCCAATAGGAACAGGGGTAGCATTTTCCTTTGTCTTGAGAGTGACATAAAGCAGACAATTAGGTGCTAACTTAGGGAGAATTGTTGACCAACCTATGTAAAATATATCTATAGCTCACCTCTTTTCTTTTGAGCTTTTTCTTTCTTTTTTTATTCCTTTTTATTTTATTGGTTTTCTTGGGTAAAATGAGGCTATGCTTCTAGATAACTTTGTTGGGAAGATCTTCTTCTTTTTTCCTTTTTCAATTTTTTGGTTTTCCTGTTTATTTGTTTTTAGTTTGTTTAAATGTATAAATTTTAAACCAAATAAACATGACTAATATTTGTGGTAAAAAAACTATTAATTATGAGCATAATTATTTTAATTCAGAAATTGTTAATAATTTTCAATCTTGCAAGTGCGTCACAAGCTAGTTGAAAAAGAAAAAAAGTATAGCTAAAGTGATGATTAGTATATAAGAATTTTAATTTTTTTAAATATTTAAAAATTTATTTGGTTGGTAGATGAGAATTTAGTTTTTTCAAATATTTAAATATTTATTTTTAACATAATTTATTATAGTAAATATAAAAATTTTTAAAATTTATATATTATATATAAATTAAATAATATAAATAATAAATATGAAAATTTTAATTATTTATTCGAAATTTTTATATATAAATTTTAAACATATATAAAAATTTAATACACTCATATCATATCAAACGTCATCAAAAAGGAAAATTCATAGTAGGTGATTGACATTTCAAGGAGTGCTACATATTCACAAATCTTTTACGTAATTTGACTTGGTTCCTTATACCTACATTCGCAACATTTATGATGGAACTAGTGACTGAAGCAGCCCACATCCCGGGGCCGAGACACAATATAGTGCCAATTGAAGAAACAATTTAAGAGAAACTGTTTCTTATATATTATTTTTATATATAACTTTTTTATTTATAAAATATATATAATTTTTTTAAAATTAAAAATTAGATTATAACTAAATTTATTTAAAATATTTTATTAGTTATTATATTAATTCACTAATAACTTATATTGTTGTATTTCAATACTCTTATATAGTATTGTATTATTATATTTATATATTTTTTATTTAAAAAAATGCATACGATATTAAATAACGGTTTTATATTTTTTTTATTTTTAGTAAAAACAATATTATTGTTTGATTATTTTTAATATATTTCAATTACATTGAATAATTTAATAATATAAAAATTACTTTCAATAAATATCAAAGGGTTCATATATTTTTAAAAAAGTATAAACATTAAAAAAAATTAATGTATAAAAATTTGTTTATGCGTCTTCTAGACTTGAAAATAAAATTTTTGTACAACTTTTTGCAAACATGCTTAGAAAAATATGATATATATTTCTACAAAGTTTCATAATTTTTGAATAACAAAAGAAAAGTTTTACGAATTTTTTTCTTTCAAAAAATTTAAAAAATACATAAAAATAAAATTTGTCACCAGATCACTTTAAATTTTCTCGAGAGCATTCCTTGAGTTATTAATTGAATTGTTATCATATAAACCTGAAAATGACACAGATTTGTTTAATACTTTTTAATACTTATACTCTTTTTTTAATAAAAAAAAAAGGATGATCTTTTAATATTTATTAAAAATAATATTTATGATGTTATACTATTAAAAGTAATTAGAATATATTTTAAAAAAATCAAGCAATAATGTTTTTAGTAGAAATAAAAAAATGCAAAACCACTATCTAATTTCACTTGTGTCATGAATTAGATTTATGAACACGTGACCGACGCAAGAATAAATTTTAACTCACTTAGTAAGTCTAACATAATAAAACGTAACTCAAAAATACCATTTTTAAGAATAAAAATATTTCACATTTAAATACACATCAAAATATCAATTTTGGTTTCTTATTTGTCATTAAACAAATACACTAATTACACATTAGAAATGTAAATATTGCTTTTTGTGAATAGACAAATAAACAAGTAACATTAAGCTCAGAAGCATGTTGGGCTCACCAGGTTCGCTTACCTTCTACCGCTTCGGCTCTGCTACTTTGTTCTCTAACTCTATCTAAAATAGAGGGGAAACAAATAAGAAAATAAATTTCTCGATTCAGTGAGTAAATTGTAACAACTCCATTTAAGTATCAATTTTTTTTTATTTTTAAAATACCATGAAGTTATTATCTCGTTACAACTTAACTCAATATAACATTTATTTAATTTATACAATACAGAGTTCACATACATGTCATTAATCAAAACATACGTACAACATATCAAACACATAAAAATCTACATCTTATTTATTCTGGTTGACCAATTCCGGAAATACAGGTGCGGGTGGTTGCACCTTCACTGGAATCTAAGCCAACTCGACATGCCCAACATAAAGTACTCGATCCAACGTGCACTAAAAGGCAGAGCTATAGAAAAAATCTACATAACTAATTTTCTGAACATGATATGGAAATATAGTGAGAATTAAATCACAGTAAGTTCAACAATAAATCATCATTAATATAGCTCATCACGTCATGTTCAGTTGTATAAACTACAGAAAATATCTTTGGTCACATGAATGCATTATATCTATGCACACAAAAATCATATAGTAATGATATGTATGACAGGATTAACTATTTTTATAATATCATATGATAGCCATCAATTTATTCTCATTTCAAGCTACCCTCGTCAGGGTGAGTATTCTCTACTCTTCGGTACAAGCTTTTCTCGCTCCGTCCGACATGGTACACTTTTTCTTTTTTTTCTCATAATCATAATCATAACCATTGGTAGGGCGTCCCCTACTGGTGCACCACATGGATTGCCATGTAACCGTGCTCATTTCTTTTCTTTTCACAATGATAGCCAAAAATATGCTTTCAATAACAAGTATGTTCATCAAAATATAACACTACAAAAAAAATGTTTTATTGCCACCGAAACAATCGGTCGCAAAAAAAGACATTATCGGTCGCAAAAAAAAATGGCGACTAACTTGCAATCGATTAATTTGGGTTACGGGAATGCTGGTCGCAACTTTTTTGGCGACTGACAATGAGAGTGGCCACATTTTGCGACCGAATTTGAGCCACAAATCCGTCGCCATATCAATTAAATATCATTTAAATTTTTTTCCTGAAACTCGCATATATTGCGACCGATTGGGCGGTCGCAAAATTTGTGGCTGCAAAAATCGGTCTTAAATCGGTCTCTATTTCATACAAATCAATTTTTTCTGAAACACGTATATATTGCGACCGATTATGCGGTCGCAAATTCGGTCGCAAATTTCAGTTAAAATCTTGATATAATTCATTTATTTTTTGTATATCCCTAATTTCAATTGCAAAAACAATTGAGAACAAAATCACCAATTCAGAGCAGAGTCAACAATCCAACAAATCAGTTCCAATGCTATAAATGCAAGAATTCAATTAATAATCAAAACAGGTTATAAATATAAAAATTAAAGAACATTTAGAATTGTTAATTAAAAATAACTTAAACAAATTGATTAGACATTGTTCAAATTAAATATATACAACTCAAGTTTATTTTAAGACGGATCATTAGCAACATCCGCATTATTATGATGTTCAGGAGGAGCTGGCTGGGTCTCATGTGATGGGTCACACTGCTGGTTATGAACTGAAGGATCAGAAGGCTGGTGATCTGGCACTGAAGTGGCACTTGGAAGAGTCGGAACTCCAAGGTGCTGAAATAAAAACCGTGTCGCCCTCTCAGATTCGTGGAGGCGATCGGTGATTTCACTAATAACAGCATCTTTTCCCATGAGCTCCATAGAAAGGGCAGCAACTTTGGCCCTTAACTGGACCAACTCTGCACTATCAGGTGCCTGCGACGATGATGCAGGACGTGTTGAAGTGAGCAATATAGGGCCTAGCTCGCCCATCCCAAAGACGTTGCCCTTACGTCCCGGACCTCCGACAACGTCTAGGTAGAGAGCATTATCAGATGCTAATGAACTCTCTCCCACACTCTCTGTGGGCTGAACCCGACGCCGGTTATACTCAGTCTGCACATTTAAAATTAATGGTATAAATAACAAGTTGAACATAAAAAAATATATGTTTAACCTTACATATTAAAAATTATGTACATACAGCAATACGTTCAGCCTTCTGACAAGACCACTGTCCATCCTTTAACTTCTTAGTCCGCTCCATAATCTCGAAAGCAGTAGGCTCTCTATGCAGGTCATCTTTCTGCGACAAATTCATTATTAAAATGTTAGTACATGTGAAACAAAATAACACAAAAAATTAAAATTAAATAAAATTGCCATAAAATTATACCAATCTCTTTCTATGCTCAGCTGTAGAGATCGACCCACCAGTATATGATGAAGCACCTGCATCCACTGATCGATTGTGCTTGGCTTTGCTACTCTTCTCTAATCACTGGGGACTCCTCCATTTTTGATTCAACTGCTCCCTGACAGATGGATGCACCCAATTGGTTTTTCCCTTTCCCGCTCTGAGTTTGTTCATAAGGTTTTTGAGGCATTTTTGACCCTTATGGTCAAAAATCCTCCTAACTGTATGATCATGAGCAGGAAGCCATCTATATGTTTCCTACAAATAAAAGAACTAGTTAGTTAACAATTATAAATTGCACTTGCATACTAGTTAGTTAAAATATGCTTAAAAAAATAAACTTACCCGAAATTTTGCAAACCATACAGTCTTCTCACGCTCAGGGACCTCACTCCAACATGTCCAAGGTCCAGTGAAGTGAGATCTAATTGCATCAGCAATAATATCTGATGGTCCTCTAGTAATGTCAAATCTTATTTCAAAGAAAAAATATAAGTTAGTATAAATTCCCAAATTAATTATACAAACTAACATGCTAATAAACGCAGTTGACTTACTCAAAATAGACATCTCCAGGAGCAATCAAAGCCCTCCCATCATGTGGTTCATCAAGCTGAGCAGATAAAGGTGCCTGAGTACCTAATGTGGTAGGAGAAGGCTGTGTGGATGAAGATGGTGCTGATGATCCCTGAATGACTGGGGTGGATTCGGTGGAATCATCTTCAGTGGGAGTGGAATAAGTCACTCTACCACGTCCTCTCCCACGAGCCCTAGTGGCTCGACCACGTCCTCGAGCTGTGTCAGACATCTGTAAATTAAAAAAAAAACAAATTCATAATTAATACAAATTATGAAAATAACAGTACTGAAAACTCCATTTATTATTGTAATAAGGTCATTACAATATATTATAATCTAACCTAAACTAGTCAACGGATGATTCTGAATCACTAAATTCACCCTCGCTATCTGAAGAAGCATAAACATCTTCACTTGACATATCTACTTCTACTTGGTTAATCATGTCCTCACCCATTTCCTCTACATCACCATCTCCATCTACAAGTGAATCTTCATATACATCTGTGTCAACTTGTATCATTGGAAGATCTTGAACTTCATGTTGATATGGAACATCTCTTTCAGTTTGTTGAGCAGTAGGAGCATTTATTGTACTACGTGCCTTTATTTTAATAACACCCAACCAACCATTATGACCCTCTGGATACGGTGTATAATACACTTGTTCAGCTTGTTGTGCAAGTATAAAAGGATCGTATGCCCGATTGTATCTTCTCGATTGCTTTACTTCAACAAGTCCATAATGGTGATGTACCTTTGTACCTTGATTTAGAGTATTGTCAAACCACTGACACTTAAAAAGAACTACTCTTTTGATAGGCCAACCAATGAAACTTACTTCAAAAATATCAGTCAATATCCCATAGAAGTCATCTTCTATTTGTCCATTAGTGCCTCGTACACATACACCATAATTTAAAGCTTGCTTGCCTTCGCTATGATTAAGGGTATGAAACCTATATCCATTGATTATATATATTGACCATGATTCAACCTTTGTAAGTGGACCCCAAGCTAAACCTTGTAAAATATGATCTTGAATATTATTTGTTGGGTTTTTCACCTAATTCAAAAAAGATGTTATCTTATATAACATATAAGCCAAGAACAAATTCATAGTTAAGTAAAATACTTACATATTCTCTAAACCACATAGGAAAATTGGAAGCAATCTCAGAGTCAATTTGAGATTCTGATATGTTAGGAATTAACTCCTTCAGAAATTCATCATACATCCTACAAAATATAATATGAAAGTTGACTTTGAATATGACAGTACGTGCTCAATGAACAGGAATGTGTAAAATGTATATTTGCACTTACTCTAAGTAAGGCTGAACCTCTTCGCAATTATTAAGAATATACAAAATGGCAGCTCTCATGTCACGATCATCAAGGAACACAGATTGAGATTTCCCACTGCCATGTCCAGGATAGTTGAAAATTGACATAGGTGTGTGAGAGGAAGAACTTTCACCTCCATCATTACGATACATTCTAGTCCTTCTTGAACATACATCCGAGGGATAATAATAAGAAGCAAATGTTGACATTTCCTCTACTAAATACGCTTCACATATAGACCCTTCCACCCGAGCTTTATTTTTGACTTTTTCTTTTAAAGTTCGCAAAAACCTAAACAATAATCAATAAAGTCATTAGGTAGTGTAAATCATATATCAATTACATAAAGTAAATTACTTAGGCAAATAGACACACACCTTTCAAAAGGGTACATCCATCGATATTGAACTGGACCTCCAATTCGAGCTTCATAAGGCAAATGGATAGGAAGATGTTCCATTGAATCAAAGAAGCTTGGAGGAAATATCTGTTCAAGTTTGCACAATATAATAGGAATATTTTCCTCCATACTCCTCAAGTGATCTACCTTTAACATTGTAGAGGTCAAATCCCTAAAAAATAAGCTAAGCTCAACAAGTGGATTCCAAATAGGCCTCGGTAATGCGTCAAACGAAATGGGCAACAAGCGTTGCATGAACACATGACAATCATGACTTTTCATACCATGCAACTTTGCCTCCTTCATATCCACACACCTAGCCAAATTGGATGCATATCCATCTGGCAACTTCAAATCTTTTACCCACTCACATATTGCTAACCGTTGTGATTTACTCAAAGTATATTTTGCTTTGGGCTTTATGTACTTATCATGGCCAATTTTTTGCATCTCAAGTTGCTTACGTCTGCAAATTTCACTCATATCAAGTCTGGCTTGACATGAATCTTTTGTCTTACCTTTTATGTCCATTATTGTATTAAATATGTTCATAAACACATTTCTCTCTGTGTGCATCACATCTATATTGTGAGGCAGAAGTTGTGTTTTCCAATATGGTAAACTCCAAAGTATACTTTGTTTTGTCCAATTATGATCCCTACTACTCCCAGGTAGATGGGTTCCTTGAGATTCTTGGATGGTAGGTATTTCTCTAACTATATCCCATATCTCTTCACCACTAAACCGTTTTGGAATGGGAGAGTGTTCCTCGCAACATTTCTTGAATGAATTTTTATTCTTCCTGTAAGGATGATTCAGTGGAAGAAACTTACGGTGACAATCAAAGAATGTTACCTTACGACTGTGCTTAAGATAAAACGCTTTCGACTGATTCATACAAATTGGGCAACTAAGCTTCCCTGCAGTTGACCAACCTGATAACATTCCATAAGCAGGGAAGTCATTTATAGTCCACATCAATGCTGCCTTCATCACAAAATTTTGCTTTAAGGATACATCATAAGTTACAATGCCTTCATTCCACAACATCTTCAAATCATCTATGAGCGGCTCCATATAAACATCTATCTTACTCTTCGGATTCGATGGACCCGAAATTATGATTGTCAAAAACATAAATTCTCTCTTCATACACATCCATGGGGGAAGATTATATGGAGTTAAAATCATAGGCCAACACGAATATGTTTTACCAGATTGCCCGTGTGGATTAAATCCATCAGTGCATAACCCCAATCTCACACTGCGAGGATCATTTGAAAATTCTGGATAGACTCTATCAAAATGTTTCCATGCCTCTCCATCAGATGGATGATACAATACACCATCCTCTCTCTGGTTCTCATTGTGCCATCTCATATGACCAGCAGTGGACATTGATGAATACAACCTTTGGAGTCTTGGAACGATAGGAAAATACCACATCCGGGATTTAGGAATTTGTTTTGAGTTGTCCTTTCGTCTAGTAGTTTTATATCGTTCTTCCTCACAAAATTTGCAACGTGTCAGCTGCTCATCATTTTTGTAAAATAACATGCAACCTTTTGGACAACAGTCAATTTTAACACATCCCATCCCAAGCTGTGAGACATTCTTCTTTGCATAATAAAGGTTATCCGGCATACGATTTTCATTTGGTAATGCACTGCCAATACCCTTAACCATTCGGTTAAAACAACCTTGGGACATATTATAATCTGACTTCAAACTCATAGACCACAGTGACATTGACAACTCCGACTGAGTCTCGCATCCCTCCCACAATGG
The DNA here is from genome assembly GCA_037074535.1 of Gleditsia sinensis. NCBI lineage: Eukaryota > Viridiplantae > Streptophyta > Magnoliopsida > Fabales > Fabaceae > Gleditsia > Gleditsia sinensis. Next base: position 38,164,800 of record CM073470.1, read on the forward strand.
TGCTTGTGAAGAAGCCAACATGTCATAAAATCTTTGAGCGACTGGATTTGGATCCTCCTCCACATTTTCAATTACGGCTTCACCAAATTCTAATTGAGCACCAATTTCAAGTCCAGCTGCATCCATAATCACTTGCTGATAGACATTGTATTCTTCCCTCTGTCCATCTTCACCGTAGTACGAATTTTCACCAATAATTGACATCATTTGTGGTGATACTTCTCCATGGGCTGTCCACCAATAATAATTTGGCATGAATCCCTTGCTAAACAAATGAACTTTAACATCATCCACTGTCTTGTACGACTGACACTTGCATTTTATACAAGGGCACCTAATGAAATCGGTTGTTTCATTTCTGCTTTGACTAGTAGCAAAACGAATGAACTCAACAACTCCATCCACAAACTCATCCAATATTCCTGACTTCTTCTCATTTAACCTATTATACATCCACCTTTGATTTTCCGGAATTTCCATACTGATAACCAACCGTAAGACAAGTTATTAGTAGATATGTTATGATATTATTTCATACATCCACATATTGTAATGAAAAACAAGATGTAAAGAGTAAGATAATGACGCAGGAATTATTGCATGACCCTCTATATGGTTGAAGCTAGTTAAACATATATTTAGCCATCAAGTCCATTGGAACAGAGCTGGCTTAGCTAGCCAAAATACAAGAAACTAGTTTTTACCGTTATGGCATATGCCATATCATATCAGTCTACCTAAGAAAACAAATGGTATAGACAAGGGCAAAATTCGGTTAACAGGCTCTGCAATATCAATAAGTGAACCCGTATATAGATAATTTATGATTGACAGTATTCAAATCTAGGTTGAATATCTATTGGCTGCTATTTTGAGAAAATTTCAGGTAAGGTATTCCTATAGAGTAACATTAGGTTCCCCAGCTTATATATTTACAATGGCAGTAGTATCTGGTAACTAGTGTTGTTAACTCACATTGGCATTCTAATTTTGTTTTATAACTATATCTATGCTTAGATTTGATAGTCTTACACAGATCTTAGATATGTTTTTAGAGAACTCCTTAAATGATAGGATGCATATAACTTTGTCCATCATTTATAGCCTCTTACACAACATAAATGGGAATGTGTGGGACAAAATTTAAAAACACAGATGGAAAACAAAATTTAAGAAAAGCTTCATTCATTTCCCAATCTGAATGCACATTGAATACCACCCACAAAATGTATGAGCAAAACACCTAAATGTATGAGCACATCAACAAGCAAAAGTCCATAGACAAGCTCTTAAGAGGCATTGATCAGAATGCTCAAACAGAAAGAAAACACGACATGAATATCCATTGCTCTCTTGCAAACTACATGGATGAAATATGGACTCACGCATATATTGGGTTAGTGACAACTAAAGCATTTGATGCACCCATCCTACTAAGTGAAGTTAACCCGTGTATGTATTTGTGCGTGTGACTCAGTGTGTAATATCATGTTATATCAATAATAATAAAATGTAGCATTTACTGCTTGCAAGATTTATGTTCAGTGTATTTAATATTTATTGAGCAACATTACTAAATAATACCTATTTAGTAATGTGCAATGAGACCTATATAATACCTATTGGTGAAACCAGGGGAAAATAAGAAGCTAATGAAACATATAGAGAAAGTATTTTACAGACTCACCGTTAATATGCAATAAATAGCATGAAAGGACATTAGACAGTACGTACAAACCAAATGCAGTCTAGATTTATGTGTTAAGAATTAGATGAAAGGTTCTTGTTTCTTTAGATCATTGAGTATTTATGTTTTTTGGGACACATATATTAAATTTGGAGCTGCTGTTATGTATGATACTCTCTCCTTTGTGTGTGTTGTTCCTTCAGGAAGATGGTGGAAAGAAGATAGAGCTTAAGCCAGGATTTTTTATGGAGCATGATAAGGATGTAATATCTTCCAAACTTTCTTGAATATCTGATAGAAACCTTTTTTGATAAAACTACCGATAGCAAAAACAATTAGCTAAATAAGAATAGAGAAATACCTGAGTCAAGTATTGACCAGTGTACTGCTCAATCCTCTAGAATGATAGAATGCACCAATAAGAGAAATAAGAAAAACATAGAAGATAGATTCTAACACGGTTTGAGACTGTCAGATGTCTCTCAAGCTTTCCCAAAAGTTCTCCTTACCTCACCTCTCTCCTCACTCCTCTTATTCTTCCAAAACTGTTATGTAACTAACTTTCCCCACTGATGCCTGCTCCATCAGCCACATGTCCCAGTCTGTTACCCCCTTAGTCACACCATCCTTTCCTTCCATTCCTTTTATTCCTCTGTCTTCACCTTTGCATCTCTTTTGATGCACTTTATTCATCTTTATTCTAACATTATCAAAGCTTGGTTTTAGAATTTTTGTGTTCATTGTCTTAGTTTCTATCTAAGCAGTTTCTTCTTTATTAGGTTGGAGCAGTTGTTGTTGGATTTGATCGCTACTTCAACTACTATAAAATCCAGTAAGATATCAAACAGTGACACAGACACATAGCAAGTAGATTTATGCACTCAGGTTAGAGACACAGCTATTACCTTTTGATTGAAGAAAAAGGTTGTCATGGGTGGCATCAGCCTCATTTTATAATTCCTTTTCCATATAAAGGACTGAAGTAAATGGATTCAGGTTCCATACATAAAGTCCTTTTCCAAGCTGATTAAATTACAGTATAAAAATAATTCTGCCAGCAAAAGGGTGGAGCAAATTCCCTCATTTGGTTAATAATCACACAAGCAAACACTTAAAGTTCTTTCTGGGCCAGCACTAGTTTGTATCGAAGTCTTACTGTGATATTTTTAGTTATATCGATTATTTTAGGTTGTTCTTTTTCCTCTGAAATGGCCACTCACATAGCTAAGTCCAACCAAGATTGGCATCATAGCCATTAGGGGGCCTAGCACCTCGAGACACCTTATGCATCAAACCACAATTATAAGGGCCTAGCACCTCGAGACACCTTATGCATCTGACCTTATGCATATGAAATGGCCACTCACATAGCCAGGTTGGCGGCGATGATGAAGGAAGAAAGAGAGTTAGGGCTCAGGAGACAGCTTTCTCCAAGTCCCAACCAGCTTTCTCCATCACAAAAACCACTCACGGAAAAAGGAAACAGACCAAGACGAGAACATACTTGGCTGGGAGAACGGTTACCGGTGGCTCACTCAACTAAGCTACCGGCGACTAAAGAATGGGTACCAGCGGCAACAGGCAAGCGGAGGACGACACCACCCACGGCAGAGAAGAGAGCAGCCCAGCTTGATGGAGGGGACGTAAAATTGGGAATTTGGGAATTAGGGCCTGAGAAGCTGATGCCAAGAAACTTTAAATTGATTTAAAGTATATTCGGTGACAAAAAGAAGCAATTCAGTCTCTATTAGAGACCGATAATTTCCGTCTCAATATTCGGTCGCCCTTTATCAATCTGCCACTACTCTGCAGCTCTTTTGCGACCGTCATTATTTGTCACCACACTATCAGTCTCTATTTCAGTCGCAAAACATGCGTAATTAATATTCGAACAATTCAGTCGCAAAGAGTGGCATATCAGTCGCTTTGGGAGACCGAATAAATTCGGTCGCTAAAATCGGTCGCTAATTACAATTTTTTTTGTAGTGTAACTATTACCATAAATCATTGGTAATTATGCCATGAACATAACCATTTCAAATATCACTTTATAAAATATTTTAATGTCAGAATTTTACACTTAAGATGGTAAGAAGTTCATACAATGGCAATGGCTATGGCTATACTAGTCATTTATTATTTTCATTTATAAGATTCATCTTCTTTTTTAAATATTAATTTTATTTATTTATTTTCTTGATGCAGCTTTTCATCATATCTAACCTTCTCTTATTAATCAGAGCATAACTCCCTCAATTGAACTCCGATGTAGGGGATCTTGGTGTCAATTTCACGATAAAACAATTATGTTGAACATTGTAGCAAAATATTAAGAAATCAAGGTGATATTACTCCCTAAATGTACAGGTTATTTCGTCTCGGATAGGTTCTGACCTCTACCTACTAATCGGACCATATCTACCTCATATAGACTCCAAATTGAATGATTCCAGTGGCTAAAAATCCGTCACACACATATTTATAATTTTTATGTTAACCATTTATTTTAATTCCATACAGATAATTCTCAAAAAATAAAATACAGAAGCTATCCTAACATATTCTTCCCTGATGAACCATTTTCTGACCTTTGACTACTAATCGGACTATATCTATCTCATATGGACTCCCAATTGAGTGATTCCAATGGCTACAAATCCGTGACACATATATCTTTAATTCTTATGTTAACCATTTATTTTAATTCCATACAGATAATTCCCAGAAATTAAAACACAGAAGCTATCCTAACATATTCTTCCCTGATGAATAATTTTCTGACCTTTGCTTACTAATCAGCTCATATATTCCTCATATGGACTCCAAATTGAATGATTCTAGTGGTTAAAAATCCGTGACACACATAGTTATAACTCTTATGTTAACCATTTATTTTAATTCCATACAGAGAATTCCCAAAAATTAAAATACAGAAACTATCCTAACATATTCTTCCCTGATGAACTATTTTCTGACCTTTGACTACTAATCGGACCATATCTATCTCATATGGACTCGCAGTTGAGTGATTCCAGTGGCTACAAATCCGTGACACATATATCTTTAATTCTTTTGTTAACCATTTATTTTAATTCCATATAGATAATTCCCAAAAATTTAAACACAGAAGCTATACTAACATATTCTTCCCTGATGAACCATTTTCTGACCTTTGCTTACTAATCAGCTCATATATTCCTCATATGGACTCCAAATTGAATGATTCTAGTGGTTAAAAATCCATGACACACATAGCTATAACTCTTATGTTAACCATTTATTTTAATTCCATACAGATAATTCCCCAAAATTAAAATAAAGAAGCTATCCTAACATATTCTTCCCTGATGAACCATTTTCTGACCTTTGACTACTAATCAGACCATATCTATCTCATATGGACTCCCAATTGAGTGATTTCAGTGGTTACAAATCCGTGACACATATATATTTAATTATTATGTTAACAATTTATTTTAATTCCTTACAGATAATTTCCAGAAATTAAAACACAGAAGCTATCCTAACATATTCTTTCCTGATGAACCATTTTCTGACCTTTGCTTACTAATCACCTGATATATTCCTCATATGGACTCCAAATTGAATGATTCTAGTGGTTAAAAATCCGTGCCACACATAGCTATAACTCTTATGTTAACCATTTATTTTAATTCCATACAGATAATTCCCAAAAATTAAAATACAAAAGCTATCCTAACATATTCTTCCTTGATGAACCATTTTCTGACCTTTGACTACTAATCAGACCATATCTATCTCATATGGACTCCCAATTGATTGATTCTAGTGGCTACAAATCCGTGACACATATATATTTAATTCTTATGTTAACTATTTATTTTAATTCCATACAGATAATTCCCAGAAATTAAAACACAGAAGCTATCCTAACATATTCTTCCCTGATGAACCAGTTTCTGACCTTTGCTTACTAATCGGACCATATCCACCTCACATGGACTCCAAATTGAATGATTCTAGTGGCTACAAATCCGTGACACACATATCTATAATGCTTATGTTAACTAGTTATTTTAATTCCATACAGATAATTCCCAAAAATTAAAATACGGAAGATATCCTAACATATTCTTCTCTGATGAACCATTTTCTGACTTTTGACTACTAATCGGACCATATCTACCTCATATGGACTCCAAATTGAATTATTCCAGTGGCTAAAAATCCGTGACACATATATATTTAATTCTTATGTTAATCATTTATTTTAATTCCCTACAGATAATTCCCAGAAATTAAAACACAGAAGCTATCTTAACATATTTTTCCCTGATGAACCATTTTCTGAACTTTGATTACTAATTAGACCATATCTACCTCATATGGACTCCAAATTGAATGATTCTAGTGGCTAAAAATCCGTGACACATATATCTTTAATTCTTATGTTAACCATTTATTTTAATTCCCTATAGATAATTCTCAGAAATTAAAACATAGAAACTAAAAATTTTGCCACCCATAGCCATACCTATGCAGAACTTTCTATACCAGTCTAAGTATTCAAACATACATCACATGCAAGATCAATATGTAACATGATATAGCAACATCATGACGAATCATCAAAGTTTTAAGATTAAAATCTCATATAAATATTATAAGTTTCAAAAGTTTTCTTCAAAAAGAAATATTGTTAAACTTACTTGGAGCACTTAGTCCCCTAAACTTCTCATTCCTCTTTCTTTCTTTCTTCCTCTCCTTTCCTCACTCTACCTTGCTTCTATTTTTCCTCTCCCTCAGTTGGACGAAATTATAATGTTGTAAGGGTGGGTTTTCTTATATAGACCACCAAATAATTCACCTTTCATGATCATGGGTTTACCTTATCACAATTAGATTACACTTGGTTGAATTTTTGGAAAACAAACAACTTATGTTCTTGTCTTCCTCTTCCTTAGTCAAGATATGCATAGGAAAAGGAGATTTGTATTTTGAAAATTATGATAATATGTTCTTAAGATATGGGACAAGGTCCCTTTGATTTAGGGATTCATTTCCATTTTCTTTTGTCTTAAACAAGTATGATAGGTTTGCCTTTTTAGGTGACAAATTTCTAGCCCTTGAATCTCCATTATTTGGTTGATATTATTTATGTGGGATAAGAATGTTTTGTCCTAATGCCATGTATTATCATACCACTTGCTAAAATTATGAGTGTAGGATATAGATGTTTTTGTCATAAAACCTTGTATTATCATGCCACTTGCCAAAATTATGAATGTAGAATCACACCACTTGCTAAATTTTTGTCTTAATGCCATGTAACCTAATCTTTATTATTATTACATTATTATATCATCACCTAATTTATTTTATTTTATTTTTCCTCTTGGATTTGGGCTTATTCCTACCCATTTTCTTTGCTTTGGATAAAATTCTACTTTTCTTGGAGGGCTTGGTCACATTTTCATAATTTTTGGGCTATTGGTCTAATTACTATATCCTAGTCCAAGTCTATATTTTATTTCTTGCTTAGGTTATCCAATGGGCTTACTAGAAACTTATGTGAAGTGGAAAAACTCTATATGAAGTGTCCATAGGTAAATGCCCAATGTATGGGTAAAAATTTTAAACTTAGTAATTCTAGTTCTTGAATTAGGAAAAATTACCCTAATCCAATGTTCTTGAAATTTTATGACCTTTGCTTGTTTCTAAAAATTTATCTTCCTTATCCAAGAATTTTGCATCTCTTTAGTATGTTATTTCTAATTGTTTTTCCTATTAGGTTTTCCCTCTTTATTTGTTCTCTTAATGTTAGAAACATTTTCTATGCATATACATAAAGTGAAGAATTTCTAAGGATTATATTTCCTTAGATATCTAAAATATTGTCTAATAAATTTTATTTTCTTAATTAAATATTTATGTACCTTTATCAATAAAAGAAATGAAATTAGGGATGTTACATAAATAATATAAACCACAACAGAACATGACAAGTTGAACAAATGATTTTTTCACAAATATACTCAAATTTATAAATCTATATAATAATATTGATAGAAAACACCAAATCACTATCCTTGTCAAACCTTATTCAAAAAATATATTATGCACTTTATAAACATAATGTCTTATTTATGAAAAACCACAATATGGTAACTAGTTCACGATTTTATAATCACCCTAGCAAAACTTGTATAAACTCATTTCTACTAGAAAAGTATATTAAAACTTAATATATTGTATAGAAACAAACTTAAATAGTAACATGTGTATAAATTATATATGATAATCATAATTATATAATAAAATCAATTTTCATTAATTCATTTTCTCTTAACATTAGAACAGGAGGATTCCATATTAGAATCATATATATTTCTAAGCTCACAACAAGGGAGGGTAATCATAAGTTAGATTGTTAGCTAACATTTCGCCTAACAATAGTAATAATATGAGACATTCTGTCACTCATTTATAATAATGCATCCTATGTGTTAGCTGATATGCAAGACTAGCAACACTTCTGCTAGTTAAGGTTTTAGGATGCACCAGGGCTAGTATCTTATGTTGCTAACAGATAATGTTTTCGAAAGTATTCTTCCCCTAGAAAAATGATTTATGAAAAATACTTTAATAATTTCATATAGTCAAAATGAGATTTACTTCAATAAATCTTTATCAATCAAACTCATCCAAAATCTGTAGCAAAGTCTTGGAGTCAATATTATTTGGCCATAAGGTGCCAAACTTATAAGCTTAACTTATTCATTCAAAAGATAGCATTAAGAAAAACTCCGTTGATCATAAAATATTTTATACTTTCCAATATACACATACTAATAAAATATTGTTTCAAAACTTATCAATAGGGTACTATGGTATAGTCAACCATGCATAGTAAAAACATATTCTAATGAAACTAAAACTCTCATTTTCCAAAACACATTTGTATGCTTCTAATATGAACATGCCTTACTCCTCCTCAAAAAGCTAGGTGGGTTCATATCAGAAGCATACAAAAGTGTTTTGGAAAATGAGAGTTTTAGTTTCATTTGAGGAGGAGTTAGGCGGGTTCATATCTATGGTATCAGAGTCTACCATCGACTGGTCGGGTGGGTTAACCAAATCACCGACCAAAGCAAGTTGTCAAAAACTGCATTGTGGTAGTAGCTCGTGGTGTAGCCTACGTACACCTTACACGAGGATGTGTAAGCCAAAGAGTGGATGAATGATGTGAACCATGCAATGGTGAGAGTGATTATCGAGTAAATATTGGCAAAGTCCCACATCGGTTAACAAGGGAGGTCTTGGATGTTATATATATGGGTTCACAATCATTCCCTTACAAACTAGCTTTTGATAAGGAGTTAGGTGGGTTCATATCAATTACAAACTTAAACCAAAGAAACCATAATATATACCATATACAAACATCTCCCAAGTAGTGTTATGTACACATGTCTCCCAAATGGTCATTATGATAACCAATTTCCTATCAAATTTTAGTCCTCAAACATAAATGAATTCATGATCTATTTTCTACTAAAATTTTGGACCTCCATGTATAATGAGTTCAAAGATCCATAACCTAATTTAATGACATAACTCCAATTCAACCATTTCATCAATCTAAACTCATATACATTTTAATCTTAAATCCATTTCAATACAATTTTTAAAAGATGCTTGTCCTATGTCTTAACTGTTGTAGGGCAAAAATTAGAAAACATTTCCATCATAATCCAATAAAAAATTATATTAAAAATTAATAATATAAAACTCTAGCTCATCAATTAAATTCATAGAACATTGAAAAAATAAGATAGAAACCAAAATAGCAATAAAACATGTCATAATCTATGTTATCTACTCACCAAAACAAGAGATTCTAAGTTAGACAGCTCCAAAACACCATTTTTCAATTGAATTTTGATGAAATGAACATTAAAATTAAGTCTGAAAGGTTCAAAAACTTTAAAAATGACTCTAAATTGTGAAATTTGACCTCCAAGAACTTGATTAAAGTTAGTTAATGAAAATAAAGTTTGTACACGTGCTATACGCATCAGGAAGCCCTCTATGTAACAACTTCATTTTTTTACACACACACACACACACACACACACACACATATATATATATATATATATATATATATATATATATATATATATATATATATATATATAATTCCATGAAGTCATTACCTCTTTACTTCTAACTATTTAACTTATAATAACATTCAATGAAATTAACCAAGCATAATTAAGGTTTATGGTATACAATTAACACTGATACAATTTTGGGTTCACATACACATCATTAATTAAAAACATCCGTAAAAAAATCAAATACATTTATGTCTACATCTTATTCATCCATATTGACCAATTTCGAAGATACGGGTGCGGGTGGTTGCACCTTCACCAGGATCTTAGCCAACTCGACCCAACGTATGCTAAAAGTCGGTCATAGAGAATATATGCATATTTAGTTTTCTAAACATGATATGGAAATATAGTGAGAATTAAATCTCAGTAGGTTCAACAATAAATCATAATTATCATCAATATAGCTCATCGTGTCATGTTCATCTTTATAAGCTACATCAAATATCTTAGGTCACTTGAATGCACTTTATCTATACACATGAAAATTGTACAGTAATGATATGTATGGCATGAATAACTATTTTCAGAATATCATATGATGGCTATTAACTTATTTTCATATAAAGCTACTCCGGTCAGGTTGAGTACTTTCTATTCTTTGATACAGACTTTTCTCGTTCTGTCCGACATAGGGCACTTTTTCTTTCTTTTCTCATTAACATAATCATAGCCATGAGTAGGGCGTTCCCTATTGGTGCACCACACAGACTGCCATGTGACCGTGCTTGTCTCTTTTATTTTCTTTTCATGTTAATAGACAAAAATATGATTTCAATAACAAGTATGTTCATTATACTCACATGCCATACTTTATCATCAAAGCATAATCACTACTAAAAATCATTGGTAAAATGCAATCATGTTATGATCATAACCATTTTTGAATATCACTTTATAAAATATTTCAATGTCAAAATTACACACTTAAGATGGTAAGGAATTCATGCAATGGCAATGGCTAGAACATACACTAGTTATTTATTATTTTCATTTATAAGATTCTTCTTCTTTTTTAAATATTATTTTCATGTTTTCATTTTTTTATGCTTGGCCTCTAGTTACTTTCCTCCTACATATATCATTTCAAACACATGTTCTCACAAATTTTATAGGACATTTTTCTCCAATTTGGTTTTTATTATTACCCTATACTTAATGAGGTTCATTTAGAGTAGAAAAATATTAAAAATAAGTTTTAACAGCTCCCAACACAGCCTGGTCATGTTCCAAGACACGACCATACTTGAAAAATACTTTAAACACACTCAAAAATAGCTTTGAATATGGCTTACCCGTGTTGAAGCAACTCAGAACACGGTATAGCCCTGTTCTGTGACCTTTCCTCATTTATTCAACCATATCTCCCTCATACGAACTTTAATTAAGGCGATTCCAAAGCTTATAAAAATTTAAGACACTTATCTACAACTTTCATGTTTATTATTTCTTTAGATTCTTTATGAATTATTCTTAGAAAATAAAAAATAAAAATGTTTACATTTACCACTTTGAATTATAGACTGATTCTAACCTCTACTCATTAATCAGTCATATCTTCCTCATATGGACTCCAAAATAAGTGATTTCAGAGCCTATAGATTTGTGAGACATATATTTATATTTATTATGCTAACAATTTTCTTTAACTCCCTACAGATATTGTCCAAAAATTCAAACACAGTAGCATACTTAATATATTCTTCCCTAGTTAGCTAGTTTTTGGCCATTGCTTACTAATTTGACCATATTTTTCTAATATGGATTCCAAATTGAATGATTCCAGTGACTGAAAATTCTTGAGACATATATATATAGGACATTTTTCTCCAATTTGGTTTCTATTATTACTCTATACTTAATGAGGTTCATTTAGAGTAGAAAAATGTTAAAAATAAGTTTTAACAGCTTCCAACACAGCCTGGTCATGTTCCAGGACACGACCATACTTGAAAAATACTTCAAACATACTCAAAAATAGCTTTGAATATGGCCTACCCGTGTTGAAGCAACTCAGAACACGGTATGGCCCTGTTCTGTGACCTTTCCTCACTTATTCAACCATATCTCCCTCATACGAACTTTAATTGAGGTGATTCCAAAGCTTATAAAAATTTAAGACACTTATCTACAACTTTCATGTTTATCATTTCTTTTGATTCTTTATGAATTATTCTTAGAAAATAAAAAATAAAAACGTTTACATTTATCACTTTGAATTATAGACTGATTCTAACGTCTACTCATTAATCAGTCATATCTCCCTCATATGGACTCCAAAATAAGTGATTTCAAAGCCTATAGATTTGTGAGACATATATTTATATTTATTATGCTAACAATTTCCTTTAACTCCCTACAGATATTGTCCAAAAATTCAAACACAGTAGCATATTTAATATATTCTTCCTTAGTTAGCTAGTTTTTGGCCACTGCTTACTAATTTGACCATATTTTCCTAATATGGATTCCAAATTGAATGATTCACGTGATTGAAAATTCTTGAGACACACACACACACACACACACACACACAGATATATATATATATATATATATATATATATATATATATATATATATATATATATATATATATATATATATATATATATATATATATATATATATATTTCATGTTAAGTATTTATTTTAGTTACCTATAGATTTTTTCTAGAAATTCAAACACAGAAGTTTACCTAACAGATTCTTCCCTGGTTAACCATTTTCTAACCACTGCTTACTAATTTGACTATATCTTCCTCATTTGAACTTCAAATTGGGTGATTTTAGTGGCTAAAAAAATTTGTAAGACATATATCTAAATTTTTCATGTTAGTCATTTCTTTTAATTCCTAACCGGTTCTTTCTAGAATTTCAAAAATAGTAGCTTCCCTAGTTACTCCAACATCCAGTTTTCTTAGCCTAGCCTTTCTTAAAGTTCTAGTTCATTCTTTGATCAATTCATCTTCCATTTTTCTTCCAAATTTACACCTAACCATAGAATTACTTATCTCAACATTTAATTATATTTCTTACTTAATTTAACATATTCGATCATCCACTTCAAAAGAAAAATAGAATCAAATCATGCATAACTAAAGTTGTTTCTCAACAGAAATTTCTCCTGATTTTCCCTTAAGTGTTTAAGGCTATACTTAATTTACCAACCTAATCATCTTCTATCTATTTTACCATATTTAAATATACATAACAACAACATAAAAGCCCTAAATTTTTGCCACCCATAGCCATATCTATGCAGAACTTTTCATACCAACTGAAGTATTCAAAACATCCATCACATGCAAGATCAACATATAACATGATATTGCAACATCCATGGCCAATCATCAAAGTAACAAATATTGTAAATTTCATCAAAGTTCTAAGATCAAAATCCCATATAAATGATACAAATTTCAAAACTTTTCTTTAAAAAGAGATATTGTTAAACTTACCTAAAAATCTCCTTAGCCCACTTAGTGAATTTTTTTTCTTGTTTACTCTTGAAGGAAGTAGCAAGATTCCTCCCTGCCTTTAGCTTTTCTAGCAGCTTAAATAAGAGAAGGAGGGTGAATTTTTAACTCCAAGGATGAAGAAAAAAGATGAATTCAAGTGGAGATTTAGCTAACTTATCTTGAGTACTTAGTCTTCTAGACTTCTCCTTCTTCTTCTTTCCTCACTCTACCTTGCTTCTATTTTTTCTCTCCCTTACTTGGACAAAATTGTAATGTTATAAGGGTGGGTTTTGCTTAAATAAACTATCAAGTTATTCACCTCTCATAATCATGGATCTACCTTATTACAATTAGGATGCCCTTGGTTTTTTTTAGAAAGACAATTCATGTTCTTTTCTTCCTCTCCCTTTGTAACATCTTGTAATTTTTAGATATTTTTCTTAGAAATTCTTCACCTTACATATATGCATAGAAATGTTCTAATATTAATAGAATAGGTAAAGAAAGAAAACCTAAGAGGAAATATTAGAAATAAACAAGCTAAAGAAAGGTGAAATTCTTAGGTAAAGAAAGATAAATTTTTGTGAAGTAAGTAAAGGTCTTAAAATTTCAAGAAGATCGGATTAGGGTAATTTTTCTTAATTACTAAGTTTAGTATCTCCACCTGTAATTGGGCTTTAACCTATGGACACTTCATATAGAGTTTTTCTACTTCACATGAATTTTTAGCAAGCCAATAGGATAGCCCAAGGAAGAAATAAAACATAGACTTGGACTAGGATATAGAAATTGGACCGGTAGCCCAAAAATCATGAAAATGTGACCAAGCCCATTATGAAAGGTAGAACTTTAACCAAAGTAAAGAAAATGGGCAAGAATGAGCCCAAACCCAAGAGGAAAAATAAAAATAAAAATAAAAATAAAATTAAAGTGATGAAATAATGGTGTAATCAAGATTAGGTGACATGGCATTAAGACAAAAATTTAGCAAGTGGTGTGATTCTACATTCATCATTTTGGCAAGTGGCATAATAATACAAGGCTTTAGGACAAAAACATCTATATCCTACACTTATAATTTTAGCAAGTGGTATGATAAGACATAGCATTAGAACAAAACATCTATATCCCACAAAAATAATTTCAACCAAATAATGGAGATTGAAGGGTTAGAAATTTGCCACTTAAAAAGGCAACCTATCATAATTGATTAAGAAAAAATAAAAAGTAAATGAATCCCTAAATATAAGGGACCTTGTCCCTTATCTTAAGAACATATCATCATAATTTTCAAAATACAAATCTCCTTTTCCCATGCATATCTTGACTAAGGAAGAGGAAGACAAGAACATAAGTTGTTTGTTTTCCAAAAATTTAACAAAGTGTATCCTAATTGTGATAAGGTAGACCCATGATCATGAAATGTGAATTATTTGGTGGCCTATATAAGGAAACCCACCCTTACAACATTAGAATTTCGTCCAAGTGAGGGAGAGGAAAAAGTAGAAGCAAGGTAGAGTGAGGAAAGGAGAGGAAGAAAGGAAGAAAGAGGAAGGAGAAGTCTAGGAGACTAAGTGCTCCAGGTAAGTTTAACAATATTTCTTTTTGAAAAAAACTTTTGAAACTTATAATATTTATATTAGATTTTGATCTTAGAACTTTGATGATTGGTCATGGATGTTGCTATATCATGTTACATATTGATCTTGCTTGTGATGTATGTTTGAATACTTAGGTTGGTGTAGATAGTTCTGCATGGGTATGGCTATGGTTGGCAGAATTTTAAGCTTCAGTATTTTAATTCTGGGAACAATCTATAAGGAATTAAAATAAATGGTTAACATAAGAATTGAAGATATATATGTCATGCATTTTTACCCACTGAAATCATTCAATTTGGAGTCCATATGAGGTCGCCATGGTCTGATTAGTAGTCAAAGGTCAGAAAATGGGTCATCAGGGAAGAATATGTTAGGATAGTTTCTGTATTTCAATTTCTGGAAATTATTTGTATGGAATTAAAATAAATGGTTAACATAGGAATTAAAGATATATGTGTCGCGAATTTGTAGCCACTGGAATCATTCAATTTGGAGTCCATATGTGGGAGATATGTACCGATTAGTAGGCAAAGGTCAGAAAATGGTTCATCAGGGAAGAATATGTTAGGATAGCTTCTGTATTTCAATTTCTGGGAATTATCTGTATGGAATTAAAATAAATGGTTAACATAGAAATTAAAGATATATGTGTCACGGATTTTTAGCCACTGGAATCATTCAATTTGGAGTCCATATGAGGAAGATTGTAGCAAATTAGTAGTCAAAGGTCAGAAAATGGGTCATCAGGGAAGAATATGTTAGGATAGCTTCGGTATTTTAAGTTCTGAGAATTATCTGTAGGGAATTTAAATAAATGGTTAACATAAGAATTAAAGATATATGTGTCAAGGATGTGTAGTCACTAGAATCATTCAATTTGGAGTCCATATGAGGTAGATATGGTCCGATTAGTAAGCAAAGGTCAGAAAATGGTTCATCAGGAAAGAATATGTTAGGATAGCTTCGGTATTTTAATTTCTGGGAACCATATATAAAGAATTAAAATAAATGGTTAACATATGAATTATAGATATATGTGTCTCGGAGTTTTACCCACTGCAAACAGTTAATTTGGAATTCGTATGAGGGAGATATGGATAGATTAGTAGGTAAAGGTCAGAACCTATCTGAGAGGAACTATCTTGTACTTTGAAGGAGTAATATCACCTTGATTTTTTAATATTTCGCTAAACTGTTCAACATGGTAGTTTTAGATAATTGTTTTATCGTGAAATTGACACTAAGATTACCTACATCGGAGTTAAATTGAGGGAGTTATGCTCTGATTAGTTAGAGAAGGTTAGATAGGATGAAAACCTGCATCAAGAAAATAAAGAAATAAAATTAATATTTAAAAAGAAGAAGATGAATCTTATAAATGAAAATAATAAATGACTAGTATAGCCATAGCCATTGCCATTGTATGAACTTCTTATCATCTTAAGTGTGAAATTTTGACATGGAAATATTTTATAAAGTGATATTTGAAATGGTTATGTTCATGGCATGATTACCAATGATTTTTGGTAATAGTTATATTTTGATGAACATACTTGTTATTGAAAGCATATTTTTGGCTATCAGTGTGAAAAGAAAAGAAATGATCACGGTCACATGGCAATCCTTGTGGTGCACCAGTAGGGGACGCCCTACCAACGGTTATGATCATGATAATGAGAAAAGAAACAGAAAGTGGGCCATGTCGGACGGAGCGAGAAAAGCCCGTACCGGAGAGTAGAGGATACTCACCGTGACCGGGGTAGCTTGAAATGAGAATAAGTTGATGGCCATCATATGATATTTTGAAAATAATTAATCCTGTCATACATATCATTACAGTATGATTCTTATGTGCGTAGATATAATGCATTCATGTGACCAAAGATATTTTCTATAGTTTATACAGCTGAACATGGTGTGATGAGCTATATTGATGATGATTTATTGTTGAACTTACTGGGATTTAATTCTCACTATATTTTCATATCATGTTCAGAAAATTAGTTATGCAGCTTTTCTATAGCTCTAGCTTTTAGTGCACGTTGGATCGAGTTATTCTATGATGGGCAGATCCAAAATAAAATGTTTGTGAGCGAGTTGGCACAGATCCCGGTGAAGGTGCAACCACCCGCACCTGTATCTCCGGAATTGGTCAACCAAAATAAACAAGATGTAAATATCTATGTCTTTGATATGTTGCATGTACGTTTTGATTAATGACGTGTATGTGAGCTCAATATTGTATAATAAAGAAAAAAAAAGGATGTTACACCCTTAGTCAAGATATGCATAGCAAAAGGAGATTTGTGTTTAGAAAATCATGATAAAATGTTCTTAAGACAAGGGACAAGGTCCCTTTGATTTAGAGATTCATTTTCTTTTTCTTTTGTCTTACTCAAGTATGATAGATTTACCTTTCTAGGTGGAAAATTTCTAGCCCTTGAGTTTGTCTTGCTTGGTTGAAATTATTTTTGTAAGATAAGGATGTTTTGTCATAATGCCATGTATTGTTACCAACTTACTGAAATTATGAATGTAAGATATAGATGTTTTGTCGTAATGCCGTGTATTATTACCTACTTGCTAAAATTATGAATGTAGGATATAGATGTTTTGTCCTAATGCCATGTGACCTAATCTTGATTATTATTACACTACTATTTCCTTACATGATTCTTATTTTTTCCTTTTGGATTTGGTATCATTCTTACCCATTTCCTTTGTTTTGGCTAAAGTTCTAGCTTTCATGGAGGGCTTGGTCACATTTTCATGATTTGTGGGCTATCGGTCCAACTTCTATATCCTAGTCCAAGTCTATGTTTTATTTTTTACTTGGGCTCTCTTTTTGGCTTGCTAGAAACTCATGTGAAGTAGAAAAACTCTATATGAAGTGTCTATAGGTGAAAGCCCTATGTATGGGTGGAGATGTTAAACTTAAAAACTCTAGCTCTTGAATTAGGAAAAATTACTCTAATCCAATCTTCTTAAAATTTTAAAACTTTTACTTATTTTCCAAAAAACTATCTTTCTTACCCAAGAATTTCACTTCTCTTTAGAAAGTTATTTCTAATTTTTTCTGTTATGTTTTCTCTTTACTTATTCCCTTAATGTTAGAAATATTTTTTATGTATACACATAAGGTGAAGAATTTCTAAGGCTAATATTTTCTTAGATATTTAAAAATTGTCTAATTAATTTTTATTTCTTTAATTAAATATTTATGTACTTTTATTAATAAAAGAAATGAAATTACGGATGTTACACTCTACAAATAAGTCTAATGCGCCACCAAGATGGGTGGCACGTGTGGTGTACACGATGGCTATAAGTATGCACTAGCAGTGAAATTTTTGCTCTTATTGTAACATCCCCATTTTTGCTTAACTTAAGAGGCATGAGAATATTAGTTAAAAAATTGAAGGTAAGAAGAAATAAGGAAAAAGAAACTGATAAATTTTTTTAAAGAAATATTGAAGAAATATACATATTGAAAATTCTAATTAAGTGTGCAAATACTAAAAACTAGTACTAATAATTGGAGAAAAGACGGAAAATTATTAAGAGGCAATTTTGGAGTTAAAATGAGTGAGTGTGGCGAAATGGAGAGGAAGAAAAATAAATTCAAGAAAAAGTATATGGGGCTTGGAATTTAAAAGAATAGTGAACTAAGTAAATTTTCTTAATTTGGAGCCTAATTTTATCAATTTTGAATTCTTGGAAAAAGATTAATGAGGATATAGAATCCAAATGATCTAAACAAGAATTAAAGAATATTCTTAGGACACATCACCTTAATACATCATTAAACCTCTTCATAGAGAGGAACACTTCATGGGAACACCTCACTAAAATTATTATTACCCCTTGAAATAGAGTGGACACCTTGTAACAACTCTATTTTTTTTATATGCAAACATATATATAAATTTTTAAAATTCCATGAAGTCATTACCTCTTTACTTATAATTACTTAACTCAAAATAAAATTCAATTAATTTAACCAAGCATAATCAACGTTTAAGGTCTACAATATTGAGTTCACATACACATCATTAATTAAAATGTACGTACACAAATCAAACACATAAATATCTACATTTTATTCATTCATGTTGACTAATTTCAGAGATACGGGTGCGGGTGGTTGCACCTTCACCGGGATCTTAGTTAACTCGATTACAAACATCTTATTAATTTCTAGGATTTGCACAACATAGAGTAACTCATTACAATGTGCACTAAAACCTAGAGCCATAGAAAAATTTGCACAACTAGTTTTATTCGTCCATATTGAAAAGTTTTGGAGATATGAGTGTGGGTGGTTGCACCTTTACCGGAATTTTAGCCAACTCGGCCCATCGTATGCTAAAAGCCAGTCATAGAGAATATCTGCATAACTTAGTTTTTTGAACATGATATGGAAATATAGTAAGAATTAAATCCCAGTAGGTTCAATAATAAATCATAATTATCATCAATATAGTTCATCATATCATGTTCATATGTATAAATAACAGCAAATATCTTTAGGTCACATGAATGCAACTTATCAATGCACATGAAAATCGTACAGTTATGACATGTATGGCATGAATAACTATTTTCAGAATATCATATGATGATTATCAACTTATTTTTATATTATGCTACCCCGGTCAGGGTGAGTACTTTCTACTTTCCAGTATGGGATTTTCTCGCTCCGTCCGACATGGCACACTTTCTTTTCTCATTAACATAATCATAGTCATTGGTAGAGCGTCCCTTACAGGTGCACCACATGGACCGCCATGTGATTGTGCTTATTTCTTTTCTTTTCACATTAATAGCCAAAAATATGATTTCAATAACAAGTATGTTCATTATACTTATATGTCATAATTTTTTATAAAAATATAATCATTAAAAAAAATTATTGGTAATCATGACATGAACATAATCGTTTCAAATATCACTTTATAAAACATTTTCATGTCAAAATTATACACTTAAGATAGTAAAGAGTTCATACAATGGCAATGACTATGACATACACTAGTTATTTATTATTTTTATTTTTAAGATTCTTCTTTTTTCTTTTAAAATATTATTTGTATCTCTTCATTTTCTTTTTTCTTGGCCTCTAGTCACTTTCCTCCTACTTATATCATTTCTAACATATGTTCTCACAAATTTAATACGGCATTATTCTTCAATTTGGTTTTTATTATTATCTTATAGTTAATGAGGTTCATTTAGGGTAGAAAAATATTGAAAATAAGTTTTACCAGATTCCAACACACCCTGAACATATCATGTAACATGGCTTGGCCAATTTCTATAAAATAGTCATGCTTTAGGCTTCAAAATGCCCTTTCCAGCACCGAACACGGCTTAGCTATGCTTTCAAACATGGCCATGCTCTATGTTGTGTTATTCCCTGATGCAGGTTTTCGTCCTGCCTGACATTCTCTCACTAATTAGAGCATAACTCCCTCATTTTAACTCCGACTTAGGTGATCTTAGTGTCCATTTAAAGATATAAAAATTATCTAAAGCTATTATGTTGGTCATTTTAGCGAAATATTAAGTAATCATGGTGATATTACTCCCTCAAGTTAAATGTGATTTCTTCTCGGGTAGGTTTTGATGTCTACTTACTAATCTGACCATATCTCCTTCATATGAACTCTAAATTGGGTGATTCCAGTGCCTACATTTCCGTGAGACATATATCTATACTTTTTATGTTAGCTAGTTATTTTAATTCCCTACATAATATTCCCAAAAATTCAAACATAGAAACTTTCCTAATAGATTCTTCCGTGGTTAACAATTTTTTGATCACTGCTTATTAATCTAACCATATCTACCTCATATGGAATCCAAATTGAGTTATTCCCATGGCTAAAATTCCGTGAGATATATATCTATATTTTTCATGTTAACCATTTCTTTTAATTTCTAACTAATTCTTTCCAGAATTTCAAAAATATGAGCTTCCCTGGTTACTCCGAAATCTAGTTTCCTAACCAAACCTTTTCTAAGGTTTTAGTTGATCATTTTATTATGTCCTCTTCGTTTTTCTTCCTAATTTACATCTAATCATATTCCATTAATTTCTCACCACATTTAAATATACAAAATAGTAGCATAATAATCTTAAAATTTTGCCACCCATAGCCATACCTTTGCAGAATTTTTCACACCAACCTAAGTATTCAAACATACATTACATGCAAGATCAACATGTAATATGATATAGCAACATCCATGGCCAATCATCAAGGTAACAAATATAGTAAATTTTATCAAAGTTCTAGGATCAAAATCCCATATAATTGTTTCTAATTTCAAAGTTTTTCTAAAAAAAATATTGTTAAACCTACCTAATGATCTCCCTAACTCACTTAGTGAATTTTTTTTTCTCGTTTACTCTTGAAGAAAGTGGCAAGATTTCTCCCTTCCCTTATTTTCCAACAACGTGAATAAGAGAAGGAGGGTGAGTTTTAAACCCCTAGGATAAAGAGAAAATATGGATTCAAGTGGAGAGTAAGCTAACTTACACTGAGTACTTAGTCCTCTAGACTTCTCCTTCTTCTTCCTTTCTTTCTTCTCCTCTCTTTCTCTCCTTTCATCACTCTACCTTGCTTCTATTTTTCCTTTCCCTCACTTGGATGAACTTATAATGTTATAAGGGTGGATTTTGTTCAAATAAACTATCAAGTGGTTCACCTTTCATGATCATGGGTCTACCTTATCACGATTAGGATGCACTTGGTTGTTTTTTTTTTGGGAAAGACAACTCATGTTCTTGTTTTCCTCTCTCTTAGTCAAGATATGCATAGCAAAAGAAGATTTGTATTTTGAAAATCATGATAAAATATTCTTAAGACAAGGAACAAGGTTCCTTGGATTTAGGGATTCATTTCCTTTTTCTTTTGTCTCACACAAGTATGATAGGTTTGTCTTTCTAGGTGGCAAGTTTCTAACCCTTCAATCTTTCTTGCTTGGCTGAAATTATTTGTGTAGGACAGGTATGTTTTGTCCTAATGCCATGTAGTATTATACCACTTGATAAAATTATAAGTGTATGATATAGATATTTTATCCTAATACCATGTATTATTACACCACTTGCTGAAATTATGAGTGTAGGATATAGATATTATCACACCACTTGTTGAATTTTTGTCTTAATGCCATGTGACCTAATCTTTATTACACTATTATTTCATCACATGATTCTTATTTTTCCCTCTTGAATTTGGGCTCATTCTTACTCATTTCCTTTGCTTTGGCTAAAATTCTACATCTCATGGAGGGCTTGGTCACATTTTAATGATTTTTGGGCTATCGGTCCAACTTCTATATTCTAGTCCAAGTCTATGCTATTTCTCTTGCTTGGGCTATCCAATTGGCTTGTTAGAAACTCATGTGAAGTGGAAGAACAAACTCTATAAAGTGTCCATAGGTGAAGGCCCAATGTATGGGTGGAGATGTTAAACTTAGTAATTCTAACTCTTGTATTAGGAAAAATTACCCTAATTCAATCTTCTTGAACTTTTAAGATCTTTACTTACTTCTAAAAAAATTTATCTTTCTTACCCAAGAATTTTGCCTCTCTTTAGGATGTTATTTCTAATTTTTTCTATTGAATTTTCTCTCTTTACCTATTCCGTTAATGTTAGAAACATTTTCTATGCATACACATACGATGAAGAATTTCTAAGGCTTTTATTTTCTTAGATATCAAAAAGAATTGTTTAATAAGTTTTATTTCCTCAAATATTTATGTACATCTACTAATAAAAGAAACAAAATTAGGAATTTTACACACCTCACTTGAATGAATAGTGAACTATAGGGACACCTTATTTCATTGTCCAACAAGCAAAGTAATTGACCATATGCTCCTAAAGGTATTGACCACATTTTCTTGACCATGTTTTGGCCAAGCTAGGAGGAGAGAAAATCAAAGCCTTGGCGTGAGAAAGGGAAAGAGAAGGAGAATAGAAAAGGGAAGGTGAAAGTGTAGGAAAGTTGGGGTACAAGGTAATGTATGGTCTCTCCACTTTAAACCCTTCTTTTCTTTCCAATTTTTAAGACCTTAATGCAATGGCCAAAAATGAAAGAAAACTCTAAATAAATGAAAAACCCTAAATTAAAGAAAAATTATGAACTAAAGAGAGGATTATGATAAGTGGAGATAAGTACAATTGGAAATTTGTTTATTTATTACTTGGGATGTAGAAATATAAGGATAATATGAAGATTTAATTTTTGGGGCCAAAGTGAAAATTCTTCAAATTTTAGGGGTCAAAATGTAAATAACAAAAAATCCAAGGCCCTCCCCCAATAATTTAAAACTTGCCAAATGGTCGCCTAGATGGTTTTCATTCCATCAGTTGTAGAGGGGGAATGGAAGAGGCTGAAAAATTTTCCAAACCCTATTTTCTCTCTCTAAGATTTTGACACTTCTAGACCTCATATTTTGACACTACCACCACCACCAATGGATTTAGAACGACGAGATCTACAAGTCTGTCCGATTGGTTTCCCAATAATATGATGGAAAGTGGCTGAAAAATGGAAGAAAAAAATCTCCTAAAGAGTCCAGTTCCGAAACTCCTGGTTATAGTTATCAAAATGAAAAACTAATATCATAGATGGATTCAGGAGTTGGCAAAAACCTTGGGATCTCATATTTCAAGATCAGTAACCATCACACACGCCCTTACGCGTGGCTTCTTCCTCGGCGCGTGAAGCCCACGCACAGCCCATATAGGTTGTGCGTAGGCGAGTGCACTAGAATCTGAGCTGTTGACTAAGCTCCTAGAGGTTGAATTTCATGTATTTTGAGTAATTTCTAGGTGTTTAGATCCTCTGTACTCAATTTTGAGGTTTGTTTTGTTAGATTCCAATTGGAAACATACGTTTTGGGGCTATCCAACTTGAAAACCTTGCTTTGTGAGTAGATAATGCTTGCTATGATCTATTTTACACTTTCATTATGCCTTATTTGTGATATTAGTGCAACATATAATGTTATTCTAATATTTTCAGATTTTGGAAGTTTGATAAATGATCGTATTTACTTATTAGATGTTATATTTTTCAAAGATGGCATGCTATAGTTATGATGAAAATTTTTATGTTCAAATTCCTTGAAATTGGAACCCTTGGAATATATGTTGCATATACACATTTCATTATTTTGAGAAGGATGATACAGGGGTAATTGGAATTAAGAACCCATATTGAATTTGTGGAATTTGTGGAAAAGGAATTGAGCTTGAAAAGTATTTTTTACTTAAATAACACATTACTTTTATGGAATTATTTTCTATGGAGGAATCCTATTGGAAAAAATGTTGCCCAACAGTAGGAGATGTTAGCCCTGGTGCACCTTGAAACCTGAACTAGCAGGGGTGTTGCTGGCCATGTGTGTATCGGCCAACACGTGATGTGTTATTGTAAAGAGAGACGGAATGCCATACAATTGTGATTACCTATCCCTTGCTATTTTGGAAAAACTCGTATTAGAGTCCCTTTCCGTGACCTCTTAGGCAAATCCCACATCGGCAAAGCACAGAAGGATCTTAAGCTCTGATACAATGATTCTGGTATAGAATCCTCCTAAACTTAAAGTATATATATTAAAAAGCATTTAAAATCTTTTACTGCATTACAATATTTATTTTATGGTCAAGTTGCATTGTATTTAGCTTTAACCTCTGATTATCTTTAAAATTGAGAATATTGAAAATATAGGTCACTTATGGATGTACTTCTAATCTATATTTTACTTTGAAGGAAAGTGACATTTTTAACAGACAACTACATCCATATATTGACCTAGAAGATCATAGTAGGTCTTATCTGCTCACTGAGTTGTCAAACTCACTACATGATATTGCCATATTTTTTAGATAAGGATACTAAGTTTGGTTCTTCTAGTGCGGATAGGTGATCAACTTGGTGATTCATCCTTTAGGTGAGCTTGCTTTACTTCCAGGGTTCACAACTTCTGGCTTATCATGTATTTCTATATTTGTACTCTAGAGTATGCTCCGAGTGCCACAGACAAGATTCTTGTTTCTGCTATACTCTCAACTCCTAATCTAGGCTTGTATATTGGATTGTACATAGGAAAGTTATATACTTATGTTTTTATATCTGTTGGATGAGTGATATAGCATGTTATAGGATTGAATATAATATGCTTTGGTTAAAGGTTTATTTGCAATGTTCTATTCATGTTCCTTTAAATTGGGGGTGTGACACTTAATCTCATCTCCTTCACTTGATAAACTTGATGGAATAGTGGAGAGGAAGGAGAGTTTTCTTGCCACTCAAGGAAGAAATGAGAAGAAATTAGTTAGCAAGTGTAGGAAATCACTTTAAGTAGGTTTAACAATATTTCCTATTGAAGAAAAGTTTTTGAAATTTGAAAAATTTAAATGGAGTTTTTAACCTTAGGACTTTAAGGAAAATTGTAATATTGACTATCCTTGATGATGGCCATGGATGATTACATCTTGGTACATATAAATCTTGCATTTGATACTTGTAAATATGCTTGGTGTAACATGTAACATCCTTAATTTTGTTTCTTTTATTAATAAAGGTACATAAATATTTAATTAAGAAAATAAATTTTATTAGATAATTTTTAGATATCTAAGGAAATTTAAGCCTTAGAAATTCTTCACCTTATGTGTATGCATAGAAAATGTTTCTAACATTAAGAGAATAAGTAAAGAGAGAAAACCTAATAGGAAAAATTAGAAATAACATATTAAAGAGAGGAAAAATTCTTCGGTAAGAAAGATAAATTTTTGGAAAGTAAGTAAAGGTCTTAAAATTTCAAGAAGATTGGATTAGGGTAATTTTTCCTAATTCAAGAGCTAGAGTTCCAAAGTTTAACATCTCCACCCATACATTAGGCTTTCACCTATGGACACTTCATATAGAGTTTTTCAACTTTACATGAGTTTCTAGCAAGCCAATAGGATAGCCTAAGTAAGAAATAAAACATAGACTTAGACTAGGATATAGAAGTTGGATCAATAGCCCACAAACCATGAAAATGTGACTAAGTCCTCCATGAAAGGTAGAATTTCAACCAAACCAAAGGAAATGGGCAAGAATGAGTCCAAATCCAAGAGAGAAAAATAAGAATCATGTGAGTAAATAGTAGTGTAATAATTATCAAGATTAGGTCACATGACATTAGGACAAAACATCTATATCCTACATTCATAATTTCAGCAAGTTGGTAATAATACATGGCATTAGGACAAAATATCTATATCCTACATTCATAATTTCAACTAGTAGGTAATAATACATGGCATTATGACAAAAAATCCATATCCTACACAAATAATTTTTGCCAAGCAAGGGAGATTCAAGGGCTGAAAATTTGACACATAGAAAGACAAACATATCATAATTGAGTAAGACAAAAGAAAAAGGAAATGAATCTCTAAATCAAAGGGACCTTGTCCCTTGTCTTAAGAATATTTTATCAAGATTTTCAAAATAAAAATCTCCTTTTGCTATGCATATCTTGACTGAGGGAGAGGAAGACAAGAACATGAGTTGTTTTTTCCCTAAAAAATAACCAAGTGCATCCTAATTGTGATAAGGTAGACCCATGATTATGACAGGTGAACCGCTTGATAGTTTATTTAAGCAAAACCGACCCTTATAACATTATAATTTTGTCCAAGTAAGGGAGAGAAAAAATAGAAGCAAGGAAGAGTGAGGAAAAGAGAGAAAGAGAGGAGAAGAGAGGAAGGAAAAAGAAGGACTAAGTACTCAAGGTAAGTTAGCTTAATTTCCACTTGAATCCATCTTTTCTCTTCATCATTGGGGTTTAAAATTCACCCTCCTTCTCTTATTTAAGCTGCTAGAAAAACTAAGGGTAGGGTGGAATCCTTCTACTTCCTTCAAGAGAAAACAAGAAAAAGAATTCATTAAGTGAGCTAAGGAGATCTTTAGGTAGGTTTAACAATATTACTTTGTGAAGAAAAGCTTTGAAATTTGTAACATTTATATGAGATTTTTATCTTAGAATTTTGATGAAATTTACAATATTTTCTACTTTGATGATTGGTCATGGATGTTGTTATATCATGTTACATGTTATCTTGCATATGATGGATGTTTCGAACATTTCGGTTAGTGTGGAAAGTTCTGCATAGATATGGCTATGGGTTGCAAAATTTTAGGATTTTTATGCTGTTATTTTGTATATTTGAGGTGAAAAATTGATGGAATATGATTAGATGTAAATTAGGAAGAAAATGAAAGAGGATGTAATAAAATGATGAACTAAAACCTTAGGAAAGGTTTGGTTAGGAAATTGGATTTCAGTGTAACCAGGGAAGCTTTTATTTTTGAACTTCTGAAAAATGTAAATATATGTCTCATTGATTTTTAACCACTGGAATCATTTAATTTAGTTTCCATATAAAGGAGATATTATCTAATTAGTAAGTAGTTGTCAGAAAATGGTTTATTAGAGAAGAATCTATTAGTTATGCTTCTGTGTTTGAATTTCTGGGAAAAATATGTAGGGAATTAAAAGAAATGATTAATATGAAAAATATAGATATACGTCTTACAAATTTTTTTTCCACAGGAATAAATCAAATTGGAATTCATATAAGGGAGATATGGTCTAATTAGTAAGCAGAGGTTAGAAACTATTTTACCAGGAAAGAATCTGTTAGGTAAGTTTTTGTGTTTGAATTTTTGGGCAAAATATGCAGGGATCTAAAAGAAATAGTTAATATAAAAAATGTATATATATGTCTCGTAGATTTTTAGGCACTTAAATAATTTAATTTGGAGTCTATATGAGGGAGATATGGCTGATAAATGAGTAGAGGTTAGAATCAATCTGGAATCCAGAGTGGTAAATGTAAGTATTTTATTTTTGATTTTCTAGGAATAATTCTTAAGGAATTTGAAGAGATGTTAAATAGAAAAGTTGTAGATAAGTATCTTAGCTTTTTATAGGCTTTAGAATAAACTCAATTGGAGTTTTTATGAGGGATATATGGTTGAATAAGTCAAGAAAGGTCACAAAACAGAGCTAGGCTGTGTTCTAGATTGCTTCAGCAAGGTTAGGGTGTGTTTAGGGCTAATTTTGTGTATGATTAAAGTATTTTTCAAGCATGGCCATATCTTGAAACATGACCAGGTTGTGTTGGGACCTGTTAAGCTTATTTTTAGCATTTTTCTACCCTAAATGAATGTTATTAACTATAGGGTAATAATAGAAACCAAATTGGATAAGAATGCCCTATAAAATTTGTGAGAACATGTGTTGGAAATGATATAAGTAGGAGAAAAGTAATTAGAGGCCATGCATAAAGAAAATGAAAAGATGAAAATAATATTTAAAAAAAGAAAAAGAATCTTATAAATGAAAATAATAAATAACTAGTGTATGCCCTAACCATTGCCATTGCATGAACTCCTTACCATATTAAGTGTGCAATTTTGACATGGAAATATTTTATAAAGTGATATTAAAAAATGGTTAAGATCATGACATGAATGCATTTTACTAATGATTTTTGGTAGTGATTTTGCTTTGATGATAAATTATGGCATGTGAGTATAATGAATATACTTGTTATTGAAATCATATTTTTGGCTATTAACGTGAAAGGAAAAGAAAAAAGATGAGCATGATCATATGGCGGTCTGTGTGGTGCACCAGTAAGGAATGCCCTACTAACTGCTATGATTATTGATAACTGCATTTCATTATAATTTCTATGTGCTGTCCATAATTGTTTACTAAATTTTTCTGGTGTTTTAAGCACTCTTACCCTCTGA
Source organism: Gleditsia sinensis (assembly GCA_037074535.1). Classification (NCBI taxonomy): domain Eukaryota; kingdom Viridiplantae; phylum Streptophyta; class Magnoliopsida; order Fabales; family Fabaceae; genus Gleditsia; species Gleditsia sinensis. The sequence goes on from CM073470.1 coordinate 38,193,547, forward strand.
TTTAATTAAATGGGATGACTTTTCTGGATATAACGTTAGCTGCCTTATTACTGCAGCATTTCAGTAAGTATATATAGCAATAATAGCAAAACCCCGGGTGATAGTGGGTAAGCTGCTTCCTCTCTCCTGCAATACGATGATACTGTTTGATATGGTGCAGGTGGCAGAGCTGCGCAGCAGGAGCAACCACCATTGGGCAGGAGACAGCAGCAGGGACACTGCAGGCTGCTGGTACAGGACTGCCTCCACTACTGAAAGTGGAGAGAAAAAAGCTGCACAACAAGGGCGCCGGCTACAGAGCAGAAGGAATGTCAGCAACCCCGGGGCACTTTATTGGGACCACAAAGGCTGTCTATAAAAGGCCATAAAGCAGCTATTGCAAAGAGGACGGCGAGGGAGGAAGAAGAGAGAATTAAGGAGAAAAACACCATAGCCTAGAGTGCTGCTAACACCGGGAGGTGTAGCATGAAGGGATAGTGCACTAGTGTAGAAGGGAATTTTGATTAATGTTGTTGTTTTACTGTTTTATAAAAAAGAAAGAACTGCATTTTGTAATTTAGTTTTTATCTCTTAGAATGCATACCAGTGTTTCTGGGATTTTTGTAACCGGTGCACCCATGAGGCTTGGCTAGTTTCCAGCTGGGGTTGCACAGGGGTTGTAATGAACTGAGCACATTTTTATCGTTAATCCATTTTGTTACAGTTGCTGTTCGCCATTCAATTGCGTTCTCTGTTAGTTTTTCTTTCCTTAATAACGGAAGTTTGGAGGAAGAAAACTAAGGCCATCATTCACCTGGAAGGGTAATGGAGGCTGGAAAAAAGCTGAATGTAAAGGGGTTTCCTCATGTAGGGATATACGGGTACCCCATTAGTCCCATAATGGGCTTTATGCACAATTTGGAGGTAAGGACTGAGGCAGGAATGCGAGTCTGAACCTTGGAATTATAAGGAATGGCAGTATGGGAAGACTCTATTCAGGACTGAATTTGGCACTCAGAACAATTGCTACAGCAAAGCCTAGAGCATATATGAGTGCTGTAGTCCATGACAAACCTGAGCAACCCCAGTTCTCCCCATATAGTTTCCTTTCTATTTCCTATTACTCTTTATTTTAGTTATAGTTAAAAGTCAGTCAACCCACTTCTATTCCAATTTTGTGAAACATCTTACGTTGCTACAGCATTCATACAGTAAGGGTCTCTAAATAGTTTTAGTTCACTGCTCGTGGGACGATACTCACTCATCACTCTATTACTTGGTCACGACACGTGCACTTGCGTTCTGACATTGTATTCATCTTGTATGAATCACATACCCACCAATTATGTTAATGAGAAAAAAAGAGAAAGTGTGCCATGTTGAACGAAGTGAGATAAGCCCATATTGGAAAGTAGAAAAAAGTACTTACCCTGACCTGGATAGCTTGATATGAAAATAAATTGATAGCCATCATATGATATTCTGAGAATAGTTATCCATGATATACATATCATTATTACACAATTTTCATGTGCATAGATAAAGTGCATTCATGTGACTTAAGATATTTGCTGTAGCTTATACAGATGAATATGATGTGACGAGTATTGTTGATGATGATTATGATTTATTGTTGATCCTATTGGGATTTAATTTTTACTATATTTTTATATCATGTTCAGAAAACTAGTTATGCAGATTGTTCTATGGCTTTGGCTCATAGTGTATGTTGGATCGAGTTACTCTATGTTGGGCAGATCACAAAAATTAATAAGTTGTTTGTGGTCGTATTAGCTAATATTCTAGTGAAAGTGCAACTACCGGTACCCGTATCTCTAAAATTGGTCAACATGGATGAATAAGATATATATATTTATGTGTTTGATTTTTGTATGGATGTTTTGATTAATGATTTGTACGTGAACTCAGAATTGTGTCAGTGTTAATGGTAGACCTTAAACCTTAATTATGCTTGGTTAAATTGATTGAATGTTATTATGAGTTAAGTAATTAGAAGTAAAGACTTTATGGGACTTTACAAATATGTATATTAAAAAATAAAAATAAATAGAGTTGTTACATAATTGGTATCAGAGGAGGTCAATCCTAGATGGCCAGTGGGTGGATGGTTATCTAAATCGATCTTATAGTGTCTTAAGTATGTTATGGTTGTGGTGTGTACTGGATAAGTTATTTCACATAAGTAAGAAATTACTAGTGTTTCCTATCTATATGCCGAGGTAGTGTTATGACTACTGTTAAATATTTTTGAAACTAACTATTGGACTTGATCACCTCAATAGCAGCATAAATTTGTTTTTGTCACAGTAGGAAATAACACCACCAAGGAGGAATTCGGCAAACAATGCGGAGGAAACCCTGCACAACTTGGCCATGGTAATTTGAGACCAAGTCACGACCATTGATTAAATTCTACAATACCTCGAATGGTGAGAATGGTGCTAATAACCAGATGGCAAGGAATGATAATGGCATATCTGAGTTCCTAAGGACTAGACCACCTTATTTTCAAGGCGGCTTAGACTAATGTATCGCATGGTTTGAGGAGTTGTTTAAGTTCTCCTCTTACCTGTGATTTAACCCCGATGAAGCATGGAAGGCTGTTAAGTTTGAAGCGGGATTGAATTCAGAGATAAGGAATACTGTTGTAGCTATGGAGATTAGGGAGTTTGTACCTCTGATAAATAAATGCAAACTCCTAGAGAAGAGCTTGAGGGCGGTGGCAGATGAGAAACAAAGATGGAACTTCTAGAAAAGGAAGAACGGGCCACAAAACTCAGGCATAAATGTTAGAAGAAAAGGATAGGGTACTGGCAAGAGGCCAATGACTGCAAGTCCCCGACCTTTCCAACAGAACTTTTCCACAGTCAAGTGTACTAAGTGTGGACGTATGCATGGTAACCGGCCATGCTACATGAGATCAGATGTTTGCTTCAATTGCGGACAGAAGGGTCATTTTGCAAAGAATTGTCCACAAAATGTGTGGAAACAGCCGGAATAGAGGCCTCAGGTGAAAGGAAGGGTTTTCACCCTGAGCGGCTAAGAGGCAGCTCAATCCCCTGAATTGATTCAAGGTACATGCTATATCTATAGATTTACTCTTATCGTGTTGTTTGACTCTGGTGCTAGTCATTCATTTATATCAGACGAATGTATTAGGCAACTTCAGTATCCTATTTCTAAAACCCCCTTATGAGCTATCTGTAGTAACTCCTACGGGGGAAAGGGTCTTAACTTTCTCTGTATGTAAAGACTGTCAGGTCACTATTTAGGAGAAAACTTTTTCTGTAGACCTCGTCTGTCTACCTTTAAAAGGTATTGATGTCATTCTAGGGTTAGACTGGATGTCTAGAAATCGGGTCTTGCTGAATTGTTGCAACAAGACCATTGAATTTCTACCTCCTACCTCAGAAAAGGAGATGCAGTTATTGATACTTAATGCCAATCAAGTCAATAGGGAGTTAAAGAATGGAGTACTTGGATACATTCTCTTATATTTATCAAACCTAGAAGTCGAACCAAAGCTTGATGAAATCCCAATAGCCAACGAGTTTACCCTAATGAAGCATGGAAGGTTGTTAAGTTCGAAACGAAATTAAACCAGAAGATAAGGAATGCTGTTGTAGCTATGGAGATCAGGGAGTTTGTACTTTATAAATAAATGTAGACTCTTGGAGAAGAACTTGACGGTAGTGGAAGATGAGAAGCAAAGATGAAACTTCAAGAAAAGAAAAAACAGACCACAAAACTCTAGCAGAAATGTCAGAGAAAAAGGACAGGGTACTGGCAAGAGGCCATTGACTATGAGTCCCCGACCCTTCCAACAGAACTTTTTCATAGTCAAGTGTACTAAGTACGGATGTATGCATGGTAACCGCCCATGCTACATGGGACCAGATGTTTGCTTCAAATGCGGACAGAAGGGTCATTTTACAAAAAACTATCCACAAAATGTTAGGATGCAACTAGAACAGAGGCCTCAGGTGAAAGGAAGGGTTTTCATCTTGAGTGACCAAGAGGCAGCTCAATCCTTCGAAATGATTCAAGGTACATGCTACATCTATGGATTTGCTTTTGTGATGTTGTTTGACTTTGGTGCTAGTCATTCATTTATATCGGAGGAATGTATTAGGGAGCTTTAGTATCCTAGTTCTGAAACCTCCAATGAAGTATCTATAGTAACCCTCACAAGAGAAAAGATCTTAACTTCCTCTATATGTAATGACAATCAGGTCACCATCCAGGAGAAAACTTTTTTCTATAGACCTCGTTTGTCTACCTTTAAGAGGTATTGATATCATTTTAGGGTTAGACTTGATGTCTAAAAATTGGGTCTTGCTAAATTGTTACACCAAGACCGTTAAATTTCTACCTTATACTCCACAAGAGGAGATGTAGTTATTGATGCTAAATGCCAATCATGTCAATTGAGAGTTTATGAGTGGAGTACGTGGTTAAATTCTCTTGTGATTATCAAACTTAGAAGTCGAACTGAAACTTAATGAAATCCCAATAGCTAATGAGTTTCCTGAAGTATTTCCACCAGATATTCCAAGCTTACCTCCTAAGAGCGAGATAGTGTTCTTTATTGATCTCCTACCCGGGATAAGGTCTATCTCTATTGCACCTTATAGAATGGCCTTGAAGGAACTACATGAACTTAAAAAATAGGTGGAAGAATATTTAGACAAGCAATTCATTAGACCGAGTGTATCACCTTGGGGAACTCCTGTACTGTTTGTTAAGAAGAAAGACGGGAGCCTTAGACTATGTATAGACTATAGATAGCTAAATAAGGTGACTGTAAAAAATAAGTACCCTCTCCCTTGGATAGATGACTTATTCGATCAACTATAAAGAGTCTCTATCTTTTCTAAAATTGACTTGAGATCAGGATACCATCATATTAGGATCAATGAGGTGGATGTACTAAAAACAGCTTTAAGGACTAGGTATGGGCACTATGAGTTTCTCGTAATGGCCTTCAGGTTGACATATGCGCTTGCAATTTTTATAGATTACATAAATCACATTTTTGGACCCTACCTAGATCAATTTGTGGTAGTATTCATTGATACCATATTTAGTCAATGGAAAGGCTATACAGGAGAAGTTCTATATAAATCTCCTATAGTATCCTGCTAAATCCAAGAAACTTCTGACTTCTATAATCGTCTTTAGTCTTTTCCACTGAATCACTTCTTCCGTCTTGCTAGGGTCTATGACTACCCCTCTATTGGAGATGACATTTCTGAGAAACTTCACCTCTGTCAACCAAAATCTACACTTCTCTAATTTGGCATACAACATTTTCTCTTTCAGCACTTGCAGCACGATTCGGAGATGTTGTTCATGTTCTTTCTCACTGGCTTCACAATTTAAGCGTCAATCTCTTATGATGTGCCAGTCATGTAACCCAAAGGATTCTTTGGTAGGATCCTAAGTATGGTTATAAGCTGAACATATTTATACTCAGGATTCTTTGGGAAAGACTGAAGACAGTAATGGAAGTAAGGAGTTTTCCTAGATTTGCTAGGTATTGTAAAAAATTTATACAAAGATTCTCCCAAATAGCATTGTCCTTAACTCATACGACTAGAAAGAGAAATCCATTCAAATGGAGCCAATCATGTGAAAAAAGCTTCCAAGAGCTGAAAACTAGGCTAACCACTCCTCCTCTGTTAGTAATCCTTAATCCCTCCAAACAATTTGAAATATATTACGATGCCTCTAAGAAAGGATTAATGTAACATCCCGTAATTTTTAGATATTTTCCTTAGAAATTTATACAAAGATTCTCCCAAATAGCATTGTCCTTAACTCATACGACTAGAAAGAGAAATCCATTCAAATGGAGCCAATCATGTGAAAAAAGCTTCCAAGAGTTGAAAACTAGGCTGACCACTCCTCCTCTGTTAGTAATCCTTAATCCCTCCAAACAATTTGAAATATATTACGATGCCTCTAAGAAAGGATTAATGTAACATCCCGTAATTTTTAGATATTTTCCTTAGAAATTCTTCACCTTACATATATGCATAGAAATGTTCTAATATTAATGGAATAGGTAAAGAAAGAAAACCTAAGAGGAAATATTAGAAATAAACATGCTAAAGAAAGGTAAAATTCTTAGGTAAGGAAGATAAATTTTTGTGAAGTAAGTAAAGGTCTTAAAATTTCAAGAAGATTGGATTAGGGTAATTTTTTCCTAATTTAAGAGTAAAAGTTACTAAGTTTAGTATCTCCACCCATAAATTGGGATTTCACCTATGGACACTTTATATAGAGTTTTTCTTCTTCACATAAATTTTTAGCAAGCCAATAGGATAGCCCAATGAAGAAATAAAACATAGACTTGGACTAGGATATAGAAATTGGACCGATAGCCCAAAAATCATGAAAATGTGACCAAACCCATTATGAAAGGTAGAATTTTAACCAAAGTAAAGAAAAAGGGTAAGAATGAGCCCAAACCCAAGAGGAAAAATGAAAATAAAAATAAAAATAAAGTGATAGAATAATGGTGTAATCAAGATTAGGTGATTTGACATTAAGACAAAAATTTAGCAAGTGGTATGATAATACATGGCATTAGGACAAAACATCTATATCCTACACTCATAATTTTTGCAAGTGGGTAATAATACATAGCATTATGACAAAACATCATTATCATACACAAATAATTTTAGTTAAGCAAGGAAGATTCAAGGGTTGGAAATTTCCCACCTAAAAAGGCAAACCAATCATACTTGATTAAGACAAAATAAAAAGGAAATGAATCCCTAAATCAAAGGGATCTTGTCCCATATCTTAAGAACATATTATCATAATTTTCAAAAAACAAATCTCCTTTTCCTATGCATATCAGTACTAAGAAAGAGAAAGACAAGAACATAAGTTGTTTGTTTTTCAAAAATTCAACCAAGTGTAATCTAATAGTGATAAGGTAGACCCATGATCATGAAAGGTAAATTATTTGAGGGTCTATTTAAGCAAAACCCACCCTTACAACATTAGAATTTTCGTCCAAGTGAGGGAGAGGGAAAATAGAAGCAAGGTAGAGTGAGGAAAGGAGAGGAAGAAAGGAAGAAAGAGGAAGGAGAAGTCTAGAAGACTAAGTGCTCCAAGTAAGTTTAACAATATTTTTTTTTGAAGAATTTCATGATTGGTCATGGTTGTTGCTATATCATGTTACATATTGATCTTGCATGTGATGTATGTTTGAATACTTAGGCTGGTATAGAAAGTTCTGCATAGGTATGGCTATGGATGGCAAAATTTTAAACTTCTGTATTTCAATTTCTGGGAATTATCTGTATGGAATTAAAATAAATGGTTAATATAAGAATTATAGCTATGTGTGTCACGGACTTTTAGCCACTGAAATCATTCAATTTGGAGTCTATATGAGGAAGATATGAGCTGATTAGTAGTCAAAGGTCAGAAAATGATTCTTCAGGGAAGAATATGTTAGGATAGCTTCTGTATTTTAATTTCTGAGAATTATCTGTATGGAATTAAAATAAATGGTTAACATAAGAATTATAGATATGTGTGTCATGGGTTTTTAGCTACTGGAATCACTCAAGTTGGAGTCATTATGAGGTAGATATGGTCCGATTAGTAAGCAATGGTCAGAAAATGGTTTGTTAGGGAAGAATATGTTAGGATAGCTTCTGTGTTTTAATTTTTGGGAACATTCTATATGGAATTAAAATAAATGGTTAACATATGAATTATAGATATATGTGTCACAGATTTTTAGCACTGGAATCACTTAATGTGGAATTCTTATGAGGGAGATATGGACAGATTAGTAGGCAGAGGTCAGAACCTATCCGAGAAGAAATAACCTGTACATTAAGGGAGTAATATCACCTTGATTTATTAATATTTCGCTACAATGTTCAACATAATAGTTTTAGATAATTGTTTTATCTTGAAATTAACACCAAGATCACCTATATCGGAGTTAAATTGAGGGAGTTATGCTCTGATTAGTAAGAGAAGGTTAGATAGGATGAAAACCTGCATCAAGAAAATAAAGAAATAAAATTAATATTTAAAAAAGAAGATGAATCTTATAAATGAAAATATTAAATGACTAATATAGCCATAGCCATTGCCATTGTATGAACTTATTACCATCTTAAGTGTAAAATTTTGACATGGAAATATTTTATAAAGTGATATTTGAAATGGTTATGTTCATGGCATGATTACCAATGATTTATGGTAATAGTTATATTTTGATGAACATAGTTGTTATTGAAAGCATATTTTTGGCTATCATTGTGAAAAGAAAAGAAATGAGCACGGTCACATGGCAATTCGTGTGGTGCACCAGTAGGGGACGCCCTACCAACGGTTATGATTTTGATTATAAGAAAAGAAAGAGAAATTGTGCCATGTCGTACGGAGCGAGAAAAGCCCGTACCGGAGAGTAGAGGATACTCACCCTGATCGGGGTAGCTTGAAACAAGAATAAGTTGATGGCCATCATATGATATTCTGAAAATAGTTAATCCTATCATACATATCATTACTGTATGATTCTTATGTGCATAGATATAATGCATTCATGTGACCAAAGATATTTTCTGTAGTTTATACAACTGAACATGACGTGATGAGCTATATTGATGATGATTTATTGTTGAACTTACTGGGATTTAATTCTCACTATATTTCCATATCATGTTTAGAAAATTAGTTATGCAATTTTTTCTATGGCTCTGGCTTTTAGTGCACATTGGATCGAGTTACTTCATGTTGGGCAGATCTCAGAATCAAATACGATGTTTGTGGTCGAGTTGGCTCAGATCCCAGTGAAGGTGCAACCACCCGCACTTGTATCTCCGGAATTGGTCAACCAAAATAAACAAGATGTAAATATCTATGTGTTTGATATGTTGCGTGTACGTTTTGATTAATGACGTGTATGTGAACTCAATATTGTATAATAATAAAGAAAAAAAAAGGTTGTTACAATTAAGATATGTCTTTATGCAAGATAAAAGAGTGATTGCATATAGCTTCGAACAACATAAACCTTATGAAGAGTGTTATCCCATTCATAACCTTGAATTGGCTGTAATAGATTTTTCCTTGAAAATTTGGAGACACGATTTATATGAAACAGTCTCTGAGATCTATAGTGATCATAAAATTTTGAAGTATCTCTTTCATAAAAAAGAACTCAATATTAGACAAAGGAGATGGATGGAGTTCCTCAATGATTATAAGTTCGAATTAAAATATCATCCTAGAAAGTCAAATGTTGTAGTTGATGCTCTAAGTAGGAAGTTACTAAATTTAAGCTAATTAATGATAAATGAAATGAAATTGTTGGAGAAATTTAGAATTATAAGACTTACAGTGATGAAGATCAAGGTGTTGTCAAACTTATTCCAAACTGTTCGCTAGATCCTTTGAAAGGGATAGGCGGTCCAATGACTAGGAACAGGTCAATGTGGGCCAAAGAAGCTTTAATGGGCTTGATCTTGGATGTGCAAGCTAAAGAGGAAGTTGTTGGGCCAAGCCAAGAGATCAAGTGGGTCACAATTTGCAACCTTGAGGATGGCATTAAAGAGGGCAATTTGGAGGTTAAATAGAGCTTGTTGGATCTTAAAGACAACTAGCTCAAATATGCATGGACTAAAGATATATTATGGGCTTTATGTTACATACTTTCTTTAGGGATATTATTAGTAATTTGGGCCCATTCTTTATGTTGGCAAAATATTAATTTAATTATAGGTTTATTTTGGTTAGTTAGTTGGGCCAAATAACTATTGTTGTTTGGGCCATATTCTATTGAAAGTCTAATTAGGAGTTTTAAAGGTTTTCTACTAGTTTTAGGATTGTTTGACTATATAAGGTTTCTTTATGTTCATGTAATTCAGAGATTATGGTGAATATAATTGAGTTTTCTCTTAAAGTGAGAGCTTCCCTGGGTTCTTGGGCAAATAACTGAATTCAATCTTATCGAGGCAACTCGTGGTGATCAAAACATCCATTGAATTTTCAAGACAATCCTTACTTTTGTTAAACACTCTATTTCTTGGTTTAAAGAAATCCATCATTTGGTATCAGAGCTTTGGCTCTTTGAAATTTGGTTGGTGTCCTATCTTTTCTTTTTTTATTTATTTTCTAGAGTCATTCTTCTTCTTCTAAAAAAATACAAAAAATAGCAGAAATTTGCTCCAAAAAAATTGAGTAGAAGTTCATTAAAAAAAAGGAGAATTTCATTGGAAAAAAAGAGAAGGAAGCTGAAAAACAGTATACTGATTTTAGTATCCCTCATTTTTTCAAATTCAGTTCCTAGTGTTGTCATCGTCTGAAATTTTATTCTTATCATTCTTAATTCACTTGTTTCCTTTCATAAGCTTGTTGATCAGGTTCTTATTTAAGAGCTTTAAGGGAAACAGAATAAAATTGAGTGCAATCATGTGATGTTTGTGATACAAACATGAGTAGTAAAATAGATCAACCTAAGATTGATCTTAAATTCTACATGAAGGCAGTTCAAGAGCAACTTCAGTTGATGCATATGAAGCTGGATAATCTTGAGTCATTATCTAAACCTAAGCCTACCAAACAATTTGGCTTTGGTGTGGAAGAAAGGGCATGAAATCCCACCATTGAAGGATTATAGTAATATAGAGATTAGTGAACGAGTGAATAGAGAAGTGTTGGTTACTCTACGTGCTCTTAATATGCAGTCTAATGGTGATGTTGATGATGAACAATGTGAGAACATCTTCCTGACCAGGTGCCACGTGAATAATAAGGTATATAGCTTGCTTATTGATAGTGGGAGTTGCATTAATATAGCTAGTACCTTGATGGTTGATAAATTGGGTCTACCCACATTGAAACATCTGAAGTCATATGGGCTAAGAGGGTTGAATGATAGGGGAGATATATGGGTGACAAATTAGGTTTGAGTATCTTTCTCTATTGGTAACTACAATGATGAGGTGGTTTGTGATATAGTACCAAGAGGGTTGAATGATAGGGGAGATATAATTACTGTTGGGACATCCATGGCAATTTAATAAAAGGGTCAATTATGATGCCTACAAGAATCGATATATATTGACCATCCATAATCGTACTTTTATGTTAACACCCCTAAAACCAGCTGAGGCTTTTGTTGATCAAGTGAGAATTACAAAAGAGTGTAAGTTAAGAGAAAAAAAAAGAGAACAAAGAAAGTAAGGCTAAAATTGAGAGTAAGAGAACAGAGAGAAAGGTTGAGATATATGAGCAGAAAAAGAAAGAGAGTTGTGAGTCAGAGAAAGAGAAATATAAAAGAGTGAGTACTTTTACAATAAAAAGTGAGGTGAAGAGTGCTTTGGTATGCAAGCCAAAGCTCCTTGTGCTTATGTACAAGGATAATTATTTTACTAAAACTCATAACCTTTCTTTGCATAATATGGTTGTGTCTTTGATATAGGAATTCACAACATTGAAATATCCTACTTATGATAAGGAGTTATATGCATTGATGAGGACTTTGTAAACTTGGTAGCATTATCTATAGCCGAGAGAATTCATTATCCATTCAGATCATGAGAGCTTGAAATTTTTGAAGTCTCAAGTTAATTTTCATAAGAGGCATGCTAAGTGATTAGAATTCATTGAGACATTACTTATGTGATTAAGTATAAAAATGGAAAGAAAAATGTGATAGTTGATGCATTGTCTAGAAGATATGTGTTATTGACATCCTTGCATGCTAAGTTACTTGGTTTTGAATATATTAAAGACTTGTATGCTAGTGATGTTGATTTTAGATCTGTTTGGAATTCTTATGATAAGCGTGCTATTGATGGTTTCTATAGACATGAAGATTACTTGTTTAAAAAGAATGAACTTTGTGTGCCTAAGTGTTATATGTGTGACTTATTGATTAGGGAAAGTCATGATGGAGGTTTGATGGGACATTTTGGAGTGAATAAGACCTTTGAAATTCTGCATGAACATTTTTATTGGCCTCACATGAATTATGATGTCATTTTTGTGTGCTAAGTGTGTGGCATGTAAACAAACTAAGTTTAAGGTTATGCCACATGGTCTTTATACTTCGTTACCTATACCTACACAGCCTTGGCATGATATTTCTATGGATTTTGTGATAGGGTTACCAAGGTCTCAAAGTGGTAAAGATAGTGTTTTTGTGGTTGTTGATAGGTTTAGCAAAATGGCTCTTTTCATTGCATGTGCTAAAACCAATGATGCAACATAAATGGCTAATTTGTTCTTTAAAGAAGTAGTGTGTTTGTATGGGTTGCCTAGAACAATAGTAAGTTATAGAGATGTTAAGTTTTTAAGTCATTTTTGGCGTACTTTATGGGGAATATTAGGGACTATACTTCTATTTTCTTCTGTTACACACCCTAAAACAGATGGGCAAATTGAGGTAATTAATAGGACACTTACTATACTTTTATGTGCTATTATGTCTAAAACTTGAAACATTGGGAAATAGCTTTACCACATGTTGAGTTTGCTTATAATAGATCTATGCATTCTACTACTGCTTATAGTCCATTTGAGATTTTCTATGGCTTTAATCCTCTAACACCTTTGGATATTTTACCTTTGTCTACTATAAGTTTGTTAACTAACATGGTAAGAAAAAGGATTAATATGTAAAGGATTTGCATGCTAAGATTCGATCTAACATTGAGAGGAAGAATGAATAGTATGCAAAGTAAGCCAACAAAAGCTAAACTAGAGTTGTATTTGAACCTGGTGATTGGGTTTGGGTACATATGTGCAAAGAGAGGTTCCCAGCTTAGAGGAAGTCTAAGTTGCATCCTAGGGGACATGGACCTTTTTAAGTCTTGGAGTGAATCAATGACAATGCCTATAAGATTGATTTACCTAGTGAGTATGGCAATATTAGTGCTACATTTAATGTTGCTGACTTGTCTTTATTTGATGTAGGTGATGCATTTGATTTGAGGACAAATCCTTTCTAGGAGGAAGGGAATGATGAAGATCAAGGTGCTATCAAATCTATTCCAAACCATTTCCAAGATCCTTTGAAAGGGATAGGTGGTCCAATGACTAGGAGTAGGGAAAAGCGGGCCAAAGAAGATTTACTAGTTTTGATCTTGGATGTGCAAGTTAAAGAGGAAGTTGTTGGGCCCAGCCAAAAGATCAAGTTGGTCACACTTTACAGCCTTGAGGATGGTATTAAAGAGGGCAATTCAGAGGCCAAATAAAGCTTGTTGGATCTTGAAGGCAACTAACCCAAAACTACATGGACTAAAGATTTATTATGGGCTTTATGTTACATGCTTTCTGTAGGGATGTTATTAGTATTTTGGGCCCATTCTTTATGCTAGCCAAATATTAGCTTAATTATGGGTTTATTTTTGTTAGGTAATTATGTCATATTCTATTGAAAGTCCAATTAGGAGTTTTAAAGGTTTCCTACTAGTTTAAGGATTGTTTGACTATATAATGGTTCTTTATGTTCATATAATTTAGAGATTATGATGAATGATTATTGAGTTTTCTCCTAAATTGAGAGTTTTCCTGGGTTCTTGGAAAAAGAACTGAATCCGATCTTATCGAGGTAACTCGTGGTGATCAAAACATCCATTGAATTCTCAAGATGATCCTTGCTTTTGCCAAACACTCCATTTCTTGACTTAAGGAAACACATCATACAGCTGTATTATTAGAAAATTGTGTGATTTTTAGTGGGTTATAAGTAGAATGTGATTTGAGCACAAAAATTAAAGAAGCTCAAGTATAAGATAAATTTTACAAGATCATAAGCACTAAGAAAATTTTTCTACTTCAAAGGATGAGATCATTTTGCATCAAGGCCGAATGTGTGTGCCCTAAGACGTAGAATTCAAAAACAAGATCTTGGAGGAAGATCATTAGAGCAAAATACATTATTCATGCTGGAACTATTAAGATGTATCACAATTTAAAACAAATGTATTGGTGGAAAGGAATAAAGAAAGATATTCTAGAATTTGGGCCCAAATGTTTAACTTATCAACAAGTAAAGGTAGAACATCAAAGGCCATTAGGATTACTCTAACCTCATAAAATTCCAGAATGAAAATAGGATAGAATCTCAATTGATTTTATTGTTGGCCTACCCATAACCTTAACAGGATGTGATACTATATGGGTAATAGTGGACAGATTAATCAAGTCTACACACTTCTTGTCCATTAAGATTAGTTACCTATTAGATAAACTAGCCTAGTTGTATGTACAAGAAATTTTCTGGTTACATAGAATTCCCTCCAACATAGTTTTAGATAGACATCCTAGGTTTACCTCTTAATTCTAGAAATCATTACGAGATGTGTTTGGCACTAAATTATGGTGTAGCACAGTATATCATCCTCAGATTGATGTCTGACAAAGAGAACAATTCAAACTTTGGAGGATATGTTAAGGCCATGTGAAATGGAATAGGGAAAAGAATGGGATAAATATTAACCCTTAGTAGAGTTTTCCTACAATAATATTTATTATTCAAGTATTAGGTATGGCACCCTATGAAACACTATATGGTAGAAAATGCAGATATCTTTTGTATTGGTTTGACGTAGGAGAAATAAAATTGTTGGTATAACAACTCCATTTTTTTTACATACATATATATATATATATGTGTGTGTGTGTGTGTGTGTGTGTGTGTGTGTGTGTGTGTATATATATATATATATGTGTGTGTGTGTGTGTGTGTATATATATATATATGTGTGTGTGTATATATATATATATGTGTGTGTGTGTATATATATATATATATATATATATACACACACACACATATATATATATATACACACACACACACACACACATATATATATATATATATATATATATATATATATATGTATATATATATATATATATTTATAAAATTTCATGAAGTCATTACCTCTTTATTTTTAACTATTTAATTTATAATAACATTCAATTAAATTAACCAAACATAATTAAGGTTTATGGTATACCATTAACACTCATATAATTTTGGCTTTACATACACATCATTAATTTAAAATGTCCCTACAAAAATCATACCTATATATCTCTACATCTTATTCATCCATATTGACCAGTTCTGGGGATACGAGTACCGGTGGTTGCACCTTTATCGGGATCAAAGCCAACTTAACCCAATGTACGCTAAAAGTCGGTCATAGAGAGTATCTGCATATTTAGTCTTCTAAACATGATATGGAAATATAGTGAGAATTAAATACCAGTAGATTCAATAATAAATCATAATTATCATCAATATAGCTCTTCATGTCATGTTCATCTGTATAAACTATAGTAAATATGTTAGGTCACATGAATACACTTTATCTATACACATGAAAATCGTACATTTATGACATGTATGGCATGAATAACTATTTTTAGAATATTATATAATGGATATCAAATTATTTTAATATCAAGCTACCCCGGTCAGGGTGAGTACTTTATACTCTCCAGGACAGGCTCTTCTCACTCCGTTCGACATGGTACACTTTTTTTTTTTCTCATTATCATAGTCATAGCCGTGAGTAGGGCGTCCCCTATTGGTGCACCACATGGATTGCCATATGACTGTGTTTGTCTCTTTTCTTTTCATTTATTTTCTTTTCACATTAATAGCCAAAAATATGATTTCAATAACAAGTATGTTCATTATACTCACATACCATATTATATCATCATAGCATAATCATTACAAAAAATCATTGGTAGAAATGCAATCATGCCATGAACATAATCATTTTCAAATATCACTTTACAAAATTGTTTCATGTCAAAATTACACACTTAAGATGGTAAGGAGTTCATGTAATGACAATGGCTATGGAAAACACTAGTCATTTATAATTTTCATTTATAAGATTCTTCTTCTTTCTTAAATATTATTTTCATCTCTCACTAATCATAGCATAACTCCCTCATTTTAACTCTGATTGAGGTGATCTTGGTGTCCATTTAAAGATAAGACCATCCTCTAAAATATTATCTGAAATATTTTAGTGAAATAATAAGGAATCTTGGTGTTATTACTTCCTCAAATTCAATATTATTTCTTCTCGGGTATGGTTTGACCTCTACATATTAATCTGACCATAACTCCCTCCTATGGACTCTAAATTGAGTGATTCTAGTGGCTAAAAATTCATGATTCATATATGTACATTTTTCATGCTAACCTTTTCTTTTAGTTCCCAACAAAGGTTTTCCAAAATTTCAAACACAGAAGCTTTCCTAACAAATTATTCCGTGGTTAACTAGTTTCTGAGCATTGTTTACTAATCTAACTATATATATCTCATATGGATTCTAAATTGAATGATTTCAGTGGCGAACAATTTTTTAGAAATGTATCTATATTTTTAATTTTAACCATTTCTTTTAATTCCCTACAAATGTTTCTTAAAAATTCAAATACAGAAGCTTACCTAACACATTCTTCTCTGGTTAGCCAATTTCTGACTACTGCTTACTAATCTGACCATATCTCCCTCATATGAAATTAAATTGAGTGATTTCAGCGATGAAAAATATATGAGACATATATCTATATTTTTTATGTTAACCATTTCTTTTAATTCCCAATTAATTCTTCCAAGAATTTAAAAAATAGAAGCTTCCCTAGTTACTCTAAAATCCATTTTTCAAACCAAAACCTTCCTAAGGTTCTAGTTCATCATTTTATTATGTCATTTTCCATTTTTTTCCAAATTTACATCTAACCATAAGATTACTCATTTCAACATAATAATTAGATTCCTTCCACTTAATTTAAGATATTCCATCATCTACTTCTCCAGAAAATTGAAATCAAATCATGTATTAATAAGGATGTTTCCCAACAGAAATTTTTCATGGTCTTCTTTTTAGTGTTTAAGGCCATATTCATTTTATCAATCTAACCATATCCCATCAATTTTTCACCACATTTAAATATACATAACAGCAACACAAAACCCTAAAATTTTGTCACCCATAGCCATAATTATGCAGGACCTACGAAACCAAACTAAGTATTCAAACATACATCATATGCAAGATCAATTTATAACATGATATAGCAACATCCATGGCCAATCATCAAAGTATAAAATATTGTAAATTTCATCAAACTTCTAAGATCAAAATCCCATATAAATGTCATAAATTTCAAAGTTTTTCTTCAAAAAGAGATATTGTTAAACCTACCTAAGGATCTCCCTAGCTCACTTAGAGAATTCTTTTTCTTGTTTTCTCTTGAAGGAAGTGGCAAGATTCCTCTCTTCCCTTAACTTTTCCAGTTGCTTAAATAAGAGAGTGAGGGTGAGTTTTAAACCCTAATGATAAAGAGAAAAGATAGATTCAAGTGAATATTAAGCTAACTTACCTTGAGTACTTAGTTCTCTAGACTTCTGCTTCTTTTTCCTTTCTCTCTTCTCCTTTCTTTCTCTTCTTTCTCTCCTTTCCTCACTTTACCTTAACTATATTTTTTCCTCTCCCTCACTTGGATAAAATTATAATGTTATAAGGGTAGTTTTTGCTTAAATAAATTATCAAGTTGTCCTCCTCTCATAATCATGGGTCTACCTTATCACAATTAGGATGTACGTGGTTGTTTTTTGGGAGAAGACAACTCATGTTCTTGTCTTCCTCTCCCTTAGTCAAGATATCCATAGCAAAAGGAGATCTGTATTTGAAAATCATGATAAAATATTCTCAAGACAAGGGACAAGGTCCTTTTGATTTAGGGATTCATTTCCTTTTTCTTTTGTCTCACTTAAGTATGATAAGTTTGCATTTATAAGTGGCAAATTTCTAGCCCTTGAGTCTCCCTTGCTTGGCTGAAATTATTTATGTAGAATAGGGATGTTTTGTCCTATTGCCATATTACCTACTATATCATCATATAGCTTGCTGAAATTATTATTGTAAGATATAGATGTTTTGTCCTAATGCCATGTATTATTACCTACTATATCATTATATGGCTTGCTAAAATTATTAGTGTAAGATATATATGTTTTGTCTTAATATAATGTGACCTAATCTTGATTATTATTACACTACTATTTCATTACATGGTTATTATTTTTTCCTCTTGGATTTGAGCTCATTCTTGCCCATTTCCTTTGCTTTGGCTGAAATTCTATATCTCATGGAGGGCTTTGTCACATTTTCATAATTTTTGACTATCAGTCCAACTTCTATATCCTGGTCCAAGTCTATGTTATATCTCTTGCTTGGACTCTCTAATTGGCTTGCTAGAAACTCATGTAAAGTTAAAAAAACAAACTCTATGAAGTGTCCATTGGTGATGGTCCAATGTAGGGGTGGAGATGTTAAACTTAGGAATTCTAGCTCTTGAATTAGGAAAAGTTACCCTAATCCAATCTTCTTGAAATTTTAAGACCTTTACTTACTTCCAAAAATTTATCTTCCTTACCCAAGAATTTCACCTCTCTTTAGGATGTTATTTCTAATTTTTCCTATTAGGATTTCTCTCTTTACATATTCCCTTAATGTGAGAAACATTTTCTATGCATACACATAAGGTAAAGAATTTATAAGGCTTATATTTTATTCTTAGATATCAAAAGAATTGTTTAATAAGTTTTATTTCTTTAATTAAATATTTATGCACCTTTATTAATGAAAGAAATGAAATTGGGGATGTTACAGTTGGGTCCTAATTTGGTGCAGCAAACCTCTGAACAAATTCATATAATCCAAGATAAAATATGTGTGTACCTCAAAATCGATAGAAAATTTATTATGATCAAAGAAGAAAACCTTTGGAATTTAGGAAATGAGATCCTGTATTCTTAAAATTCTTCCCTACCACTAGTGTTGCCAAAACCCTTAGAGTAATCAAGTTGAGTCCTTGATTCTTGGGTCACTACCAAATTCTTAAGAAGATTAAACCGTTAACGTATCAAATTGCACTCCTACCTGACCTATTTAACTTCTATGATGTTTTTCATGTATCCCAATTATGAAAATACCTTCTAGACTCTTCACACTTAACAAAGGAAGAATCAATGCAAGTGAAAGAAAACCTAACTTATCAACCAGTAAGTATCGCTATTATTGACACAGATGTGAAGCAACTAAGGGACAAGACCCTTACATTGGTTAAAGTGATTTGGAAATGATTGACTTCAGAAGAAGTCACGTGGGAAATGGAATATGTAATGAAGCAAAAATATTCGTATTTATTTGAATCAAATAATTTCAAAATTTTGAGGGCAAATTTTTTTTTTTAAGAGGAGAGAATTATAACATCCTTAATATTTTTAATTGCCCTAAATTTTCCCAAAAATATTTATAAAAAAGTAAAAGAAGTACAAGGTGTAGAAAGAAGATTTAGGAAGAATTTGTGTCAAAGTCACGACGGATCATATAAAGTATTAATCTGGTGTCAAGTTTAAGGAAAAAGGAATAAAATGAGCCAGGTTATTTTTATTTCTAGAAATTAGGATGAGAGATAATAACCTAAATATTTTTTTGAAAAATATCTCTAAGGAAAAAGAGCATGTGGATTTGTATTTTAGGAACAAAATAGAACTAACTAAACATGCTATCATGAAATACTAAGAAAATTAAATAAGAAATTAAGTCATGAAAATGATCTTACTAGGGATGTAAGTCTCACTTATTATGATTAAACGTGAATTAAAGAGAAATTAAAAAAAGGGAATATCCAAACAAGGACTTAAGTATATGCTTACCACATTGTTTTCAATCATTACCAATTAGGAAATATCTATTTAATATTTATGGGATGTAATGGAATGGCCGAATAAGGAAGCTCTTGGCCAATCAAGGGAAACTAGAAGAAATAGAAGCAAACCTAGTAGAAAAATATAGGGAAAGAAAAAAGAAGAAGTGAAGAAGATAGTTCATATAACGCTTCCCTAACATCTTTCCTTCTTTTTTGGTTGACTACGTATGTGTTTTATGTATTATTTATTGATTTGATGCTGGAATGGTTTTCTTTCAATGGTTAGAAACTTTGCTGGTCTAGTGCCCTGGTTTGGTCATGATGATGTAGGCTTATATAATTTCATCCTAATGAAATTTAATTGGAAGGAATGGTGGTTAATGGAAGCATATATGATAAAGAAGCATGTAAATGTTATAGGGATAAATGTGATGTGTTTCGGGTTTTGGGAGGATAAAAACCATGGATAGATATAATGACCAAGGAATTAATTAGTCATATGGAATTGTTGTAAGGATTGAGGATTTAATGGAAGAAATGTTTGAGTGTGTTATCAAATCCAATTGGCTATATATACATGTATTGATATCCATGTATAAGTCAAATAGGGTTAGTGAATAAAAAAATGGGGGTCAAGGATGATTTTGTGTTAAAAAGGACATAAGAAAGTGGAAAGGGTTATAAGAAAAGAAAGAGAGAAATTCCAGTATCTCTTTTATTTCTACTGAAATTAGGACTATGTCTACACATATAGTATTAAACATAATAACTATGCTATTGTATTATCATAGATACATTAGTTACAAAAAAAAATGGATACAAATGAGTTGAACACCCTAGGGACAATTTATAAGTAGTTTAGAAACCATGAAGTTGCTAATGCATGGTAAAGAAAATTATATAACGACCAAATGAATAGTGAATGACATAATGAATAGTAACCCCTACCAAATGAATAGTAAATGTCTTAGTAAGTAATGTAAGTTTAATTCTAATTTTCAAAATGTGGTGCATAAATGTGAATGAAATAGTAATAAGTATAGAAAAGTAACTAAATAAAAAGAATAAGTTGCAAGGAAATTCAAAGGTGAACTTAATTAACAATAAGCAATACATATACTCTAGTTGTAACAACTATTTTTTTAATATACATATTTGTAAAGTCTCATAAAGTCGTTACTTCTTCAATTCTAATTACTTAACTCATAATAAAATTTTATTAATTTAACTAAGCATAATCAAGGTTGAAGGTTTACTATTAACACAGATACAATTTTAAGTTTACATGCACATCATTAATCAAAACATCTATACAAAAATCAAACTATAAATATCTACATCTTGTTCATCTATGTTGACCAATTCCGGAGATATGGGTGCGGTTGGTTGTACCTTCACCAGAATCTTAGCCAACTCGACCACAAACACCATATTAATTTCTGGGATCTGCCCAAGATACAGTAACTCGATCCAATGTACAATAAGAGCCAGAACCGAAGAAAAATATGCATAACTATTTTTCTGAACATGATATAGAAATATAGTGAGAATTAAATTCTAGTAGATTTAACAATAAATCATAACCATCATCAATAATGCTCGTCACGTCATGTTCACCTGTATAAGCTATAGCAAATATCTTAGGTCATATGAATGCACTTTATCTATGCATATGAAAATTGTACAGTAATGATATGTATGTCATGATAACTATCTTCAGAATATCATATGATAGCTATTAACTTATTTTCATATCAAGCTACCTCTGTCAAGGTGAGTATTTTCTACTTTTCGGTATGGGCTTTTCTCGCTCCGTCTAATATGGCACACATTCTCTTTCTTTTCTCATTAACATAATCATAGCTGTGAGTAGGGCATCCCCTACTCGTGTACTACATTGACTGCCATGTGACCGTGCTCATCTCTTTTCTTTTCTTTTCACGTTAATAACCAAAAACATGATTTCAATAACAAGTATGTTCATTATACTCACATGCCTTAATTTATCATCAAAGCGTAATCATTACCAAAAAATCATTGGTAAAATACAATTTTGCCATGAACATAATCATTTTCAAATATCACTTTATAAAATATTTCCATGTCAAATTACACACTTAAGATGGTAAGGAATTTATGCAATGGCAATGGCTATGACATACGCTAGTCATTTATTATTTTCATTTATAACATTGTTCTTCTTTTTCAAATAATATTTTATTCTCTCACTAAATAGAACATAATACCCTCATTTTAAATCCAATTAAGGAGATCTTGGTGTCAATTGAAAGATAAGACAATCCTCTAAAACACTTATGTTAAACATTTTAGTGAAATCTTAACTAATCGTAGTGTTACAACTCCCTTAAATTCAATGTTATTTCTTCTCGGGTAGGTTCAAACTTCTACTTACTAATCTGACCATATCTCCCTCATACGAACTCCAGTTAAGGTGATTCCAAAGCCTATAACAATCTAAGACACTTATATACAAATTTTCTTTCTTCAGATTTCTTATTAATTATTCCCAGAAAGTAAAAAATAAAAACGCTTACATTTACCACCCTGGATTCTAGACTTCTGACCTCTACTTATTAATCATCCATATCTCCCTCATATGGACTCGAAATTAAGTGATTTCAAAGCCTATAGATCCGTGATATATATATATATATATATATATATATTACATGTTAAATATTTATTTTATTTCCCTATATATTTTTCTTAGAAATTCAAACAAAAAAGCTTATCTAACAAATTCTTCCCTGGTTAACCATTTTCTGACCACTGTTTACTAAGCGAACCATATCTCCCTCATTTGAACTTTAAATTGGATGATTCCAGTGGCTAAAAATCTATGATATATATATATATATATATATATATATATATATATATATATATATATATCTATATCTAAATTTTTCATGTTAACCATTTCTTTTATTTCCTAACTGGTTCTTCCTAGAAATTCAAAAACAGAAGCTTCCCTTATTACTCCAAAATCTAGTTTCCTAATCAAACATTTCCTAAGGTTTTAGTTCATCATTTTATTATGACCTTTTATATTTTCTTCCTAATTTACATCTAATAATATTCCATCAATTTTTCACCAAATTCAAATATACAAAATAGCAGAATAAAAAAATCCTAAATTTTTTGCCACCCATAGCCATACCTATGAAGAACTTTCCACACCAATCGAAATGTTAAAAACATCCATCATATGGAAGATAATATGTAACATGATATAACAACATCTATGACCAATTATAAAAGTAGAAAATATTGTCAATTTTATCAAAGTTCTAAGATCAAAATTCCATATAAATGTTACAAATTTCAAAACTTTTCTTTAAAAAGAGATATTGTTAAACCTACCTAAAGATCTCCATAGCTCACTTAGTGAATTCTTTTTCTTGTTTCCTCTTGAAGCAAGTAGCAAGATTCATCCCTTTTCTTAACTTTTCTGGCAGCTTAAATAAGAGGAGGGTGAATTTTAAACCCTAAGGATGAAGAGAAAAGATGGATTCAAGTGAAGATTAAACAAACTTATCTTGAGTACTTAGTCCTCTAGACTTCTCAATCCTCTCTTCTCTTCTCTTTGTCTCCTTTCCTCACATTACCTTGCTTATTTTTTTTCTTTTCCCTCACTTGGACGAAATTATAATGTTATAAGGGTGGGTTTTGCTTAAATAAACTATCAAGTGGTTCAATTTTCATAATCATAGGTCTACTTTATCACAATTAGGATGCACTTGGTTGTTTTTTAGAGAAAGACAACTTATGTTCTTGACTTCCTCTCCTTTAGTCAAGATATGCATAGCAAAAGAAGATTTGTATTTTGAAAATCATGATAAAATGTTCTTAAGACAAGGGACAAGATCCCTTTGATTTAGCGATTCATTTCCTTTTTCATTTCCATCTTAATACTAAATTGATAGCTATTATTATAAGAAAACTCCACTAAAGGTAGGTACTTATTCCATACTTCACCTTGCTGTATCACACATGCCCTCAACAAATCTTCTAGGGTTTGAATGGTCCATTCTGTCTTCCCGTCAATCTGAGGATGGTAGGTAGTACTGAATCGTAACTGGATTCCAAAATCTTTCTACAACGCCTTCCAAAACCTCGACATAAACTTTAGATCTCTATCAAAAATGAAATTTAAGGGAATTCCATGTAGTCTAACTATTTGCTAGACATACAACTGGGCCAATTTGTTTAGTGAATATTTAACTTTTATGGGCAAAAAGTTAGCAGATTTGGTTAATCTGTCAACTATTACTCAGATAGAGTCATATCCAACTGAAGTCTTAGGTAAGCCCACCACAAATTCCATCAAAACACTGTCTTATTTCCATTTAGAGATCTAAAGAGGTTGTAAAAATTCCGTTGGGTTTTGATGCTCTACCTTCACCTTCTGACAAATTAAACATTTCGCCA
Organism: Gleditsia sinensis; assembly: GCA_037074535.1. Lineage (NCBI taxonomy): Eukaryota > Viridiplantae > Streptophyta > Magnoliopsida > Fabales > Fabaceae > Gleditsia > Gleditsia sinensis. The sequence goes on from CM073470.1 coordinate 38,217,743, forward strand.
CAAACTCAGACATGTCTTTCTTCATTCCTGGCCACCAGTACATCTTCTCTAAGTCTTGATATATTTTAGTGGATCCAGGATGGATTGTGTACTTACTCTGATGTGCCTCTTGCAGGACCTTAGTCCTAAACTAATATATGATTACTATAACAACTCCATTTAAGTATCAAAGTTTTTTTTAAAAATACCATGAAGTTATTACCTCGTTACAACTTAACTCAATATAACATTTATTTAATTTATACAATACAGAGTTCACATACATGTCATTAATAAAAACATATGTACAACATATCAAACACATAAAATTCTACATCTTATTTATTCTAGTTGACCAATTTCGGAGATACAGGTGCGGGTGGTTGTACCTTCACTGGGATCTAAGCCAACTCGACCACAAACATTTTATTTGCTTCTGGGATCTGCCCAACATAAAGTACTCGATCCAACGTCCACTAAAAGCCAGAGCTATAGAAAAATCTGCATAACTAATTTTCTGAACATGATATGGAAATATAGTGAGAATTAAATCCCAGTAAGTTCAACAATAAATCATCATCAATATAGCTCATAACGTCATGTTCAGCTGTATAAACTACAGAAAATATCTTTAGTCACATGAATGCATTATATCTATGCACATAAGAATCATACAGTAATGATATGTATGATAGGATTAACTATTTTTAGAATATCATATGATGGCCATCAACTTATTCTCAATTCAAGCTACCTCGGTTAGGGTGAGTATCCTCTACTCTTCGGTAAGGGCTTTTCTCACTCTGTCCCTTACTGGTGCACCACACGGATTGCCATGTGACCGTGCTCATTTCTTTTCTTTTCACAATGATAGTAAAAAATATGCTTTCAATAATAAGTATGTTCATCAAAATAAAACTATTACCATAAATCATTGGTAATCATGCCATGAACATAACCATTTTAAATATCACTTTATAAAATATTTCCATGTCAGAATTTTACACTTAAGATGGTAAGAAGTTCATACAATGGCAATGGCTATGGCTATACTAGTCATTTATTATTTTCATTTATAAGATTCATCTTCTTTTTTAAATATTAATTTTATTTCTTTATTTTCTTGATGCAGGTTTTCATCCTATCTAACCTTCTCTTACTAATCAGAGCATAACTCCCTCAATTTAACTTCGATATAGGTGATCTTGGTGTCAATTTCAAGATAAAACAATTATCTAAAACTATTATGTTGAACATTATAGCGAAATATTAAGAAATCAAGGTGATATTACTCCCTTTATGTACAGTTTATTTCTTCTCGGATAGGTTCTGACCTCTGCCTACTAATCTGTCCATATCTCCCTCATAAGAATTCCACATTAAGTGATTCCAGTGCTAAAAATCTGTGACACATATATCTATAATTCATATGTTAACCATTTATTTTAATTCCTTATAGAATGTTCCCAAAATTTAAAACACAGAAGCTATCCTAACATATTCTTCCCTGATTAACCATTTTTTGACCATTGCTTACTAATCGGACCATATTTACCTCATAATGACTCCAACTTGAGTGATTCCAGTAGGTAAAAATCCGTGCAACACATATCTATAATTCTTATGTTAACCATTTATTTTAATTCCATACAGATAATTCTCAGAAATTAAAATACAGAAGCTATCCTAACATATTCTTCCCTGATAAACCATTTTCTGACCTTTGACTACTAATCGGTTCATATCTCTCTCATATGTACTCCAAATTGAATGATTCCAGTGGTTAAAAATCCGTGACACACATAGCTATAATTCTTATGTTAAGCATTTATTTTAGTTCCATACAAATAATTCCCAGAAATTAAAATACAGAAGCTATCCTAACATATTCTTCCCTGATGAACCATTTTCTGACCTTTGACTACTAATCAGCTCATATCTCTCTCATATGGACTCCAAATTGAATGCTTCCAGCGGCTTAAAATCCGTGACACACATAGCTATAATTCTTATGTTAACCATTTATTTTAATTCCATACAGATAATTTCCAGAAATTAAAATACAGAATCTATCCTAACATATTCTTCCCTGATGAACCATTTTCTGACCTTTGACCACTAATCGGCTTATATCTCTCTCATATGCACTCCAAATTGAATGATTTCAGTGACTAAAAATCTGTGACACACATAGCTATAATACTTATGTTAACCATTTATTTAATTTCCCTACATATAAAACCCAGAAATTAAAACACAGAAGCTAAAAATTTTGCCACCCATAGCCATACCTATGCAGAACTTTCTATACCAGTCTAAGTATTTAAACATACATCACATGCAAGATCAATCTGTAACATGATATAGCAACATCATGACCAATCATCAAAGTTCTATGATCAATATCTCATATAAATATTATAAGTTTCAAAAGTTTTCTTCAAAAAGAAATATTGTTAAACTTACCTGGAGCACTTAGTCTCCTATACTTCTCCTTCCTCTTTCTTCCTTTCTTCCTCTCCTTTCCTTACTCTACCTTGCTTCAATTTTTTCTCTTCCTCATTTAGATGAAATTCTAATGTTGTAAGGTTGAGTTTTCTTATATAGACCACCAAATAATTCACCTTTCATGATCATGGGTCTACCTTATCACAATTAGATTACACTTGGTTGAATTTTTGGAAAACAAACAACTTATGTTCTTGTCTTCCTCTTCCTTAGTCAAGATATGCATAGGAAAAGGAGATTTGAATTTTGAAAATTATGATAATATGTTGTTAAGATATGGGACAAGGTCCCTTTGATTTAGGGATTCATTTCCATTTTCTTTTGTCTTAAACAAGTATGATAGGTTTGCCTTTTTAGGTGGAAAATTTCTAGCCCTTGAATCTCCCTTATTTGGTTGATATTATTTGTGTGGGATAGGAATGTTTTATCCTAATGCCATGTATTATCATACCACTTGCTAAAATTATGAGTGTAGGATATAGATGTTTTTGTCCTAAAGCCTTGTATTATCATGCCACTTGCCAAAATTATGAATGTAGAATCACACCACTTGCTAAATTTGTCTTAATGCCTTGTAACCTAATCTTTATTATTATTACATTATTATATCATCACCTAATTTAATTTATTTTATTTTTGCTCTTGGGTTTGAGCTTATTCCTACCCATTATGGGCTTATTCCTACCCATTTTCTTTGCTTTGAATAAAATTCTACCTTTCTTGGAGGGCTTGGTCACATTTTCTTTTTTTTTTGGGCTATTGGTCCAATTACTATATCCTAGTCCAAGTCTATGTTTTATTTCTTGCTTAGGTTATCTAATGGGCTTGCTAGAAACTTATGTGAAGTGGAAAAACTCTATATGAAGTGTCCATAAGTAAAAGCCTAATGTATGGATAAAGATTTTAAACTTAGTAACTCTAGTTCTTGTATTAGGAAAAATTACCCTAATCCAATGTTCTTGAAATTTTAGTACCTTTACTTGTTTCTAAAAATTTATCTTCCTTATCCAAGAATTTTGTATCTCTTTAGTATGTTATTTCTAATTGTTTTTCCTATTATGTTTTCCCGCTTTATTTGTTCTCTTAATGTTAGAAACATTTTCTATGCATATACATAAGGTGAAGAATTTCTAAGGATTATATTTCTTTAGATATCTAAAATATTGTCTAATAAATTTTATTTCCTTAATTAAATATTTATGTACTTTTATCAATAAAAGAAACGAAATTAGGGATGTTACAATTACTCCATCTTTCAAGATGGAAAAATCTTCTTGTTCTTTGTGATCCTGTAAGTATTGGTCATGACGTTAAGCCTCTTTAATCTTGGATCACACTTTATACTCAACCAATTGATGATTAGCTTCTTTGAGATAAGAGTAGTGACTAGCTTCAAATTTTGAAACTCCTCTAGCATCTGCATCTCAAATACCATCATTTGACCCATGTGTAGAGATTTTTGACTCAAGGCATCAGCTACAACATTTTCCTTTCCTGAATGATACTTTATATCAAACTTATAGTCATTGAGAAATTCCACTCATCTTCGTTGCCTCAAATTTAATTCCTTCTGATAAAAAAGATACTTAATACTCTTATGATCACAGTATACTTCAAATGTTACCCCGTACAAATAGTGTCGCCAAATCTTTAAGAAAAATACCACAACTACCAATTCAAGATCATGGGTTGGATAATTTCTTTCACGGGGTCTTAGTTGCCTAGAGGCATAAGCAACTAGTCTCTTGTCTTGCATTAGCACATACCCTAGCTCTTTCTTTGAAGCATCACTATACACTTCAAATTGTCTTGCGGGGTTTGGAATAATTAAAATAGGAGGAGTGGTTAATCTTGTCTTAAACTCCTGGAAACTAGCTTAACATTGATTAGTCTATTTGAAAGGACTTCCCTTCCTGGTCAATTTAGTCAATGACAAGGCTATACGAGAGAAGTTTTCTATAAACCTCCTATAGTATCCTGCCAAACCCAAGAAACTTTTGACTTTTGTAACTGTCTTTGGTCTTTCCCACTGAATCACTGCTTCTGTCTTACTAGGGTCTACAGCTACCCCTCTATTGGAGATGACATGCCCAAGAAACTTCACCTCTGTCAACCAAAATCCACACTTCTCTAATTTGACATACAACTTTTTCTCTTTTAGTACTTGCATCACGATTCGGAGATGTTATTCATGTTTTTTCTCACTCTTTGAGTATATTAAGATATCATCAATGAACACTACCACAAATTGATCTAGGTAGGGTCAAAAAATGTGATTCATGTAATCCATTAAGGTTGTAGGTGTATTTGTTAACCCGAAGGACATTACGAGAAACTCATAGTACCTATACCTAGTCCTGAAGGCTATTTTTGGTACATCCCCTTCCTTGATCCTAATTTGATTGTATCCCGATGTCAAGTCAATTTTAGAAAAGATAAACGCTCCTTTTAGTTGATCCAATGAATCATCTATCCTAGGGAGAGGGTACTTGTTTTTGACATTCACCTTATTTAGCTGTTTATAGTCTATACATAGTCTAAGGATTCCATCTTTCTTCTTAACAAACAATACAAGAGCTCCCCAAGGTGATACACTCAGTCTAGTGAATTGCTTGTCTAACAATTCCTCCAACTATTTCTTAAGTTATTGTAGTTCCTTTGAGGCCATTCTATAAGGTGCAATAGATATAGTCCCTATCCCAGGTAGGAGATCATTAGAGAACTCTATCTCTCTCTCGGGAGGTAAGCCTGGAATATCTGGTGGAAATACTTCAGGAAACTCATTAGCTATTGGAATTTCATTATGCTTCTATTCGACTTCTAAGTTTGATAAACATAGAAGAATATAACCAAGTACTCCACTCTTCAACTCTCCATTGACTTGATTGGCATTTAGCATCAATAACTGCATCTCCTCTTATGGAGTAAAAGGTAGAAATTCAACGATCTTGGTGCAAAAATTTAGCAAGACTTGATTTCTAGACATCAAGTTTAATCATAGATTGACATCAATATCTCTTAAAGGTAGACAAACGAGGTTTACAGAAATTGTTTTTCTCCTCAATGGTAACCTGACAATCTTTACATACAAAGGAAGTTAAGACCCTTTCCCACGTGGGGTTTACTACATATAGTTCATAGGGGGTTTCAAAAATAGGATACTGAAACTCCCTAATACATTCTTTCGATATAAATGAATGACTACCACCAGAGTCAAACAACAACATAAGAGCAAATCCATAGTTGTAGCATGTACCTTGAATCATTTCAGAGGATTGAGCTGCCTCTTGGCCACTTAGGGTGAAAATCCTTCCTTTCACCTAAGGCCTATATTTTGGCTGCTTCCCCATATTCTGTGGGCAGTTCTTTGCAAAATGACCCTTCTGTCTGCATTTGAAATAAACATCTGTTCCATGTAGCATGCTCAGTTACCATGCATACGTTCATACTTAGTACACTTGACTGTGGAAAAGTTTTGTTAGAAGGGTTGGAGACTAATAGTCATTGGCCTCTTGCCAGTACCCTATCCTTTTCCTTTGATATTTCTGCCAGAGTTTTGTGGTATGTTCTTCCTTTTCCAGAAGTTTCGTCTTTATTTCTTATACTCCACTACCCTTAAGCTCTTCTCCAAGAGTTTGCATTTCTTTATTAGAGGTACAAACTCCCTGATCTTTATAGCTACAACAACATTCCTTATCTTTGGTTTCAGTCTCGCTTTGAACTTAACAACCTTCCATGCTTCATCGGGGTTAAATCATAGGTAAGAGGAAAACTTAAACAATTCTTCGAACCTCGCGATATACTAGTCTATGGTCATGTTGCCCTACCTAAGTTGTAGAAATTCAATCTTCTTCTCACCCGTACAATACATAGGAAGTACTTTTCCAAAAATATGTCTTTGAACACCTGCTAGTTGATCTACCATCCTTGGTGAAGTAAATGTTCTCTAGCTCCACGCCACTAGTATTCTGCTTTATCTTTTAGCATATATGCAACAAAGATAACTTGCTACTCCCCAATATAGCCCATCATCTCGAAGATTTTCTCCATTTCCCTTATCTACCTTTCAGCTACAATTGAGTCAAAGCCGCCTTGAAAAGAAGGTGGTCTAATCCTTAGGAACTAGGATATGCCGTTATCATTCTCTGCCATCCGGTTATTAGCACCATTCTCACCATTTGAGTTATTAGCATTCTAGAAGTATTGTAGAATTTGGTTGGTGGTCGTGACTTGGTCTCGAATTGCCGTGGCCAGGTTGTGTAGGGTTTCCTCCCCATTGTTTGCCAGATTCCTCCTTGGTAGTGCCATTTCCTATTGTAAAAACAAAGTTATGCTGCTATTGAGGTGATCAAGCCCAATAGTTAGTTTCAAAAATATTTAACAACAGTCATAACACCAACTCGGCATATAGATAGGAAACATTAGTAATTTCTTACCAATATGACATCACTGATCCCCTACACAGCACAACCACAACATACTCAAGACACTATAAGATTGATTTAGATAACCATCCACCCACTGGCCATCTAGGATCGACATGCTCTAATACCAATCATGTAACAACTCTATTTATTTTTATTTTTATTTTAATATTCATATTTGTAAAGTCCCATAAAGTCATTACTTCTTTACTTCTAATTACTTAACTTATAATAACATTTAATTAATTTTACCAAGTATAATCAAGGTTTAAGGACTACCATTAACACTGATACAATTTTGAGTTCACATACACATCATTAATCAAAACATCCGTAAAAAAATCAAACACATAAATATCTACATCTTGTTCATCCATGTTGACCAATTTCGGAGATACGGGTGCGAATGGTTGCACCTTTCCTGGGATCTTAGCCAACTTGACCACAAACACCTTATTAATTTCTAGGATTTGCCCATGATAGAGTAACTTGATCCAATGTACACTAAGAGGCAGAGCCAAAGAAAAATCTGCATAACTAATTTCTAAACATGATATGAAAATATAGTGAGAATTACATCCCAGTAGGTTTAACAAAAAATTATAAACATAATTAATAATGCTTGTCACATCATTTTCATCTGTATAAACTACAACAAATATCTTAGGTCACATGAATGCACTTTATCTATGCACATGAAAATCGTACAGTAATGATATGTATGTCATGGATAACATCTTTAGAATATCATATGATGTCTATCAACTTATTTTCATATCAAGCTACCCCGGTCAGGGTGAGTATTTTCTACTCTCCGATATGAGCTTTTCTTGCTCTGTCTGACATGGCACACTTTCTCTTTCTTTTCTCATTAACATAATCATAGTCGTGAGTAGGGCGTCCCCTACTGGTGCACCACACAGACCGCCATGTGACCATGCTCATCTCTTTTCTTTTCTTTTCACGTTAATAGCCAAAAATATGATTTCAATAACAAGTATGTTCATTATACTCACATGCCTTTAATTTATCATCAAAGTGTAATCTTACAAAAAATCATTCGTAAAATACAATATTTCCATAAACATAATCTTTTTCAAATATGACTTTATAAAATATTTCCATGTCAAAATTACACACTTAAGATGGTAAGGAGTTCATGCAATGGCAATGGCTATGGCAAACTCTAGTCATTTATTATTTTTATTTATAAGATTCTTCTTCTTTTTTAAATATTATTATCCTCTGTCACTAAACAGAATATAACACCCTTAGTTTAAATCCGATTGAGGTGATCTTGGTGTTAATTGAAAGGTAAGACAATCCTCTAAAACCCTTAAGTTGAATATTTTTGTGAAATCTTAAGTAATCGTGGTGTTACTACTTGGTGCGTACTGTCATAGGTACACCCAAATTGATATCTTACATCTCAACTAACCTGTAGTAGTGGGAGTAAGGGTCAATCGCACAGAGACTGGAATTACCTTATGTGATTGATAAAAGGGGGATTTGATAATTGCAAATAATAATTAAAGTAATTAAGAGAGTAATTATTGAGAGAGGCGTTAGTTTCTGTCGATATCCACCATCAAGGGATTGCATTAATCATTGACAAAATCATAAATCTTAAACCAAATATCTAACATTGGGATTCTATCCTTGCTCCTCCTTAAGCCTAGTGAATTGATAACAATTGTACCAATCAACCCTAATTAATAAGATGTCATTTAGCACATCGGTAAAGTCTAACTTATTAATTGCATGAAGAACGAGAGAAACTAATAGAGTTAAATAAATATAAACACATCGGTTATATTTAATTTAGTTGATCATTCATTATAGGGTTAATGATTTATAATCCAAAATTCTTAATCCTATTTGCTTCATGAATACAATAATGAAAACTTTGTTCAAAATCTAATTTAGCAGTAGATTAAGACATGCAATATACCAGTAGGCCTCCCTAGCAAATATATGAACAATCATAAAGAAAAGAGAAGAGTAGATAAATAATCAATACCCGGTTAAGATTGAACTAATGAAATCAATTCCAAATCTCACAATGTATAATGATCCCTTGAGGTTTCAATCTTCCTCTACAAACTAAAAATAAATCAGCAGCGTAGGGCTATAAGAAAATCTAAAAAAGAATTAAAGAATATAATTAAGAGCTTGAATCATCTTTGATGCTTCCTTTCTTTCCTTTTTATAGATTGTCTTCTTCTTCTTGAAGTAGAATTGTTTCTAAGTCAAAATTCGGTCCGTCAGGCTTCAACTACAGTAAAAAAGACCAAAAAATTGCTAATTCATCAATTTCGTGCAGTGGCAACCACTGCAGTGCTACAAAAGTTGGTCCTCGGGGTGCCGTGGCATTTTGGAGATTGGCACCGGGGCACCGCGACGCTTGTGCTTGCTCGAGCACCACAATAGTCCTTTCTAGGAAACTCAACATTGCTGTGCCTAGAAACTTCTGGATTTCACCAAAGTGTCAAACACAAAAGTTGTAGTACTATGTATCTTCTTTCCATAGCTACTAGAATCAAATCAATCAGAGTTCAAATGAGAGATATTCCTCAATTAGGGACGGAAGGTCGAAAATCAATATTTTTCCATATTTTCTCTCTATTTTCCTCTTCTTTTCTTCTTTATTATACCTAAAACATAAAGCACAAAACTCAATTAAATACTACTTATTTCCTACTCAAATTAAATAAAAGGAAACTTAAAACATGATAAAGACATGCTTAATTTATAGCATGTCACTACTTCCTCAAATTCAATGTTATTTCTTCTCGGGTAGGTTCAGACCTCTACTTACTAATCTAATCATATCTTCCTCATACGAACTCCAATTAAGTTGATTCCGAAGACTATAAAACTCTAAGACACCTATATATAAATTTCCAGTTTACCATTTCTTCAGATTTATTATAAATTATTCCTAGAAAGTAGAAAAAAAAACATTTACATTTACCACCCTGGATTCTAGACTAATTTTGACCTCTACTGATTAATCAGTCAGATCTCCCTCATATGGACTCCATATTAAGTGATTTTAGAGCCTATAGATCCATGATACATTTATCTATATTTATTATGTTAACAATTTACTTTAATTCCCTACATCTTTTTCCCAAAAATTCAAACACAAAAACATACATAACAGATTCTTCCCTAGTTAGTTAGTTTCTAATGACTGCTTACTAATCTGACTATCTTCCAAATATGGATTCCAAAATGAATGAGTCCAATGGATAAAATTTCTTGAGACATATATATATATATATATATATATATACATATATATTACATGTTAACTATTTTTTTTAGTTCCCTATAGATTTTTCCTAGAAATTCAAACACAGAAGCTTACCTAACAGATTCTTCCCTAGTTAACATTTTCTGACCACTGCTTACTAAGTAGACAATATCTCCCTCATTTAAACTTCAAATTGGATGATTCCAGTGGCAAAACATCTGTGAGACATATATCTACATTTTTCATGTTAACCATATCTTTTAATTCCTAACCAATTCTTCCTAGAATTTTAAAAATAGAAGCTTCCCTGATTACTCTGAAATCTAGTTTCCTAACCAAACCTTTTCAACGGTTTTAGTTCATCATTTTATTACGAACTCTTCCATTTTCTTCCTAATTTACATCTAATAATATTCCATCAATTTTTTACCACATTCTAATATACAAAAAAGCAGCATAAATAATATCCTACAATTTTTGCTGCCCATAGCCATACCTATGCAGACCGAAATGTTCAAAACATCCATCATATGCAAGATAACATGTAACATGATATAAAAACATCCACTACCAAACATCAAAGTAGCAAATATTGTAAATTTCATCAAATTTCTAAGATCAAAATCCTATATAAATGTTAAAATTTTTTTAATGCTTTTCTTCAAAAAGAGATATTGTTCAATCTACCTAAAGATCTCCTTAGCTCATTTAGTGAATTCTTTTTTTTGTTTCGTTTTGAAGCAAGTAGCAAGATTCCTCCCTTCCCTTAGTTTTTGTAGTACCTTAAGTAAGAGAAGGAGGGTGAGTTTTGAACCCCAAGGATGAAGAGAAAAGATGGATTCAAGTTGAGATTAAGCTAACTTACCTTGAGTACTTTGTCCTCTAGATTTCTCCTTCCTCTTCCTTCCTCTCTTATCTTCTCTTTCTCTCCTTTCCTCACTCTACCTTGTTATGTTTTTCCTTTCCCTCACTTGATCAAAATTATAAGGTTATAAGGATGGGTTTTTCTTAAATAAACTATCAAGTGGTTCAACTTTCATAATCATGGGCCTACCTTACCACAATTAGGATGCGCTTGGTTGTTTTTTGGGGAAAGATAACTCATATTTTTGTCTTTCTCTACTTTAGTCAAGATATGCATAGCAAAAGAAGATTTGTATTTTCAAAATCATGATTTAGCGATTCATTTCCTTTTTCTTTTGTCTCACTCAAGTATGATATGTTTTCCTTTCTAGGTGGCAAATTTTCAGCCCTTGCTTGGCTAAAATTATTTGTGTAGGATAAGGATGTTTTGTCATAATGCCATATATTATTACCTACTTGTTGAAATTATGAATGTAGGATATAGATGTTTTGTCCTAATGCCATGTGACCTAATCTTTATTATTATTACATTACTATTTCCTCTCATAGTTCTTATTTTTTCCTCTTGGATTTGGGCTCATTCTTGCCCATTTCCTTTGCTTTGGCTGAAATTATACCTTTCATGGAGGGCTTGGTCACATTTTCATGATTTTTGGGCTGTCGGTCCAACTTCTATATCTTAGTCCAAGTCTATCTTTTATTTCTTGCTTGGGCTATCCAATTGACTTGCTAGAAACTCATGTGAAGTGAAAAAACTCTATATGAAGTGTCCATAGGTGAAGGCCCAATGTATGGGTGGAGATGTTAAACTTAGTAACTGTAGCTCTTGAATTATGAAAAATTACCCTAATTCAATTTTCTTGAAATTTTAAGACCTTTACTTACTTTCCAAAAAGTTATCTTCCTTACACAAGAATTTTGCCTCTCTTTAGTATGTTATTTTTTATTTTTCCTATTATGTTTTCTCTTTTTATTTATTCCCTTAATGTTAGAAACATTTTCTATGCATACACATAAGTTGAAGAATTTCTACAGCTTATATTTCGTTAGACATCTAAAAAAAATTGTTTAATAGATTTTATTTTCTTAATTAAATATTTATGTACCTTTGTTAGTAAAAGAAATGAACTTAGGGGTGTTACACTAGTTGGCCGAGATGTGTAGGTAAAGGGTAGAAATCAAATCAAACCTTAAGATACATAAGAAATATATTAAGAATTAATTTTAACTATTGGTAAGTTGAAAGCTAAAGAATTTTAAGAACATGAATGAGTCTATTAGGCATTAAAGGGCACTATAATGATTTTTCTAAAAGCTTGTTACATTAAACATAAAATAGATAGAAAAGTTTTCCTACTTAGTGTACTAGTAAGGAAAACCTTAGAATTCTTTAGGAAAAAGGTATGAAGAGCATAGGGGAATGAAACAATTTAAAACAATTAATTGATTAGGAAATAAGGAACTTAGTAAAGGTAAATAAGTCCTAGCCATTTCCAACCATATAAAACATTTTCCATTCTCAGCATTGATTATATATGACTTTATGGATGCTATTTATACTTTTTAATGTTTTGAGTGCAACCTATAGTAGTTGCTTAATTGCACTCATACATGCATATGTATGACTTTGATTAAATATATGCTATGCATTATGTTAAAACAACTATATGAACATACTATGATGATGCATTCGTGCTTGATGAGTTAATATAATACCTTGGTTATTCTCAAGAAAAAAAAATGAACCTTTTCAGAAGGGGTATGACCATTGGTAGCGCAAGGTGACCCTAAGTCTTATGGCCTCCGTATTGTTGCCAAATAAGGGGATGCCCTATTTGTCGATAACAAAGAAAGTTATGATACTTTTTCCATGCCTAGGTAGTGTGAGGCAAACATGTTCAAGATTGAGTTGATGCTTATTTGACCTTAGAAAAGGTGTAAATGAATAAAGCAAGGTAAACAACCTTATAATAAGAAAGCCATGATTATGGAGCATAGGTTATAATATTGATGAGATTTGAATACTGCTTGATATGCTTTAAATTTGCAATATTACATAATAGCATATGCATCAAATGTATCATAATGATTATGGCTACATGCATTATGTAGTATATATAGTTGAACATTATATGATAGTTGAGATAATTTTGTACTATGTTCACTATTAAACCTATTTAAAATTTCTTTTGTCATTATTGTTTCTTATGATGTCCACTAGGTAAAGCTACCCTACTTAGGGCAAATATTGGTGATGCAGAATCTAGTCATAGTGAATATGTTTAAGCTTCTGGTGCATGTGCTGCCACTACCACCTACATCACCAGAATGTTCAGATGGATACTAGGATATGCCACAGTTAGGTTGTGACTACTTGATATTTAAATATTTATACTAGTCTAACCATGAGAGATTTTTTCTTCAAATAATGCTAAGTACCCTTCTTCTTTTTGTATTACAGATAGTACCCTAGTTACTATGGCATATATATAAACATCTCTATGATGGTTATACTAACCAAAGGCTTCTAGAAGTACTACATGTTTACTGGCTAAAAGATCTTATTGATAATCATCCTACCTATGCTATTAATATGATTGACTTTGTAAGACAAGATGTTGCTATTAAAGAGCCTTCTGAGAAAAAGATTGAGGAACTAGCCTTGAAATTTCATTTTTAGGAGAATATTGCTTCATCAAATATGTTCCCAAAAGTGCAACAAACATGTAAGGATCTTCTTACTTTATTACCAATTTATAATGAAACATTTGCATATCTTATTTCAAGAGATCTTGGATCATTCTTGAAATTTCTTCCTAGCCACCTAAAGAACTTAGGAAGGACATTTGCCAAAAATCTAGGTGCTAAAAAAGAAGAGGCATTAATAAATATTTTTTAGAAAACAAGAAACTTCCATTGCAAGAACAATTGCAAACCTTAAAAGTATAGACCCAACTGTAGAATTGCATCAGGCTCTATTCGTCAAATAGAATAAACCATAAAAAGGTAAGGGAAATCTCCTTTGGTTTGGGCCCCTTGTGATGTGAGCAGGGCTAGTGAATGGAAATGGAATGTAAACCTACTTAAAGTCCCAATTGGACCTATCATAAGAGCTCAGGCTAAAATATTCAAAAAAGTACTGAATGGTTTAATTATAGAGGTCCATGAAGGAGAAAAGTGCATCACTACTAAAAGAGAGCCAAAATTAGTCCATGTCATTAAAAATATAGATTAAGACAAGCCATGACATTAAAAATATAGTTCAAGACTAGCTATTCTAAATATGACCATAAAATACAAGACTCAAGATTTAAGATGAATATAGGGACAAAATCAATGAGTTATTTTATGGTCCAATTTAAGCTACATTTTTTGTTTACTTATTTATTTTTACTTTTATTTTGTTTAACTATGAAATTTTTCTATTTTCAACTTTCCTTGCTATGTAGGAGTTTCTTATTTAGCTTTCTTTGTTTTTTAGGAAGTTAGCCAATAAATAGACATGGATGCACTTGAACAATTCACATTATTAAGATCATTATCAATAATATTGATAGTGTTTTCTCTTTGATTCTTCAAAGAATTTTTTTGAACTTATCAAGATTTTCTTGTGGTGTTCAAACAAGACTTATCACTCACAATCTTCCTCTTTCTTGAATATGGCATCTACAATATTTTCTTATACTTTTGATTCTTATCTTTTTATAGATAATGGGTAAAGGTCATTTTTTTATAATTATGAACTCGAACATGACCCTTCAAATTAGATCCTGTATTGATTCTAGGTCTTACTACTGTTGGTGAGGTTTGTATCAGGGGTTCATGTCATTTGGTATCAAAGCCTAAGTTCTAAATCAAGTTTGATCTATCTTACTTACTTGTTTTCTAGTTATTATTCCATCTTTTTATCTTTGTGATTTCTTGTGTTCTTCATTCTTCTTATCTTCTTTTAATTTATTGTGTTCTTAGTTCAAGATCATATATAAAGAGAAAAACAATTGAAAAGAAAAGGAAAAAAATTCAGAAAAAATAAGTGTATAATTTTGAAAATATAAAAAAGGAGAAATTTGAAATAAAATAGTTAAAATTCAAGTTTTCCACCTAGTTTTTGCAATATGATCTTTAACAAAAAAAAAGAACCAATAATTCTAATTGCATCAATTTTTTTTCTTTCTTTAATATTTTATTTCGTTTTCTTTTCCTATCTCAATTTTTTCCTTTTGTCTTTAATTTCTTTCTATTCTAGTTGCTTTTCTTGCTGTGATTTTTTTCTTATTCAATTGCTTATCATTTCTTCAATTATTTTTTCTAAGTCATATTGCTTTGTTCCCTTTGCTTCTTAAATTCCAGTCTTTTTCCTTTGCTCTTTGCATTCTATTAGTTGAGTTTATTTGATTTCAATAAAGAACAAAAAGAAGTGACTAAGAGAGGAAAAAGACAAGAAAATTTGAGGTTATAAGAGGGTAAAAGCTAAACTTGAGTAAACATGAGTGTGAGTGCCATTATTCATAAGAGAAACATGTGAGCTAGTGTTGTAGGATTTTTTTCTAGTCTAACATTGTTTTGTAGGAAAATCATGTCACATAACAAAGACAAAAATACTTCCAAAGGTGTGTTAGGAATGGTGGATCCAAAGTTGATGATGAAAGCTCTAGTAAGTGAGATGAGGAGATTTTTTATAAAGAAGATGGAGTAGGTTCATGAACAGATAGATCAGGTGGAGAATGCACATGTGGAGGAGTCAAAAAACACTCCTAATATACATAGGATGCGAAGAGTTCAATCGAGGGAGAATATTGAAGATAAAAAGTATTATGGAGATGGTTTTGATGAAGATGATAGGGATTTGAGTGCTAACAATATAAGATATGGTGAGAGGTTTATAGAAGCTATGAATCGGTTGATCATAACTTGGTTTGTATTAGAATGAAAATTTCACCCATCCAAGGTAAAAATGATCCAAAAGTTTATTTAGAGTAGAAGAAAAAGATAGATTTGGTTTTTGATTGTTACAACTATTATGAGTTGAAAAAGGTAAAGTAGGCTACCATTGAATTTATTGACTATGCTATTATTTGGTGGGATCAATTGGGTTTAAGCAGGAGACAAAATGGAGAAAGGCCTATTGAGATGTGGGAGGAGATGAAAGAAGTTATGAGGAGGCAATTCATTCCAAGTCACTACCATAAAGACTTAATTAAGAAGTTTCAATGGTCCATTCAAGGGTCCAAAAGTGTTAAAGACTACTATGTTGATCAAGTGAGATTACAAAAGAAAGAAAGAAAAGAAAAGAAAATGAGTGAAAAATTAAGAGAGAAAAAGATAGAAAAGCTAAAAAAATTATGAGAGAAAGAAATAGAGATTGAGAAAATTAAGATAGAAAAAGAAAGAGAGGCTAAGAAAATTAAGAGAGAAAAGAGAGAGGTTGAGAAAATTATGAAAGAAAAAGAGATTGAGGCTAACACAATTAAGAGGGAAAAGTGAGAGAAGCTGTGAAAATTGATAGAGAAATTAAGAGAGCAAATTCAGCCATTCAAAGAAAAACTGTGCGAAAATAAATGAATTTTTACATATGAGAAAGTGAGATCGAAAAATGTTTAGTTTTCAAATCTGTCAATGATTGTACTAATGTGCTTAACTCTTCTTTACTGAATATTGAGATTCCTTTTTGTATGGTAATGTTCTCAATGCATGTGAGAAAGTGGCATTTGATAAGTTCTTTGGTCATAATGAATTTATGTTTAGAGAAAAAAAGTGTTTATGCCTAAATATTCATTGCATGATTTACTTGTTAAGGAAGCTTATGGAAGTGGTTTGATGTAGCATTTTGGCATATCTAAGACTTTAGATGTTTTGCATATGGAATGTGATGTAGAGAAAATATACGAGCCATTTATCACTTATAGACAAGGGCAATCTAATATGAAGCCCTATGGATTATATATTCCTTTGTATATACCTAGTGAACCTTGGATTGAATTATCTATGGATTTTGAGTTGGATTTACCTAGGTCCAAAAGTGTTAGGGATTCTATATCTGTGGTTGTTGATAGGTTTTCTAAAATGGAATATTTTATACCACATCATAAAATTGATAATGCATCACATATTGCTGATTTGTTTTTCAAGAAAATTATAAGAATGCATGGCATGCCTGGGAGAATTCTATCTGACTTGTTTTTGAAATTTTTTGAGTTTGTATATAATAGGAGTGTCCATTCTACAATTAAGTTTTCACATTTTGAGATTATGTATAGTTTTAATCCATTAAATCCTTCGGATTTAACTCATTTACCTATGGCTAAGAGTGATAACTTAAATGGAAATAAGAAAGTTGATTTTGTGAAGCAGATCTATAAGAAGGAAAGACAAATAGTTGCCCAAAAAATTGAACAATATGCAAACCAAGCTAAAAGAGGACACAAAAGAATTGTATTTCAATTATACGATTGGGTTTGGTTGGATATGATGAAGGAAATATTTCCAAATCAAAGGTGTTTTAAAATACTTTGAAGAGAATATAGTCTGTTTCAAGTGGTTGAAATAATCAATGACAATGCCTGCAAACAAGATCTTCAAAACAAGTATAATGTTAGTGCGTGTTTTAATGTTATTGATTTAACTCTATTTTTTGTAGGTGATGATTGTGACACCTAGCACCTCCATATCAAAATCGTAGAATGTTCTTTATTATTTATAATTTTTTTTTGCTAATGTCTAACTAGCCCATAATTTTACCTATTCATTTATATCATTTGTAATCTTTCTTGCATAAACATAAAAGTGCTTCAGGCTATCCAAAGCATTTTCAAAATTCAATTCCATCTAGGAAATTACCTAATCATGCTATGCATTACTTACAACATAAAGGATCTCATGCCATAAAGGAAAGGAGTACAGTCCATAATTTACATTACATCAAATTATAAGCTGTCTAATAGGAACTGGGCACATAACTAAGCTGTCCCACATAAATATTACACAACCAAAGCAATTACAACCATGAACATATGAGTTAATCTTGAGACCCCTGTTGCTCATTTCTGGCTGGAGTACCTGGAATGTGATTATGTGGACATAAAAAGTGAGATGACAATCTCAATAGCTAGCAAAGTTTTCAGAAAAATAGTGCACATTCCATTCCTTAAAACATCTCAAATCATTTCACTGAAACATAAGCACTGACCATACATCATACATACGGCATGTTGGTCACACTAGGGACCCATAACATCATGGTCTACTTACCCAATGCAGTCAATACAGCCATACCTGCAAAGGGCTATGCATCTCCTATTATTGGCCAATCATTAGGGAAATGGGGCTTACTTGGCACCCTTTTGTGCACCCCCTTAATTCCCGAGAATGCATACATAACATATCTTTAGACCATCATTCATCATAGCATAAAAGTCAGGCAATCAGTGAAAATTCATAAATTCAAGTTCATAAGCATAAATAGTGTTTTAAGGAAAAGCTAGCTACCTCAATTCCAGCACAATCACTTCCTTTCCAAGGCTGCCAAGGTTACTACCACCAACTCAAACTAAAACATACAAGAATTCTTGGTTAATGCATGCATATTAGGTCCTAAAGCCATAAATACCTAGTTTAAGAGCTTCTGCTCCTCAAAATAAAACTATGATTTTCCTTAGATTTGAGGTTATTATTAAATATGACAAAAGTCCTCTAAAAATTATAAAATCTTGTATGGAGGAACCTTTATATGTTTATTTTATTTCGTAATTCTCTCGGCCCTTAAATCTTCCATTCAACCCCAAAAACTACCTCCATACCCAGGACAGTACAATTTAGTTTCTGTTTCATTTCTATTCTGTTTTACATCCATTTGGATTAGTAAAACTACTTCAAAATTCATGATATTTTATATGAAGCATTCTAGAAATGTTATATAATCACCATAAAATTTTCAAGTAAAAAATAATTCTTTTGACCCCTCAAATAACCCACGTTTTAAGGCTGTCCCTGGTTATGGCATGTTCTGCCTCATTTTCAGACTACTAAATTTATACATTTTATTATGTGACTTAACCTGCCGAGAAATTTCTAACATTTGGTAGGATGATCAATTATTATCCTTTTAACATGTCATAAAATTTTTATACAAAATTTCAATACCTAACCCCTTCAAAATTATGTCTCTCCATCAATAGTCTGAGCTGTCTAGGAAATTGTCCTCAACTCTATTTTAATTGTAAAAGACCTAGTTGTAGGTTCTCAAAAATCTTGAAACTTTCCAGAATGGATTATTAATATTTGAAGACTCTGAGCACCAAAAATTAGAGAATGTAAGGGTCATTTACTAAATTTACTAAGCCAACATGTGCGGGTGCAAAAATGTTTCTATTTTCTCAACCTAACTCTTCTATGCTCTATGACCTTTACTCACTAATCAGACCCTAACTCACTCATATGGACTCAAAATTTTGTGATTCCAGTGGCTATGTGACCGTGAGAAATATCTACAACTTTTATTTTAACCACGACTTCATATGCCTTATGTATTAGTCCCAGAAATTCGAAAACAGAAGCTATTCTTCACCAGCCTGGATTCCAGACCCGATTATGACCTCTCTTTACTCCATGGACTATAACTCTCTCATTTTACGTCAGATTGATGTGATTCAAAATGATATGGAAATCTAATACATATAGCTACAACTTCTATGTTGAACACATTTTCATATTCTCGATAGCGAGTCCTACATGCAGGCCCGAAAATTGACCTAATAAACTCAAAACCGGATTTTTATAAGAAGCTAGACTTACCTTATGTAAACCTACTCCTATGGCTCTCAATTTGCAGCTTACTTCTCCTCTTGGTTTCCTTTGCAACTTAGCCACGTCTCTTGCACCAAATATGGGTTGATCAAGGCTTCAAATCTCAGCAATCACTCTCACTCTCACTGCCTTATGGTGAGGGAAGACAACTCTCCATTTTTTTTCCTGGTTTTCTTCACTCTCTTCCTCCTCTCTCAACCTTCTTCTCCTTGCTGGCTACTCTCTCCCCCTTCCTTCCTCTTCCTCTTCAGTTTTTGGACCTCTTCTCTCCCTCTTTCCCTTGCTAGCGTGAGGCAAGACCAAGCATTTCTGCTGCTACCAAAGATGCAAGTTGTTGGGCACTAAAGGTTGCTGGAGTTCCTGAACTTTGCAGGGCAGGGGAGCCAGTTTTTTCTGCTGCCTCCACGTGGGTTTGCATGCATGTGTAACTATGGTATAATATACTAAAAGGGTGGCTATTTTTTTACACGTAAGGGACCTAGGTTGCCAAAACAAACTGCTGCAAGATACCCTCTGTTTTCCTGGCATGAAACTGCAGCAGAAAGGGTGTGTTTCTGCTTGTCCTTGTGGAGCAAAAGTGGGTGTGAAGATTCTTCCATGTGAGTGTATTTTTGCTGCTTGATGTGGAGCTGACTTCGCTGGCTTTGTGGGTCACTTCCTCTGCTTGCATGTGGCGCCAACTCTGCTGTATAATGGAGAAAACATGGCATGCATTCTGCTGGACAAGATGGCCTGTTTTTCTGCTGCCATGTGGATGTGTTGCTGCCTAGTTTATGGAGCAAGAGTTGGATGTTTTTCTGCATGGTTTAGGAGCAATTGTGGGACATTTTTCTGCTGCATGTGATGCATAATCTTTTTCTGGTTTTGGTGCACATTTCAGCTTGTATTCCTAGTTGCATTCATGCTTTTTAACCTACCATGGCTATTGTGTTTTGTTTCAAAATTATGTGCATGCATGGGTGGCTATATCTATTATGCTATGCATGGCATAAATGAGATAAATGCATATATATATATATATATATATATATATATATACCTACGTAAAGCTCCTCCTTTTACATATGCAAATATATATATATAATAATGTGTATGGTGGAGGTGAGAGGAAATATGTATATATATATATATATATTTATGTAGCATCACATAATGCTTCTTCCTTCCTTATTATGTTCTTAATCCTAAATTAGTAGCATCCTAAGGAATATATTTGTATCATGTTCCTCTAATTTATGCTCCAAAAATATTTTATTTATATTACTTGTAACCATGAAATGATACCACATTTTATAAAGATTTTTACTATCATCAACTATACATTTTAATCCTTGTTCATATATGTCTTAATTGATCA
This sequence comes from Gleditsia sinensis, assembly GCA_037074535.1. NCBI lineage: Eukaryota > Viridiplantae > Streptophyta > Magnoliopsida > Fabales > Fabaceae > Gleditsia > Gleditsia sinensis. Next base: position 38,238,936 of record CM073470.1, read on the forward strand.
CTAATCCTAGACTAGTAATGTCTAAAAAAATGTATTTGTGTCCTCTCTCCATCCATTATGATCCTAAGAATTTTTATTTATGTGATTCAACATTAACTATGTTACCTATCTTATGCTTGCCTTATAATCATATAACTAAGCATCTTAATCACTTGTCATATGTATTTTCTATTCATCCTTAAATTTATCTAACTTTATTAAAAGCTTAGGATGTTACAATGATTTGAGGACAAATCCTTTTCATGAGAAGGGGAATGATGTAAGCATAGCTAGAGAATGGAAATGGAATGCAAACTTACTTGAAGTCCAAATTGGATTTATCATAAGAGCTCAGGCTAAAAGATTCAAAGGGTTGAGGAAATGGAATGCAGCACTTAATGGTTTAATTATATAGGCCTATTAAGGAGAAAAGTGAATCACTACTAAAAGAGAGCTAAGATTGGTCTATTTCATTAAAAATATGGGCCAAGACCAGCCATGACATTTAAAATATGGGTCAGGATCAGTTAATCCAAATATGGCCCTAAAAGATAAAAAGACTCAAGGCTAAAAATTAATTATAAGCCCCAAATCAATGAGTTATTTTCTGGCTCAATTTAAGCTACATTTTTCGTATTTAATTATTTTTACTTTTAGTTTGCTTGACTAGGAAGGTTTCCTATTTTATGGTTCCCTTGTCTAACTATAAGAGTTTCTTATTTTCAATTTTCCTTTCTATGTAGGAGTTTCTTATTTAGTTTTCCTTGTTTGTTTAGGAAGTTAGCTTATAATAAGCTTGTATGCTTTTGAACAATTCATATTATTAAGATTGTAACGATCGTTTTTTATACGTATGTGCAAGAGACCAGAGATATATCATAAGCTAGGAAACTTATATATACATACATCCAAAAGCTATATACATCAAAGTTTAGCAACTTATATACATACATATGTAACCCGAGGTACTGAGCATACATCACAAAAGATAGAGTACCGTGGGGTTACATCAAAACAATGGGGTTAGCCCATTTACATAACCAAAATTAGCTATACACATAAAGCTATCCTACGGCCCATCCCTGGCTTTTAGCCCTGGGGTACTGCTGGTGGAGGAGGTGGGCCAGGAGTGGGGACCTTTATCATTCTGATCACCATTAAGTTCACAATGACTATGAACTCTCCCAAGTAAAGGATGTCTATTTTCTGTAGCTCCAAGAGTAATGTTAGCACAACGAAGGCCATCTCTACTAATCTGAACATAGCATCAAAATATAGTGAGATATAAAATCCCAACAAGGTCAACATCCAAAACATATAAATATATAGAAAACTTACATGCTATGTCCAGCTGTATAAGTTACAGAAAACATTTTCTCTTTTTATGCAATAAAGGTATAGTAAAATATATGCCAGCCTTTTATAGGTTATGCATCAATATCACGCATGCTAAAACAAAATCTGTATTTATAAAATACATGTGTCACTGTTCATGGTCCATACATCACTCAGTGGCTCATCATCACTCACAGTGGCTCATAGGCCGATATTCTCTCTCAATTGAAATCCTCAATGTGGCGTGAGCCTTACCTCTCTAGCTATTCACCCACCCTTTGAGGGCCATTGGTCGAAGGGTCCTTCCTGTATTGACCAATCTAGGCTATAGGGCATCCTCTATCCTGGTAGCGTATCCAAGCCACGACCCTTCAGTCGCCTTACCTCGTAAGGTGCCACACTCCCGGGTCACCTTAATGGGTAAGGGTCATCCTGGTACTTGTCAATCTCCTCAATACAGCAAGGGAGACACTTGTTTTCAGGCCACCCTGCTTCAGAGAGGATCATTTTGACTTGTCAGTCGCCTAAATACAGCAAGGGAGACACCTGTTTCCAGGCCACCCTGCTTTAGAGAGGGTCCTCCTAACAAATCTTAAGTCTTTTATGTCTCTCCAGCCACTTAACATAACAAGAATGTGCACATTAATAATTATCCAGCACATAAACCATGCTCAACCTCAAACATGTTACAACAACTCATCAAGGATGAACATACATGTCTTAATAACCTTTCATAATGTGCATACATTAATAACTCACTTGCAGCCATACATACAAGCAGTTTATAGTATGCAAATATAGCATCACTTCTTGTAACATCCTTAATTTCGTTTCTTTTATTAATAAAGGTACATAAATATTTCATGTAACATATCTAATTTTGTTTTTTTAAAGATACATAAATATTTAATTAAGGAAATAAAATTTATTAGACAATTTTTAATTATCTAAGGAAATATAATCTTTAGAAATTCTTCACTATACGTATAAGCATAGAAATGTTCTAACATTAATGAAAAATGTAGAGAGAGAAAACCTAAGAGGAATTATTAGAAATAAACATGCTAAAGAAAGGTGAAATTCGTGGGTAAGGAAGATAAATTTTTGTAAAGTAAGTAAAGGTCTTAAAATTTCAAGAAGATTGGATTAGGGTAATTTTTCCTAATTTAAAAGTTAAAGTTACTAAGTTTAGTATCTCCACCCATACATTGGGCTTTCACCTATGGACACTTCATATAGAGTTTTTCTACGTCACATGAATATTTAGCATGCCAATAGGATAGCCCAAGGAAGAAATGAAACATAGACTTGGACTAGGATATAGAAATTGGACTGGTAGCCCAAAAATCATGAAAATGTGACCAAGCCCATTATGAAAGGTAGAATTTTAACCAAAGTAAAGAAAATGGGCAAGAATGAGCCCAGACCCAAGAGGAAAAATAAAAATAATGGTGTAATCAAGATTACGTGACATGGCATTAAGACAAAAATTTAGCAAGTGGTGTGATATCTTACATTCATAATTTTAGCAAGTGGTATGATAATACATGGCATTAGGACAAAAAATCTATATCTTACACTCATAATTTTAGCAAGTGGGTAATAATACATAGCATTGGTGCGTACTGTCGTAGGTACACCCAAGTTGATACCTTACCTCAAAACTAACCTGTAGTAGTGGGAGTAAGGGTCAATCCCACGACACTGGTATTACCTTATGTGATTGAGAAAGGGGGGATTGATAGTTGCCAATAAAATCAAGTAAACAATAATGAAAGTAATTAAGAGAAATTAATTAATGAAAAAGACGTTGGTTTCGATTAATATCCACCGTCAAGGGATTGCATTGATCATTGACAACATAATCAATCTGTAATTGAATATCTATCATTGGGTTTCTAACCCTGTTCCTCCTTAAGTCTAGTAAATTAATGACAATCGCCCTAATTAATAAGCAATCCTTTAGCACATCGGTAAAGTATAACTTATTAACCTCATAAAGAACTAGAGAAACTGACAGAGCTAAACAAACATAAACACATCGGTTATATCTAATTTAGTTAATTACTCATCATAGGTTCAATGATTTATAATCCAAAATCCTCAAACCTATTTGCCTCATGAATCACAGAATTGAAGACTTTGTTCAAAACATAATTCAGCGGTAGATTAAGACAGACAATATACTAGTAGGCCTCATAGCAATCATATGAATAATCATTGAGAAGAAGAGCAGATGAATAATCAATACTCAATTCAAATTGAAATAATAAAATCAAATCCAAATCTCACAATGCATGAAGATCCCTTGAGGTTTCAATCTACCTCAACCAACTAAAATGAAATAGCCACGCAGGGCCATAAGAAAATCTAAAGAAGAATTGAAGAACTTGGAGAAGGATTGAATGAATTATCTACTTGTTTTGGTCTCTTTTTATAGATTAACTTCTCCTAATCGAAGTAGGATTGTATCTAGGTCAAATCCCAGCCCATCGGGCTTCAATTGGAGTCAAAAAACCCTAAAAGTTGTGATTTTAATGACCTGTACGGCAACGGCGCTGCGGCGCTACGGACCTGCAATGACGCAGCGCCGCAATGCTCTATTTCGAGCGCCGCAGCGCCTAGAAAATTCTAGAATTTACAAAAGTACAGAACATGAAAGTTGTATCTCTATGTCTCTTCCTTCCATAACCACTGGAATTTCCTTAATTGGATCTGAATTGAAGGAGATATGACAAAATTGGTGACCAAATGTCAGAATTCATTCTGCTGCACTGTGATTCTGATTTGCGAGCTCTGTAACGCTATTAAATCTCCCGAATTTGACCAAGTGTTCAACATAAACATTGTATATAATTGTGTTATCTTTTCACAGCCACTTGAATTACTTTGATTGGAGTTTATAAGAGGGAGATAGCATCACAACAGTGCTGAAAGGTCTGGAATCGTTGCAATGTAACATTTTTCCATGAATTTCTTATCTTTTTCTTCTCTTTTCTTCTTCCTTTGTTCTTACAACACAAAACAAAAAACTAAGCTAATTCCTAATTATATTTTACTTAAATCAAACAAAAAGTAAGTTTAAAGGTATTAATATCATGCTTAATTAAGATCACATCAAATACCCCCACACTCAACCTTTTGTTTGTCCTTAAGCAAAATAATCCCTAAAGACAAAAAATACAACAATCAATATATGTAGTGAGTGTTAGGCTTACCAAAATTTTTGCCTCATATCTTTAAAATATATTCAAGAAAATTTTGAAAGATCATTTTCATGCACAAGATTAACCCGAACGCAATCCATTATTTTATTCTCTTGAATCCCGAGTGTGTGTGTTTTGGGCTATTAAATTTTCTTTTACCTGGATGAGTTTATATGTCCCAAAATTTAGGTTGTAGATCTCTAAATAGTTTAGCATTTCCATATGCTTATTCTTCATACCACTCTCCACTAATGTAGGCCAAAACTACCTCGAGGATCAATAGGACTTTCTTTGGCTTGTAATGTGGCCATAGTATAAGGTGGGATAAAGGATATAAATTTAGGCTCAATCACCCAACACCACATGACTAAAAATGATCTATTGAGATTTTTCAAGTTTGGAGGACTTTCCCCCACATTCATTTTCTTTCTTCAATTGAGTTTGATCCATCCTTTTCCTTGATTCTCAAAAAGTTTTTTTTTCACCCACAACATATGCTTTTATTCTCTTTGGAATTTTCTTTTCTTCCTTTTTCATAATTCTCTCTTTTTTTTTCTTTGCATAATTCTTTTCTTTTCCTTGCTCCACCCTTCCACCCTTTTGTCAATTTAAGCTCTACAAAACAAGTATTCAGCAAAATAATCATGGAATGAGTGAATGGGATAAAGAAAAATAAGGATATTCATACAAAATTTGGCTTTTGGCTTATTTGTGGTTTTTAGAGTGAAAAATTCATTAAGTTCAAAATAGAGGAACTAGAGATATTTCATTGTTTAGGTTAGGCTTGAAAGGCTTAATCTATCAAATAATGCCTAAATCATCTCCTAAATAATAGCATTGGCCTAGGATTTTGCCTCAAGCAGAATTTAAATAAGTTCTAGAATCCTGTTGAGATCATAAAATATTTTTGAATTATATAAACCTTCTCTAAGTAAAAGATAAATTGAATGTCCAAATTTATTGTGCAAAAATATTTCAGGATTTTAGAGTCAAAAGTAATAAATTGCAAAAGGGATAAAATTGCATACAACCATGAAGTTTTTACATTTTTGAAGAGCTAAAAAAAAATTTGGATAGTCATATAATTGGCTGTTGGTTGTGCCTAACATCCAAAAACATAAATTGAACACTCACACAATCACTCAACTTGCTAAACCCAATAAAAATGCATTGATAGTGAAAATCAGAAAATTAATGCTCATAATAGGGTCACAATAATTCAAAAAAATATACTTCCACCCCCACACTCAAACTTTACATTGTCCTTAATGTAAAAGAAAGATAAGAATAGGGAAGGATATATGAAAACATATGAGTTAAGTGGACTTCCTTGAATTTGTTTGGGATGGAATGAGCATGTTAGTGTGACATCATTGGACCCTAAATTGCTCCAATTTTCACCTTCTTTTTTTTTACTATGTTGGGTTGCCTCCCAATAAGCACCTTTTTTTAATGTTGTTGGCTCGACTCAAAGCTCCTTATGATATTCAAGGAGGATCTTTAATGTTCACTTTGAATTGACTTTCCATTGGGTTTGCAGAATTTTGAGGTTCAGCTGTATCATGTGCAGGAAAGTCAGCATTAGTTAAAGGTTTAATTAAATGAGAACTCAACTTACCTGGGAATAATCGATTTCTTGAGTAGCTTTTGGCATCCAATTTAATTCCATGTTTTTGAGTTTTTGCCAAAGTAGGGGGTAGCTTTCCTCTATCTTTGAGTAGGGCATATTTATTTGAGGTTATCACTGGGGGTAGGTCTCCACTGTATATGCCCTTTAAATGGCTAGGGAGGCTCTTTAAACCTAGGTCAGAATATTGCAAAATAGAAGGTACAAGAATCTTATTAGAAATTGGTAATAACATAGAAAGATCCTTACTTGTTTGCTGCACTTCTGGTGCTTCCTCTCCTGCTATAATATTCTCTTCGAATTTGGCATTCAGGGTAGATTCCACAGCCTCTTTATTAGTAGGCTTACTATTGTCAACTTTCAAGTCATCTTTTTTATTAAGTGCAGAATTTTCCTCTTTTTGCACTAATGATGCTGGAGCTAGACTTTCAACTTCTGAATTCTGAGCCTCTAATTGATTGACTGTTGTTGCAAGTTACCCAATTTGATTTCTTAAGCTTTGAATGCTGGCCCTTACCTCTTGTTGAAATTGATGAGTATTACGTTCAATAGATTTAACAATTTCTTCTAAAGAACTACTTACCTGAAAATCCTGATATGCAGACTATCTAAGATAATAAGCTTGTTGGGTATGCTGAAAATTTACAAAATTTTGTTCTGCAGGACTATTTTGTGCATTCCCATACCTGAAGTTGAGATGATCCTTCCATCCAGGATTGTATATGTTTGAATAGGAATCATATCTCACTTGTTGTGGTTCAGAGAAACCACCAACCATATTTACCTGCTCAAATGACTCGTCATAGAAAGTTGGGTACCCAATAGATGGATGCTCCACGATTGAATGATTTTCGTAGAAATTTTCTCTTTGCATATTTTCTACACGTTGATGAACAAGAGAGGTTAAATTTACAAGTTGTTGTTCAAGGGAAGAACTACATACCTCACCAGCATATCTTAATGGAGAGCCTAGCCTAGTGCCAAATTGTTGAAAATTGGCTTCTATATTCAAAGTTATGAACAAAAAGAAAAGAAAAAAAAATCACAAAAGGTAAATAGACACAGTCCCTGGCAATGGCGCCAAAATTTGGTGCGTTCTGTCGCAGGTACACCCAATTGATACCTTATCTCAAAACTAACCTGTAGTAGTGGGAGTAAGGGCCTATCCCACAGAGACTGGTATTACCTTATGTGATTGAGAAATGAGGGATTGATAGTTGCCAATAAAATCAAGTAAACAATAACGAAAGTAATTAAGAGAAAGTAATTAATGAAAAAGACATTGGTTTCAATTGATATCCACCGTCAAGGGATTACATTGATCATTGACAACATAATCAATATGTAATTGAATATCTATCATTGGGTTTCTAACCCTGTTCCTCCTTAAGTCTAGTAAATTAATGACAATAGACCTAATTAATAAGCAATCCTTTAGCACATCGGTAAAGTATAACTTATTAAGCGCATGAAGAACTAGAGAAACTGACAAAGCTAAACAAATATAAACACATCAGTTATATCTAATTTAGTTAATTTCTCATCATAGGTTCAATGATTTATAATCCAAAATCCTCAAACCTATTTGCCTCATGAATCACAGAATTGAAGACTTTGTTCAAAACATAATTCAGCGGTAGATTATGACAGACAATATACTAGTAGGCTTCCTAGCAATCATATGAATAATCATTGAGAAGAAGAGCAGATGAATAATCAATACTCAATTCAAATTGAAATAATTAAATCAAATCTATGTCTCACAATGCATGAAGATCCCTTGAGGTTTCAATCTACCTCAACCAACTAAAAAGAACTAACCACGCAGGGCCATAAGAAAATCTAAAGAAGAATTGAAGAACTTGTATGAAGGATTGAATGAATTCTCTGCTTGTTTTGCTCCCTTTTTATAGATTAACTCCTCCTAATCGAAGTAGGATTGTATCTAGGTCATATCCCAGCCCATCGGGCTTCAATTGGAGTCAAAAAACCCTAAAAATCATGATTTTAATGACTTGTACGGCTGCGGTGCCGCAACGCTCTACTTGGGTGCCGTGGTGCTACGGACCTGCAATGACGCAGTGTCGCGGCGCTCAACTTGGGCGCTGTGGTGCTACGGACCTGCTATGACGCAGCGCCGCGGCGCTCAATTGCGAGCGCCGCGGATCCTAGAAACTTCCTGAATTTGCACAAGTTCTGAATATGAAAGTTGTAGTCTCTTCTTTCCAAAGCAACTAGAATCGTCTTAATTGGATCTGAATTGAAGGAGATATGACAAAATTAGTGACCAAAGGTCAGAATTCATCCTACTACACTGTGATTCTGATTTGCGAGCTCTGTAACGCTATTAAATCTCCCGAATTTGACCAAGTGTTCAACATAAGCGTTGTAGATAATTGTGTTATATTTTCACAGCCACTTAAATCACTTTCATTGGAGTTCATAAGAGGGAGATATGATCACAACAGTGCTAAAAGGTCTGGAATCGCTGCAATGTAACATTTTTCCATGAATTTCTTATTGTTTTCTTCTCTTTTCTTCTTCCTTTGTTCCTACAACACAAAACACAAAACTAAGCTAATTCCTAATTATATTTTACTTAAATCAAACAAAAAATAAGTTTAAAGGTATTAATATCATGCTTAATTAAGATCACATCAAGCATTATGACAAAACATCCTTATCCTACACAAATAATTTTAGCTAAGTAAGGAAGATTCAAGGGTTGGAAATTTGCCACCTAAAAAGGTAAACCTATCATACTTGATTAAGACAAAAGAAAAAGGAAATGAATCCCTAAATCAAAGGAACCTTGTCCCTTATCTTAAGAACACATTATCATAATTTTCAAAATACAAATCTTCTTTTCCTATGCATATCTTGAATAAGGAAGAGGAAGACAAGAACATGAGTTGTTTGTTTTCCAAAAAAATCAACCAAGTGCATCCTAATTGTGATAAGGTAGACCCATGATCATGAAATGTGAATTATTTGATAGTCTATTTAAGCAAAACCCACCCTTATAACATTAGAATTTCGTCCAAGTGAGGGAGAGGAAAAAATAGAAGTAAGGTAGAGTAATTAAAGGAGAGGAAGAAAGGAAGAAAGAGGAAGGAGAAGTCTAGAGGACTAAGTGCTCAAGGTAAGTTTAAAAATCTTTCTTTTTGAAGAAAAGTTTTGAAATTTACAACATCTATGTGGGACTTTGTCCTTAGAACTTTGATGATTGGTCATGGATGCTGCTATATCATGTTATATATTAATCTTGCATGTGATTTATGTTTGAATACTTACACTGGTATAGATAGTTCTGCATAGGTATGGCTATGGGTGGCAAAATTTTATGCTTCTGTTTTTAAAATTCAGGGAAGAATCAGTAAGGAATTTGAACAAATGGTTAACATAAAACATGTAGATATATATCGCTCAGATTTTTAGCCACTGGAATCACTCAATTTGGAGTCCATATGAGGTAGATATGGTCCGATGAGTAAACAGTGATCAGAAAATAGTTAACTAGGGTAGAATCCGTCAGATATGCTTCTGTGTTTGAATTTTTGGGATAAATCTGAAGGGAAATAAAAGAATTTATTAAAATACATAATGTATATCTATGTTTCATGGATTTTTAGCCACTGGAATCACTCAATTTGGAGTCCATATGAGGTAGATATGGTCCGATTAGTAAGAAATGGTCAGAAAATGGTTAATCAGGGAAGAATATGTTAGGATAGCTTCTGTGTTTTAATTTCTTGAAACATTCTATAGGGAATTAAAATAAATGTTAATATAAAAATTATAGCTATATGTGTCACGGATTTTTAACCACTAGAATCACTCAATTTGGATTTATTATGAGGGAGATATGGATATATTAGTAAGTAGAGGTCATAACCTACTCGAGAAAAAATCACCTGTATATTGAGGGAGTAATATTACCATGATTCCTTAATCTTTTGATAAACTGTTCAATATAATAGTTTTAGATAATTGTTTTATCTTTTAATTGACACTAAGATCACCCAAGTCTGAGTTAAAATGGGGGAGTTATGCTCTAGTTAATAAGAGAATGACAGATAGGATGAAAACCTGCATCAAGAAAATAATGAAATAAAAATAATATTTAAAAAAAAAAGAATCTTATAAATGAAAATAATAAATGACTAGTATATGTCATAGCTATTGCCATTGCATGAATTTCTTACCATCTTAAGTGTGAAATTTTGACATAGAAATATTTTAGAAAGTAATATTTGAAATAGTTATGTTCATGACATGAATACCAATGATTTTTGGTAATAATTATATTTTGATGAACATACTTGTTATTCAAATCATATTTTTGGCTATTAATCTGAAAAGAAAAGAAATAAGCACGGTCACATGGCGATCCGTGTAGTACACCAGTAGGGGACGCCCTACCAACGGTTATGATTATGTTAATGAGAAAAGAAAAAGAAAGTGTGCCATGTCAGACGGAGCGAGAAAAGCACGTACCAAAGAGTAGAAAATACTCACCCTGACCGGGGTAGCTCGATATGAGAATAAATTGATAGTCATCATATGATATTGTGAAAATAGTTAATCCTGTCATACATGTCATTACTGTACGATTTTCATGTGCATAGATAAAGTGCATTTATGAGACCAAAGATATTTGCTGTAATTTATACAGATGAACATGACGTCATGAGCTATATTAATGATGATTTATTGTTGAACTAATTGGGATTTAATTCTCACTATATTTCCATTTCATGTTCATAAAATTAGTTATGCAGATTTTTCTATGGCTCTGGCTTTTAGTGTACATTGGATCTAGTTACTCTATGATGGACGATCCCAGAAATAAATAAACTGTTTGTGATCGAGTTGGCTCAGATCTCGGTGAAGGTGTAACCACCCGCACCTATATCTCTAGAATTGGTCAACCAGAATAAATAAGATGTAGATATTTATGTGTTTGATATATTGTACGTATGTTTTAATTAATGACGTGTATGTGAACTCTATATTGTATAATAATAATAATAATAAAAGTTGTTACACTTCTCATGCTTTATATACATGATTTAGCAACCATACATGATGAAATAAATATAGCACATGCAAATGTATCATTCATGCACCACAAAACCTTCACTAACATCCCAAAATGTTGGTAATTAAATAAGATTCAGAAAGGAAACAAAAAACAAAGAAAAAGGGTAACACAGAATGAAGAACGGCTTGGTCGTGCCTCCAAGCATGGCTGTGCTTCATGGCCATGTTCCTCCCCGTGTTCCCTCTTTTTCTGGCTGTGCTCTTCCCCATTTTCCCTCTTCTTCTGGCTGTGTCTCCATGCATGGCCGTGCTTCGGCCCTTGCTTAATGATTTTCCAGATTTTTTCAAAGCTTCAAGATTGGTACCCAGAGCACAGCCGTGCAAGCTGAGAAAGAGATAGAATTCCTCCAACTCAGACAAGGGAGTCGATCAATTGACCAGTACATTGTAAGATTCGAAGAGTTAGCTATGTTCTCATCTTACCTAAGATACAATTCGGATGAATCTTGGAAGGCGATCAAGTTCGAAGCTGGTTTGAATCCTAAAATCTGCAATGCAGTAGTGGCATTGGAAATTCGTGAATTTGTACCTTTGATTAACAAGTGTCAGTTGCTAGAAAAGAGTTTGAAGACATTAGAGGAAGAGAAAGACAGACGGGCGCTATGGAAGAGAAAGAGAGAATTTTTAGCTCCTGATCGTTTTGTCAGGGGAAGAAACCTTGCTGTAGGCAAAAAGCCCTTGGTCATGAGAGCTAGACCTTTAGTGCAGAGTTTTGCTGGGAGAAAGTACAGAAAATGTGGGTGACACCATAGGAATGGACCTTGCTTTCGAAATTCGGTTACTTGTTTCCAGTGTAGGCAGAAAGGCCATATAGCTCGTTGCTGTCCCTTAGAGGATGGGAAGAATATCGAGCCAACTCAGCCAGTTAAAGGGAGAGTTTTTACTGTGAGCGGAACCGAAGCGAAACAATCTCCTGATCTAATCCAAGGTATGTGCTATCTCCACAGTTATCCTTTGGTCGTGCTTTTCGATTCGGGTGCCAGTCATTCTTTCATATCATCTGCTTGTGTAAGGAAGCTACCGTACTCTGTGTTTGAGTCAACATATAAATTGATGGTGTTAACCCCTATGAGAGGGAAGGTGAGCACCTCTTTAGTCTGTAAAGACTGTCTTGTTGAGGTATATGGTAGATCCTTTATCGTGGATCTTATTTGTTTACCCCTAGAGGACATAGATGTGATTTTGGGAATGGATTGGTTCAACAGCAACCAGATTCTCTTAGATTGTTCTAAGAAGACTCTGGTCTTTTGCTCAGAATCCAATAGGGAGTTTAAAAGTAGAGATGAGTAGATCAACAAAATCCAGATAGAACTAGTTGGTGAGGATTCAGACAATATTTCCTTATGTACCCTCAACAAGGAGGTTGACTAAGAGCTGGCCAAGTTTTTGGTAGTTCAGGATTTTTTGAAAGTCTTTCCTTCAAAAATTTTTGAACAACCACCCAAGCGGGAAGTGGAGTTTTCCATTGACTTGGTGCAAGGAGCGACTCCTATTTCTATTACCCCGTATAGGATGGGTCCTGTGGAGTTGAACGAGCTTAAGAAACAGATGGAAGACCTTCTGGCGAAGAATTTTATTCGACCCAGTGTTTCATCTTGGGGAGCCCCGGTGCTATTTGTAAAGAAGAAGGATGGAATCTTGTAGTTATGCATTGACTACCAGCAGCTTAACAAGGTGACTATCAAGAATAAGTATCAATTGCTGAGAATTGATGATTTGCTGGATCAGCTCAAGGGGGCAACTGTTTTCTCTAAAATTGATCTGAGATCAGGTTATCATCAAATTCGAGTTAGGGAGGAAGATATCCCTAAAATGGCCTTTAGATCTCGATATGGGCATTATGAGTTCCTAATCATGCTGCTTGGAGTTACCAATGCTTCTGCCATCTTCATGGATTACATGAACCGAATCTTTCGATCCTATTTGGATTAGTTTGTGGTAATCTTCATCGACGATATCCTCATCTACTCAGAGAGTATAGAGGAGCATGGACATTACCTTCGTGTAGTGCTTCAAGTTCTAAAGGAGAAGAAAATATTTGCTAAATTGGAGAAATGCAAATTTTGGATGCAAGAAGTGAAATTTCTGGGGCATGTGGTGTCGAAGGATGGAATATTTGTAGATCATAGTAAAATGGAAGCTATCCTCAAGTGGAAAAGACCAAAGTCAATGACTGAAATTAGAATTTTTTTGGGTCTCACAAGATATTACAAAAGGTTCATACAGGATTTTTTGTAAATAGCATTACCCTTGACCAGATTGACTCAGAAAGGATGTGTGATCAAGTGGACGGCAGAATGTGAGAACAGTTTTGTGGAGCTTAAGACTCGGCTTACTACACCTCCTGTCTTAATTCTCCTAGATCCCTCCGGACATTTTGAGGTTTATACTAATGCTTCTAAGAAGGGGCTAGGATGTGTTTTGATGCAAGAAGGTAGGGTGGTGGCCTATGCCTCCAGATAGCTAAGGTCACATGAAGAAAAATACCCTACTCATGATCTGGAATTGGCTGCTATAGTGTTTGCCTTGAAGATTTGGTGGCACTATCTATATGGTGCTGTGTTTGAAGTGTATAATGATCATAAAAGTTTGAAATATCTTTTCGATCAGAAGGAATTGAATATGAGACAGAGGAGATGGATGGAGTTTATTGATGATTATAAGTTTGAGCTAAAATACCACCCAAGAAAAGTGAACGTAGTGGCGGATGCATTAAGCTGAAAGTCGCTGCATTTGAGTTACAAAGATCATTATCAATAATATTGAGAGCGTTTTCTCTTTAGTTCTTCAAATAACTTTTTTGAACTTATCAAGATTTTCTTATGGCGTTTAAGCAAGACTTATCACTCACAATCTTCATCTTTCTTGAGTGTGACATCTACAATATTTTCTTATACCTTTGTTTCTTATCTCTTTATAAAAAATTGGTAAATGTTATTTTCTTTTTTCTTTTTTTGTTATGAACCTAAATTATAACATGATTCTTCAAATTATGTCCTATAATGATTATGGGTCTCACTACTCTCGGTGAGGTTCATATTAGGGGTTAATGTAAACCCCTGATATAAACCTCACTGAGAGTAGTGAGGCCCAAAATCATTATGAGATCTAATTTGAAAGACCGTGTTCTAATTCAGATTCAAAACAAAAATAAATAAAAGAAAATAACATTTACCCGTTATCTATAAAGAATGCTCTTCTCTAGGGTTCTTCATTGAACTAATAGACTTATCAATGCTTTATAAACATTACAGCGTTTTCTAACATATAGGGACCTTGTTTTTTCTTCTTCAAGGGTTCTTTGTGGATGAACTAGACCTATTTTAGCATTCTTGGGTGATAATTGGGAAAATTACGTTTTAATGTGCTATTTATAACAAATCCATTTTGTTTTTTTTACATATACACATATATATAACTTTTCTTTTAAGTCCCATGAAGTCATTACCTTTATTTAACTCATAATAACATTCAATTAATTTAACCAAGCATAATTAAGGTTTACACATCATTAATTAACAATATCCGTACACAAATCAAACACATATGTCGACATCTTATTCATCCATATTGACCAGTTCCGGGGATATGGGTGCAGGTGGTTGCACCTTCACTGGGATCTTAGCCAACTCGACCACAAACACCTTATTAATTTTTGGGATCTACCTAACATAGAGTAATTCGATCCAACGTACAATAAGAGATAGATCCAAAGAAAAATCTACAAAACTAGTTTTCTGAACATGATATGGAAATATAGTAAGAATTAAATCCCAGTAGGTTCAACAATAAATCACAATTTCCATCAATATAGATCATCATGTAATGTTCATCTATATAAGCTGTAGCAAATATCTTAGGTCACATGAATGCACTTTATCTATGCATATGAAAATCATACAGTAATGATATGTATGGCATGAATAACTATTTTCATATTGCCATATGATGGCTATCAACTTATTTTCATATTAAGCTACCTCGGTCAGGGTGAGTACTTTCTACTGTCCGGTACGGGCTTTTCTCGCTCTATCCGACATGTCACACTTTCTCTTTTTTTCTCATTAACATAACCATAGCCATTGGTAGGGCATCTGCCATTGGTGCACCACATGGACTGCCATGTGATCGTGCTTATATCACCATATGGACCGCCATGTGATCGTGCTTATATCTTTTCTCTTCTTTTCTTTTCTTTTCTTTTCTTTTCTCATTAGTAGCCAAAAATATGATTTCAATAACAAGTATGTTCATTATACTCACATGCCATAATTTTTTTTAATCAAAATATAATCATTATAAAAAATCATTGGTAATCATGACATGAACATAATCATTTCAAATATAATTTTATAAAATATTTCCATGTCAAAATTACACACTTAAGATGGTAAGGAGTTCATGCAATGGCAATGGTTATGGCATACATTAGTAATTTATTATTTTTATTTATAAGATTCTTGTTCTTTTTTAAATATTATTTTTATCTCTTCATTTTCTTTATGCTTGGCCTCTAGTCACTTTCCTCCTACTTATATCACTTCCAACACATTTTCTCACAAATTTAATAAGACATTCTTCTTCAATTTGGTTTCTATTAATATCCTATAGTTAATGAGGTTCATTTAGGGTAGAAAAAATGTTGAAAATAAACTTTTCCAACTTCCAACACGGCCTAAACATATCCTATAACACGGCTTGGCCATTTCCTATAAAACAACCATGCTTTAGGCTTCAAAATGCCCTTTCCAGCACAGAACACGACTTGGCCTTGCCTTGGAACACGACCATGCTCTATGTTGTGATATTTCCTGATGTAAGTTTTCATCCTGTCAGACCTTCTCTCACTAATCAGAGCATAACTCCCCCATTTTAACTCCAAATTAGGTGATCGTGATGTCCATTTAAAGATAAAGCAATTATCTAAAACTATTATGTTAAACATTTTAGTTAAAGCTTAAGGAATCTTGGTGATATTACTACCTCTAGTTAAACATTATTTATTCTTGTGTAGGTTCTAACCTTTACTCACTAATCTGATCATATCTCCCTTATATGAATTCCAAAGTGAGTGATTCTAGTGGCTAAATTTCCATGAGAGATATATCTATATTTTTAATTTTAACCAGTTATTTTAGTTCCTTACATAATTTTCCTAGAAATTCAAACACAAAAGCTTTCCTACCAAATTCTTCCCTAGTTAACTATTTTTTGACCACTGCTTACTAATCTGAATATATCTACCTCATATGGACTCCAAATTGAGTGATTCCAGTGGATAAAAATCTATGAGACATATATCTATATTTTTTATATTAACTATTTCTTTTAATTAATAATCGATTCTTCCTAGAATTTGAAAAATATAAGCTTCCCTAGTTACTCTGAAATCTAGTTTCCTAACCAAACATTTTGTAAGGTTTTAGTTCATCAATATTTTCTCATATTTAAATATTCAAAATAGCAACATAAAAATCTTAAAATTTTGTCACCCATAGCCATACTTATGAAGAACTTTCCACACCAACCTAAGTATTCAAACATACATCACTTGCAAGATCAATATGTAACATGATATAGCAACATTCACGGCCAATCATCCCGGTAACAAATATAGTAAATTTCATCAATGTTATAGGATCAAAATCCCATATAAATTTTTCTAATTTCAAATCTTTTTTTTAAAAAAATATTATTAAACCTACCTAAAGATCTCCCTAACTTACTTAGTGAATTCTTTTTCTTGTTTCCTCTTGAAGGAAGTAGCAAGATTCTTCCCTTCCTTTAGCCTTTCTAACATCTTAAATAAGAGAAGGAGGGTGAGTTTTTGATCCCCAAGAATGAAGAAGAAAGATAGATTCAAGTGGAGATTAAGATAACTTTGTAACATCCCATAATATTTATTTTTAAATAATAATGTTTTGTTATAAATAAATATATTTTTATTTGTTTAAAAATGATTATGTTCTGCTAAAAGTAAGTCTATTTTTAATTAAAATAATTATTGTTTTACTTGAAATAATTATATTGGTCGCTAATGAATTTTTGTTGTATTTTTTAGAAATATTCTTTCTTTTAATATGTATAAAGATATTTATTTTGAGATGTGTTTTATTATGATTTTTAAAAGAAAAATCATGATTTAAGAGTTTAACTAAAGGTTTATGAGAATGTAAATTTTTAGAAATTTTTGAGATATTTTAGGATGAAAAACAGAATTTATTTGAATATATATGAAATAAAATAAGAATAATACTAAATATTTAATTATTAAATAATAATAATTAATATTATAAAAATAAATAAAAAGGGAACGTGTATGCGGGAGACGAAGCGAATTTCTGGAGAAATTATAAACGGATGAATAGTAAGTGAATAGTAAATAAATAGTAACCTTCAACTTTTTTTTTAGATTTGGAGTGCCTATTGGCTTTCGATCTCAAAACTGAAGGTGTTACTGGATTTAGGACGAAGAATACTTCAGTTTTGATCGATCAGTTTTTCAAATTCACCGTTGAGTCGCCGTAGATCTGAAGTAGAAAATCTCAGAAAAAGGTAAATTCTAAAACTCTTACTTAGAGACCTCAAATTAGAAATCTGACACCGTAGATGGATTCAGAAGTTAGATAAACATTAGGATATGTATTTCTTTCGGTCATTTGGTAACTTTTCATGTGGCGATGAATAATGATTTCTGGCGTGAATAGTGGCAGTGAATAGTAATTCTGGCGGTGAATAGTGATTCCAGTGGTGAACAGTACCCTGAGCATTGACCAAGATTCTGAGATCATTTCCTAAGTTTTTGGACCCTTCGGACACGTTTGGTCAAATTCAACTTGGAAAAGTACAATTTAGGGCTGTCCAATCAAGAGCCCTACCCTGCGAGTATACTTCTTTCTATGACTTGCCCCATGCTCTTCTTGAATTATAAATTTATTATTGTTTCTGATTATAAATTATTTACCATTATAAGTTTCTGAAATGTGTTAAAATATCTGTTATACTTACGAACTAGCACATAGTTCAAGAAGAGTATGGTTTTAGAAATGGATTTTGGAACTCATTGAATGTGTGGTTCTAAATGTATTTATCATTATTTGATAAAGTGATATTATGTGCACGATGCATTGTTTTGTAAAGCGATATACTTGTGAAATTTATGCATGTCATATTATAAATGAGATTGAATGGCAAGCGTAAAGCTCATGGCAAGTTGCTTGATATTTTACATGTATATATATGTATTGATACATATCGGCTGGTTGTATAGCTTGTGACGGTACCGAATAGGAGACGCCCTATTAGCCTGAGTGAACTAGGGGAGGGTCGCTCCAACCGGGTGATAGTGGTAATGTGGGGAGGCAGGAGGGTGATGTACTCACATTCCTTGATCACTTATTGTGACTAGAGTCGAGGTCACTATGCGTATAGCAAATTGCATTGACCAGATCGTCGACTGAGGCAGGTCATTTTCAATTGCATTGACCAGATTGCCGACTGAGGCAGGTCATTTTCAAATTGCATTGATCAGTTCGCCGAGTGAGACAGGTCATTTTCAAATTGCATTGGCCAGATCGCCGAGTGAGGCAGGTCATTTTCAAATCAAATTGCATTGACCAGACTGCCGAGTGAGGCAGGTCATTTTCAAAATTAAGTGGACCAGATCACCGAGTGAGGCAGGTCATGTTAAAAGTAATGATTTTATCTCCAAATCTTATTATTTTACTATAGCTTATACAGCTGAGAATAACAATATTTGTTTAATGATCATACCATGGTGCATATGGTTTTGGATATCTAAATATCCTTTGATTTAAGAATATTTGAAATACGGGTCCCATATGAATGTACTTCTGAATTGTATTTTCTATGTGACACATTTTAAAATAAAAGTACATCCATATGTTGACCTAAGAGGTCATAGGAGGAATTATTTGCTCACTGAGTTGTCAAACTCACTACACGATATTTCCACATTTTTCAAATAAGAATATCAGAGTCTGATTCGGCAGATAGGTGATATATTCTCTGGGTGAGTCTACATTGCTTCCAAGACTCACGGTCTTTGAATTATACTGTATTTGTATTCTAGAGTGCTCTGAACGCTACAAGCAGGATCCCTGTTTCTACTGTACTCTGATGTTTATAGACTTGGTCTGTATATTGTGTATACATGAGAGATCCTATATGTATTTGTTTCCATGATAAAGAATTGAATTATGTATATTTATGGAGATTATCTTACATTTGAAAAAAAAATGTTTATTTTACGTAACGTAAATTAGGGGCGTTACAAACTTACCTTGAGTACTTAGTCCTCTAGACTTCTCCCTCTTTCTTCCTCTCATTTCCTTACTCTACCTTGCTTATGTTTTTTCTCTCCCTCACTTAGACAAAATTATAATGTTATAAGACTGAGTTTTTCTTAAATAAACTATCTTGTGATTCACCTTTCATAACCATGGGTCTACTTTATCAGAATTAGGATGCACTTAGTTGTTTTTTTGGAAAAAAACAACTTATGTTCTTGTCTTCCTCCCCCTTAATCAAGATATGCATAGCAAAAAGAGATTTGTATTTTGAAAATCATGTTAAAATGTTCTTAAGACAAGGGACAAGGTCCCTTTGATTTAGGGATTCATTTCCTTTTTCTTTTGTCTTAATCAAGTATGATAGGTTTGCTTTTTTAGGTGGCAACTTTCTAGCCCTTGAATCTCCCTTGCTTGACTAAAATTATTTGTGTAGGATAAGGTTGTTTTGTCATAATGCTACGTATTATTACCCATTTGTTGAAATTATGAATATAGGATATAGATATTTTGCCCTAAATCCATGTATTATTACCTACTTGTTAAAATTATGAATGTAGGATATAGATGTTTTGTCTTAATGCCATGTGACCTAATCTTGATTATTAGTACACTACCATTTCCTCACATGATTCTTATTTTTCCTTCTTAGATTTGGGCTCATTCTTACATATTTCCTTTACTTTGGCTGAAATTCTACCTTTTATGAATGGCTTGGTCACATTTTTCATGATTTTTGGGCTATCGGTCCAACTTCTATATCCTAGTCCAAGTCTATGTTTTATTTCTTACTTGGGCTATCCTATTGGCTTGCTAGAAATTCATGTGAAGTGGAAAAACTCTATATGAAGTGTTGTTGGTTACAAAATATATATATATATGCAATGTTCGAACGCAAGTGCACGTATCGTGACCAAGTAATACAGTGTTGAATAAGTATCGTCCCACGAGGAAGTGTAACTAGAAATTACTATAGAATTTTTGACTCGTGAATTGCTGTATCAAAATTTTGTTGGTTATCACAAGATATAAGGTTCAAGTGCAAAGAGGGCTAAACAAAATTAAACAAGAACTTGAAATAAATTGAGGCATACTAAGTCACAGAAAATTAGATATTAGGTGAACTAGGATTGCTTCAGGGTTGCCATAAACTTCTGCATCCATTTGCTCTAGAAATTACTGTAGCAATTGCTGAAGTACCCAGTTTCCTCTTTAAATGGGTTCTTTCCAGACTACCATTACATGTACTTTTGAGGTTCAGTTCATTGTTATGTGTGTTTTACTAAATACCGTACTTGCCGGACTAGCTGCAAAAACTTGTTACGTGTGTTTTACTAAATACCGCAAGTGCACGGCGTAGCAGTAGCTAGTCCGTTAAGTACGGGTCGTGTCCCACAGAGAACAATGCCAATTACCAGAATCTCACAAAAAAGTGCTATCTAAATCGGTATAAGTCGATGGGCAAATATCGCAATTAAACAAGTTAAAGTAACCAATTAAGCTAAGCCTAGGGTTATGGTTCACAACACTTGTGATACTCAACAACTGTTATTTACCCCTAATTGCAATTGTCTAGATTATTTGGGGATGGTTTAGCCTAAATTAATTAGCAATCTCTTTCAAGCATTACCAATTGTACCTAAGTTAATCAAATTACCTACTTTCGTGGTTCTTAGCTTAACCTAGGTCCATTAAGCTTCATGCCAACCACAGAATGCAACTAATCGATTTTTCTCGTTCCCATTAATTGATTCAAGCCTAGAATATCTTAAACTACTTTCGTGATTAAGACAACCCTAATTAACTATTGGATTCCGGTTTTAATCTTCACCTTTCAGTTTATTGATTAAATACCTATTACGTGATAGATTGGTGATCAGGCATTCCATCAACTAATTCAAGCATACAATAGTCAATCCAAAACAATCTAGTCCCAATTACAAATAGGGTTCCATAATTCAAATCATAGGCATAGTATCATTGTATCACAATTGGGTTTACCGAAACCCTAGATAGAAACTACTCACACATCATAGAATCAGAAACCAAATTCATAATCATTAAATTAACCATGATAGTTTGATACAATCTCAAGAGAATGAATGGAGGTAGAAATAGAGATAAAGAATTGAAGTAGAAGGATATAACCTGGTATGCAGAAAAGTTCAGATGAATTACAACCTTCAATGCAGTAAAATCTATCATAGAACATCAAAATCCTCAATGATATATGTAAAAATCTAGTCTAAATGTGTTTCCTAAGCCTAAAAACTGTTTTCCAAGTGTCTCCTACGGTTCCTCCCGTCTCAGCCGCGCATCCCCTAGCTTATGTTTAAATTTGGGCGGCCAAAACCCTAAAAAACACGGAGCTCGCAGTCCCGCAGCACAGCCGTGCTTCGGGCTGGAATTTGGGGAAGTGCAGCATCGTCTACACAGAACACGGCCTGGCCGTGTTGCAGGCCACCAAGCATGGCCAGGCCGTGCTGCATGCTGTGGTGCTCCTTTCTTCATGATTTTTGACGTGCAGCCTCCTTGCTTCCTCCTCAACATATCCCAGGTCTTTTAGGGTCTTTCCATGATTGCTTTTCCTTGCTTCTTTGCTTCTTTTGCTCTCCTAAAATTACAAAATGAACTACAACAGTACCCAGAACAAAGTATAGCCAAAAGAATAAAAATACCCATAAGTTACTATGAATTAGGGGACAAAATATGACCTATAAGCACTCAAAATTCCCTTTTATCAACTACCCCATGTTTAAACTTTTGCTTGTCCTTAAGCAAATGACACGCCAAAACAGAAGGAAAGGGGAGAAGGATGCAATTAGATTCCACAAGATAGAATAATGCAATATAGATAACTTTTCACTCAATTCATGTGCACACAATAGATATATGAATAGACAGTAATCAAATAGTCTCTATTCTTCTAAGACCAAACTAGAAATTTTTCTACTATATACCTCTTTCTATTGTGACCAGCAGTTGTATGCATCAGACTGATTTTCAAACACTCCAGTAGGCTACCTCATCCTTTAGATCTCCTTATGTTGCCTTACACTTATTTCTATTATTTTTTTAATTTTCTTCTATTTCACATCTTCTCTTTTCTTCTTTTTTTTTTTTTTATCACAGAAATATGTGGTGAGTGCATTTTATGCTCCATCTCACCAGGGTAACAGCATCTAGGTACTCATGCTAAGGCCTTTTTGGTGCCTTGAAGGAGGTACTCAGAGTGAAAATTTTTTGGGTTTCACATACCCTCATTTTTCACCTCTCCCTACCTTCACACTTTCATAGTATGAAAAATCAGCCTAAGTATACAATTTACAGCACAATAGAGAGATATTTTTCGAAAAAATAGAGGTTTAATGCTAGAAAAGGGAGACTAAAATAATAGCAACTTATTTCATATTCTATTGTGCATCACATATTTATGAGCTAAAATCAGCTTATACAACACCAGTCTATCTTGGGAATAGAAACTATGTGGAATACAAGACAAAAAGAATGCAGTATGTACAATATATACATGTAAAGAGAAACTAACTCAGCAAATAAACATGACCAGTGCATATCATAAGCTCAAACAATATCAAGTACACTCCCCCATGCTTAAATCAGACAATGTCCTCAATGTCATAGGTATTAGAGAAAATAGGCAAAGCGGAGAAGGAACTTATGGATTCACTGGTCGTCTGGTGGTGGAGGAGGTGGGTTCTGGCCTAGGTGCCAGTTGTACCATGCCTGCATCATACCCTGCATGCTTTGGATGGAGTGTTGCATGGCATGCAAGGTTGATCTTTGAGATTGTTGCTCGGCCTGCATGTTGTAACATCCTTTTTTTATTATTATTATACAATATTGAGTTCACATACACGTTATTAATCAAAACGTACATGCAACATATCAAACACATAGATATTTACATCTTGTTTATTTTGGTTGACCAATTCCGGAGATACAGGTGCGGGTGGTTGCACCTTCACTGGGATCTAAGCCAACTCGACCACAAACATCTTATTTGATTTTGAGATCTGCCCAACATAATGTAACTCGATCCAATGTGCACTAAAAGCCAGAGCCATAGAAAAAGCTGCATAACTAATTTTCTGAACATGATATGGAAATATAGTGAGAAAAAAATTATCTAAAACTATTATGTCGAACAGTTTAACGAAATATTAAGAAATCAAGGTGATATTACTCCCTCAAAGTACAAGATAGTTCCTCTCGGATAGGTTCTGACCTTTAGCAACTAATCTGTCTATATCTCCCTCATATGAATTCCAAATTAAGTGATTCCAGTGCGTAAAAATCTGTAACACATTTATCTATAATTCATATGTTAACCATTTATTCTAATTCCTTATAGAGTGTTCCCAGAAATTTAAATACCGACGCTATCCTAACATATTCTTCTCTGATGAACCATTTTCTGACCTTTGCTTACTAATTGGACCATATATACCTCATATGAACTCTAAATTGAATGATTCCAGTGGTTACAAATCCATGACACATATATCTTGAATTATTATGTTAACCATTTATTTTAATTCCCTACAGATAATTCCCAGAAATTAAAATACCGAAGCTATCTTAATATATTCTTCCCTGATGACCCATTTTCTGACCTTTGACTACTACTCGGCTCATATATTTGTCATATGGACTCCAAATTGAATGATTCCAGTGGCTAAAAATCCATGACACACATATATTTAATTATTATGTTAACCATTTATTTTAATTCCCTACAGATAATTCCCAGAAATTAAAATACCGAAGCTCAAAATTCTGCCAACCATAGCCATACCCATGCAGAACTATCTACACCAACCTAAGTATTCAAACATACATCACATGCAAGATCAATATGTAACATGATATAGCAACATCCATGACCAATCATCAAAGTTCTAAGATCAAAATCTCATATAAATATTATAAGTTTCAAAAGTTTTCTTCTAAAAGAGATATTGTTAAACTTACCTGGAGCACTTAGTCTCCTAGACTTCTCCTTCCTCTTTCTTTCTTTCTTCCTCTCATTTCCTCACTCTACCTTGCTTCTATGTTTTCCTCTCCCTCACTTGGACAAAATTCTAATGTTGTAAGGGTGGGTTTCCTTATATAGGCCACCAAATAATTCACCTTTCATGATCATGGGTCTACCTTATCACAATTAGGATACACTTTGTTAAATTTTTGGAAAACAAACAACTTATGTTCTTGTCTTCCTCTTCCTTAGTCAAGATATGCATAGGAAAAGGAGATTTATATTTTGAAAATTATGATAATATGTTCTTAAGATATGGGACAAGGCCCCTTTGATTTAGGGATTCATTTACCTTTTCTTTTGTCTTAATCAATTATGATAGGTTGCCTTTTTAAGTGGCAAATTTCTAGCCCTTGAATCTCCATTATTTGGTTGATATTATTTGTGTGGGATAGGAATGTTTTGTCCTAATACCATGTATTATCATACCACTTGCTAAAATTATGAGTGTAGGATATAGATGTTTTTGTCCTAAAGCCTTGTATTATTATGCCACTTGCCAAAATGATGAATGTAGAATCACACCACTTGCTAAATTTTTGTCTTAATGCCATGTAACCTAATATTTATTATTATTACATTATTATATCATCACCTAATTTATTTTATTTTATTTTTCCTCTTGGATTTGGGCTTATTCCTACCCATTATGGGCTTATTCCTACCCATTTTCTTTGCTTTGGATAAAATTCTACCTTTCTTGGAGGGCTTTGTCACATTTTCATAATTTTTGGGCTATTGGTCCAATTACTATATCCTAGTCCAAGTCTATGTTTTATTTCTTGCTTAGGTTATCCAATGGGCTTGCTAGAAATTTATTTGAAGCGAAAAAACTCTACATGATGTGTCCATAGGTAAAAGCCCAATTTATGGGTGGAGATACTAAACTTAGTAACTTTTGCTCTTAAATTAAGAAAAATTACCCTAATCCGATCTTCTTGAAATTTTAAGACCTTTACTTACTTCACAAAAATTTATCCTTCTTTAACTAAGAATTTCACCTTTCTTTAGCATGTTTTTTTCTAATATTTCCTCTTAGGTTTTCTTTCTTTACCTATTCCATTAATATTAGACAATTTCTATGCATATATGTAAGGTGAAGAATTTCTAAGGAAAATATCTAAAAATTACAAGATGTTATACATGGCATGCAGGATGGCTCTCTGTGAAAGCTGCTCGGCTTCAATGCGGGTTAACCTGGAAGAGAAGGAACGTTGATCCTCTGGTGGAGCAGATGATGGTCCTGCATGGTCAGTAAAATGGGAGGGGGGTGGAGGTGGAAGAGCCAAAAGTGGCTCAAGGGGATAGTCATCCCCTTCAGGTGGAATCTCTTCATCATCCTTATCCTCCTCTAAAAGGTAGATCTAGTTTGCCCTATTTTGGACTGTAGTTCTAGAGGGGTTAGGGAGGGTGACTAATTTGGTGCCTCGGAGATACAACTAGTATTCAGTATTTTGATTAACAACAAGTTTCATATTCAAGCAGGATTCTAAGTCAATCCTGTTGCTACCCCCTATTGGTTGCATGCCCTGGAGATTGGCCTCAAATCCTAACCCTTTAGCAATGGCGGTAATCAAGCCGCCAATGACTACCTTCCCATTCATGGCACCGCCGACCCTAGCCATCTGGTGAGCCATAAAGGCTCTAGTATCTACCTTGGTACTGTTTACCATAGCATATAAAAAATAAATCTATCTAAGATTTACAACCCCATCGCTCTCTGCCCTACCGAAAACAGTATGGGCTATAAGACGCTGTAAATATCTGAAGGTGGGGTTGCAATTAAAAGATGCTTTGGAAGTTGATGCACTGTATTGCCCTTCAATTGTAATTGAGTTATAAAAAATATTAGCAAGGAAATCTGAGGGTACTGATCTAGTTCCCTCTGGAGTTAGGCCAAACAGTGCATTAAATTATGCTAAATTCAAGTTAAAGCTACGGTTAAACAGTCTAAAGTTGACCTGGCCCTCATGGACATTGGGACCCCTAAAAAGTACTATATGAATAGAACTGAGAAACTCTAATGTGGGTGGGTAGGCTGGGTATCGGTGGGTTAGAAAGGTGTTCCACCCAATCCGATCAACAAGGTAGCGGATGTCAGGTAAAAGTCCTAAGCGCTCCAAACATTCCTCATCTAGATATCGGGTACTCAGCATTTCCTGTCGAACTAGGGTATCGTAGCGGGTCCGTTGACTATCGTCAACGAACTAAATACCATACTCGTTAATCTGATGTGGAAGTTGGGGCGGCGGTTGATTACGTCCTCTACGTGTTTGGTGGGAGTGGGAGGAATGTAACAACTCCATTTATGTAAATTTTCTTTTTTTAAAAATACCATGAAGTTATTACCTCGTTACAACTTAACTCAATATAACATTTATTTCATTTATACAATACTGAGTTTCCATACACACTATTATTTTACAAACTACACACCATTATTTTACAAACATTTGTACAAAGATACATATTAGTTCTAATCATCTATATCGACTACTTCCGGGGACACTGGTTCGGGTGGCACGTCCACCGGAATCTCAGTTACATCTACGACAGTTACATCAGAAATAACTGGAAGTTGCCCAAGGTAGGGCACCTCGATCCAACGTACAGAGATAATAAGTGTCATAGAGAATATCTGCATATTTATTATTCTGAACATGATATGGAAATATAGTGAGAATTAAATCCCAGTAAGTTCAACAATAAATCATAATTTACCATCAATATAGTTCATCATGTCATGTTCAGCTGTATAAACTACAGAAAATATCTTTAAGTCACATGAATGCACTTTATCATGCACATGAAAATTATACAGTTATGACATGTATGGTATGAATAACTATTTTTCGAGTTTCATATGATGGCTATCCACTTATTCTTACTTCAAGCTACCCCGGTCAGGGTGAGTATTCTCTACTTTTCGGTACGGGCTTATCTCGCTCCGTCCGACATGGCACACTTTCTCTTTCTTTTCTTATTAACATGATCATAACCGTTGGTAGGGCGTCCCCTACTGGTGCACCACACGGATTGCCATGTGACCGTGCTCATTTCTTTTCTTTTCACAATGATAGCCAAAAATATGCTTTCAATAACAAGTATGTTCATCAAAATATAACTATTACCATAAATCATTGGTAATCATGCCATGAACATAACCATTTAAAATATCACTTTATAAAACATTTCCATGTCAAAATTCCATACTAATACCTTGGTAACTGGATAGTAATTGTAGTCTGTAAACAGCGCACCAGAAAAGTTCCCAGGAAAGAGAGGTGGGTCACTAATGGACACGCTTAAGTACCATGTCTTTCCTTGCCAGAACTTTCCTTAGACATGCACTTTTCACAAATCACAATTTTGTTTGCCAGTAACTAGAATAATTCTTTTCTGATGTGAAAATACTGCAACCACGGAGCATACTAAGATTTTTCAAATAAAACCGGCACTTTCAAAACTTCTTGTAAATTTATATGAGTACTAGGGTAAATTCCATGTTAAAAATTACACACTTAAAATGGTAGTAAGTTCATGCAATGGCAATGGCTATGGTTATACTAGTCATTTGTTAAGATTCATCTTCTTTTTAAAATACTAATTTTATTTCTTTATTTTCTTGATGCAGGTTTTCATCCTATCTAACCTTCTCTTACTAATCAGAGCATAACTCCCTCAATTTAACTCTGATGTAGGTGATCTTAGTGTCAATTTCAAGATAAAATAATTATCTAAAACTATTATGTTGACCATTGTAGCGAAATATTAAGAAATCAAGGTGATATTACTCCCTAAATGTACAGATTATTTCTTCTCGTGTAAGTTCTGACCTTTACTGACTAATTAGACCATATCTCCCAAATTTGAACTCCAAATTGAGTTATTCCAGTTGGTAAAAATCCATGAGCCCTATATCTATAATTGTTATCTTGGCGTACGATTTTAACTTCCTACAGAATATTTTCCAGAAATTCAAAAACTAAAGCTTTAATAACATATTCTGAACAAACATTTTCTGACCTCTGCTTACTAATCAGCTTATATCTACCTCAAATGGACTTCAAATTGAATGATTCCAGTGCCTAAAAATCCATGACACATTTATCTTTAATTCTTATGTTAATAATTTATTTTAATTCCTTACAGATACTTCTCAGAAATTAAAATACCGAAGCTATCCTAACATATTTTTCCCTGATGACCCATTTTCTGACCTTTGTCTACTAATCGGCTCATATCTCCCTCATATGGACTCCAAATTGAATGATTCCAGTGGCTAAAAATCCATGACATACGTATCTTTAATTCTTATGTTAACCATTTATTTTAATTCCCTACCAATAATTCCCAGAAATTAAATTACCGAAGCTATCCTAACATATTCTTCCCTGATGATTCATTTTCTGACCTTTGACTACTAATCAGACCATAGCTACCTCATATGGACTCCAAATGGAATGATTCCAGTGGCTAAAAATCCATGACACATTTATCTGTAATTCTTATGTTAACCATTTATTTTAAGTCCCTACCAATAATTTCCAGAAATTAAATTACCGAAGCTATCCTAACATATTCTTCCCTGATGATTCATTTTCTGACCTTTGACTACTAATCAGACCATAGCTACCTCATATGGACTCCAAATAGAATGATTCCAGTGGCTAAAAATCCATGACACATTTATCTTTAATTCTTATGTTAACCATTTATTTTAATTCCTTATAGATTGTTCCCAGAAATTAAAATACCGAAGCTTAAAATTCTGCCACCCATAGCCATAACCATGCAGAACTATCTACACCAACCTAAGTATTCAAACATACATCACATGCAAGATCAATATTTAACATGATATAGCAACATCATAACCAATCATAAAAGTTCTAAGATCAAAATCTCATACAAATATTATAAGTTTCAAAAGTTTTCTTCAAAAAGAAATATTGTTAAACTTACCTTTAGCTTTCTAAACTTCTCCTTCTTCTTCCTTCCTTTCTTCTTCTCTCTTCTCTCCTTTCCTCACTCTACCTTGCTTCTATTTCTCTCTCTTTCTCACTTGGACGAAATTAAAGTGTTGTAAGGGTGGGTTCTCTTATATAGACCACCAAATAATTCACCTTTCATGATCATGGATCTACCTTATCACAATTAAGATACACTTTGTTGAATTTTTGGAAAACAAACAACTTATGTTCTTGTCTTCCTCTTCCTTAGTCAAGATATGCATAGGAAAAGGAGATTTGTATTTTGAAAATTATGATGATATGTTCTTAAGATAAGGGACAAGGTCCCTTTGATTTAGGGATTCATTTAATTTTTCTTTTGTCTTAATCAATTATGATAGGTTGCCTTTTTAAGTGGCAAATTTCTAGCCCTTCAATCTCCATTATTTGGTTGATATTATTTGTGTGGGCTATGAATGTTTTGTCCTAATACCATGTATTATCATACCACTTGCTAAAATTATGAGTGAAGGATATAGATGTTTTTGTCCTAAAGCCTTGTATTATCATGCCACTTGCCTAAATGATGAATGTAGAATCACACCACTTGCTAAATTTTTGTCTTAATGCCATGTAACCTAATCTTTATTCTTATTATTATATCATCATCTAATTTATTTTATTTTATTTTTCCTCTTGGATTTGGGCTTATTCTTACCCATTATGGGCTTGTCCTACCCATTTTCTTTGCTTTGGATAAAATTCTTCCTTTCTTGGTGGGCTTGGTCACATTTTCATAATTTTTGGGCTATTGGTGAAATTACTATATCCTAGTCCAAGTCTATGTTTAATTTCTTGTTTAGGTTATCCAATGGGCTTGCTAGAAAATTATGTGAAGTGGAAAAACTCTATATGAAGTGTCCATAGGTAAAAGCCCAATGTATGGGTAAAGATTTTAAACTTAGTAACTATAGTTCTTGAATTAGGAAAAATTACCCTAATTCAATGTTCTTTGAAATTTTAAGACCTTTACTTGTTTCTAAAAATTTATCTTCCTTATCCAAGAATTTTGCATCTCTTTAGTATGTTATTTCTAATTTCTTTCCTATTAGATTTTCCTTCTTTATTTGTTCTCTTAATGTTAGAAACATTTTCTATGCATATACCTAAGGTGAAGAATTTCTAAGGATTATATTTCCTTAGATATCTAAAATATTGTCTAATAAATTTTATTTCCTTAATTAAATTTTTTATGTACCTTTATCAATAAAAGAAACGAAATTAAGGATGTTACAAGGAAGATGGCCCTATTCGGGATCTTTTGGGACCCATGGTGAATGATATTCAAAGTAATGCAAGGGGGAACCAAATGCAATTCAGGATGGGCAAATTTGGTAAATGCAGAGACAACAGGGTGTATGTAGCTGGTTAATGACAAGTCAAGGTTATGTAGTAAAGACAAGATCAGACCATCACAATTAATTAAAGTTCACATGCAAGGACAAACCTAATCAGATAAAACAGAAACCAAACTAGAGGAACATATCTAAGGCAAAGGTAGCATGTAAAGCACCAAGTGCATGAAGTTCAATGCATCAAACCAGCCCAAATCAAAATGAACCAAGAATTCAAAACCAGATGTGATATTACAATTAGAAAGCTAAAAGCATTTCTATTCAGAGGCATCAACCAATACCAGTATTAACAACCAATTATTCTATATCTGAAAAATAAAACAATGTAAGAGAGAACAAGTTACCTGATGGAAACGCAGCAAGATGATGAAGCATGGAGGAACCCAGCAGTTCGATGAAGGATGGGGGGTGGGTTTCGGGTTTGGTGTGGGAAGATGGCGGGCTTGGCCGAAGAAGGGTTTGGGTTGAGGGAATGGGTGTCGCAGAGCAGGGGAGGAGATGGAAGGGAAAGAGAAGGAGGAGCACAGCCGAAGGAGTGGGAAGGGGGCGCTAGGGCACAGGTGAAAGAGGGGGGGGGGGGAATTTGGGGGTTTTAAGCCCCCACGCCCGAAGCACGGCCATGCTTCGGGCGGGTTTCGCTGCACCCTTTTTTTTTTTAAAGAGCACTGGGCATGGCCATGTCCTAGGACACGGCCAGCCCATGCTTCTTGTGGGTTTGTGCATCATTTTTTTTACCTGGGGCATGGCCGTGTCCTGGGACACGGCCTGCCCGTGTTTCTGGCTGGAAATCCCCTATTTTTCAGCTTTTACCTCTTCTTTTGATTCTCTTCAAGCACCTTTGCTTCTAGCACTTTTAGACCACTTTGGAACCATCGTAATGGACCTGGAAATCAAGGAAAATATTCAATAAACTCAACCTAAGAAATTAGCTAATTAAAGATAAAAACTAAAACTCAAAGCAAGAAATCAAACAAAGGAAAACTTTTGAAATCAAAATATGGGTTGCCTCCCACATAGCGCTTGTTTAAAGTCATTAGCTTGACTCATTTGCTTCTTTAATGGATTGAGGGGGGCTCTAAGAGAGCTTGAGTGGCTCCCTTTTCAACTGGATGTCCTGTCACAAAATGCTTGAGACATTGCCCGTTGACCTTGAAAGATCCGGTGGATTCACTCCGCACCTCCACTGCTCCATAAGGAAAGACTCGAGTCACTTGGAAAGGACCAGACCATCTAGAACGTAGTTTCCCGGGAAAGAGTCTCAGCCTTGAGTTGAATAGCAAGACCCAATCTCCTACTTGAAATTGGCGCCTAAGGATGTGCTTATCATGGCATCTTTTTGTTCTTTCCTTGTATAACTTGGCATTTTCATAAGCATCAAGCCTTAGCTCATC
This sequence comes from Gleditsia sinensis, assembly GCA_037074535.1. Lineage (NCBI taxonomy): Eukaryota > Viridiplantae > Streptophyta > Magnoliopsida > Fabales > Fabaceae > Gleditsia > Gleditsia sinensis. Next base: position 38,271,309 of record CM073470.1, read on the forward strand.
TAGCTCATTTAGTTGTAGGCATCTTCTCTTTCTAGCTGTTGACAAGTCAAAATTGATTGTTTTGACTACCCAATACGCCTTATGCTCAAGCTCCACTGGCAAATGACAGGGCTTCCCATATATTAACCGAAAGGGTGTGGTCCCTATTGGTGTTTTATAGGCAGTCTTGTAGGCCCATAATACATCATCGAGTTTGAGAGACCAATCCTTTCTGGCCTTCGAGACAGTCTTTTCCAATATTGCCTTGATCTCCCTATTTGATATTTCTACTTGCCCAGTAGTTTGAGGATGGTAGGCTAGAGCCATTTTATGGGTGACTCCATATTTCTTCAAAAGGTTTTGGAATTGTTGCTCAGTGAAGTGAGAACCTCCATAACTTATTACGGCTCGGGGCACTTCAAATCTCGGGAAAATTATCCTCTTAAAGAGCTTGACAACTACTCTAGCATCATTGGTGGGGGATGTTATTGCTTCAACCCACTTAGAAACGTAGTCCACAGCCACTAAAATGTATTTGTTCCCACATGAAGAAGGAAATGGACCCATAAAGTCAATGCCCCAAACGTCAAATATCTCAACTTCTAAAATGCTGTTCAGGGGCATTTCATTCCTTCTAGAGATGTTGCCTACTCTTTGGCATCGGTCACATGCTTTAACAAAAGTGTGTACATCCTTGAAAAGCGTAGGCCAATAGAAACTAGCTTGAAGAATTTTAGCTGAAGTCTTAGAGATGCTGGTATGGCCTCTACAAGGTGAACTATGGCAATGTTGTATAACACTGTAAACTTCTTCCTCCAGAATACACCTTCGGAATATGCCATCTGCACACCACTTGTATAAGGATGGATCATCCCAATGGTAGGACTTAATGTCAGAGAAGAATTTCTTTCTCTGATGATAGCTCAACCCCTCAGGGAGTATTCTACATGCAAGAAAGTTGATGAAGTCTACATACCAAGGAGCATCAGCATAAGTGACCATTAGGAGTTGATCATCAGGAAATGAATCATCAATAGGCAAATCATCTTTGTCATCTTTGATCAGATCTTGCCTAAGCCTTGAAAGGTGGTCTGCAACCACATTCTCTGTCCCTTTCTTATCTCTGATTACAAGATTAAACTCCTGTAGTAAGATGATCCATCTAATCAGCCTTGATTTAATATCCTTCTTACTTAATAGGTATCTGATGGCAGCATGATCTGTGAACACTTCGACTTCTGATCCCAGTAGATATTGTCTGAATTTATCAATCGCGAATACTACTGCCAAGAGCTCCTTTTCAGTGGTAGAGTAGTTTACTTGAGCTTCATCTAGTGTCTTACTAGCATAGTAGATAACATAGGGCTTTTTGTCTCTCATTTGCCCAAGTACAGCTCGCACGGCTCAGTCACTTGCATCGCACATTATTTCAAAGGGAAGGCTCCAATCAAGAGGTTGGATGATGGGTGTAGATATAAGCGCCTCCTTCAACCTGCAAAAAGAACGCAAGCAGTCATTATCAAATTCAAATGGGACATCTTTAACAAGTAAATTAGTTAAGGGTTTAGAGATTTTTGAGAAGTCTTGGATGAATCTCCTGTAGAAGCCCGCATGCCCAAGAAAACTTCTCACTTCCTTAACATTTTATGGTGGTGGCATAGTCTGAATCGCCTCTATCTTTGCCTTATCCACCTCTATCCCCCTTTCAGACACCAAGTGTCCCAAACTATTCCTTCTCTCACCATAAATTGGCATTTCTCCCAATTCAGGACCAGATTGACTTCCTCACATCTCTTAAGTACTTGTGTCAAATTTTTCAAACAGTCATCAAATGAGGTACCATAGACTGAAAAGTCATCCATAAATACTTCCATTATTTCCTCTATAAAATCAGAGAAAATAGCCATCATACATCTCTGGAAGGTGGCTGGTGCGTTACACAATCCGAATGGCATCCTTCTATATGCAAAGGTGCCATAGGGACATGTGAACATAGTCTTCTCTTGGTCGTCTGGATGGATAGGAATCTGAAAGAATCCTGAGTATCCATCCAGATAACAGAAGTGCGAATGTTTAGCCAACCTTTCCAATAATTGATCAATAAAAGGCAAAGGGAAGTGATCCTTACGGGTGGCCTTATTTAATTTTCTATAGTCAATACACATGCGCCAACCCGTAACAGCTTTAGTAGGGATTAATTCAATATTAACATTTCTAACAACAGTCATACCTCCCTTTTTAGGAACCACATAGACAAGACTTACCCATTCACTATCCGAGATAGGATAGATAATACCTGCATCAAGCAATTTGAGTATTTCCTTCTTGACTACCTCTTTCATGTTGGGATTGAGTCTCCTCTGATGTTCCCTGGAAGGTTTATGGTCATTATCAACACTTATACGATGCATACAAATAGATGGACTAATCCCTTTTATATCATCTATACTATACCCAATCACTTTCTGAAATTTTCTAAGTATATCAAGCAACTTACCAGTTTCCTCAGTATTCAGATCTGCATTCACTATGATTGGATATGAAGAGTTAGGGTCTAGAAATTCATACCTGAGAGTGGAGGGAAGAGGTTTCAATTCTACCTTAGGTGTTTTGCCTTCCTCTAATTCAGCTGATTTGTGGTTGTGGTCCTATTCCAACTTTTCAATTTTCACTTCTGAGGTGAGTTTAGGACTCTCATCAAGCAATCTAGTGTAGGCATCGGCTTCTACCTGTTCAGCACAAGAAACAGAACTATCCAAAAGGCAAAGCTCAAGTGGATCAGTAGGGCAAAAAGTCATTGCATTATCAATAATATTTTGTTCAATTATATCAACCATGCAACAAGTATCACTTAAGGATGGACATTTCATAGCATCATTAAGATGAAATTCAATCTTTTCATCCCCTACATTCAGGGAAAGCCTTCCATCTTTAACATTAATAACGACACCTGCAGTGGCTAGGAAAGGTCTTCCCAAAATGATGGGGATTTGGCTATCTTCCTCTATCTCTAATACCACAAAGTCGTTAGGTATAAAAAACTTACCTACCTTTAGACGCACATCCTTTAATATACCTACCGGGTGAGTAACGGATCGGTCCGCTAACTGTAGAGAAATAGTGGTAGGCTTCAGATCTTCCATCTAGAGCTTCTTGCAAATAGATAGTGGCATAAGGCTTACGCTTGCTCCTAGATCACATAAGGCTTTAGTGATCTGCACATCTCCAATGGAACAAGGTATTGAGAAACTCCTAGGATCCTTGAGTTTAGGAGGCAGTTTGTTCTGAATCAGGGCACTACACTCTTCAGTCAATGCCACAGTGGCATATTCCTCAATCTTCCTCTTATTAGAGAGGATTTCCTTCAGAAATTTGGCGTATGAAGGCATCTGAGATACTACTTCCAAGAATGGAATGTTGATGTGCAACTTTTTCATCACATCCAGAAACTTTCCATACTGTTTCTCTAACTTAGCCTTGGCTAGTCTCTGGGGGAAGGGAACTGGTGGCTTATACGGTTCAGGAGCCACATAGTTAGGCTCATTTATTTCCTTCCTTCCACTAACGGGTTCTTCTTCTTCATTCACTGGCTCAGGCACATCCCTTTTCTCAACTTCTTTTTCATCCTCCTTTTCCACTAGTTCACCCAATTGTTTACCACTTCTCAAAGTGATAGCTTTACAGTGTTCTCTAGGGTTCTCAGGTTGACTAGGGAACTTACCAAAATTTCTGGTCGAAGAGCTCGCTTGCTGTGCTATCTGGGTCTCTAGCATCTTATTATGGGTAGCAAGTGAATCCACTTTAGAAGCTAGGTCTTTAATTGCTTCATTCATACTGTGATTCTGAGCTCTAAACTCCTCATTCTGCTTGCTCTGTGTGGAGATGAAATTCTCCATTAGGGCCTCTAGATTTGACTTTGGTTGAGGAGGATTGTATGGCCTTGGATTTTGGAAGCCTGGAGGTTGTCTGAAGTTATTCTGGGGCTACTAACCAACATTCGGCTTATATGACAAGTTAGGGTGGTTTCTCTAGCCAGGATTGTAAGTATTGCTGTACGGGTTATTCCTCTTATTATTCACAAAATTGACTTGCTCACAATCCTGAACTGTAGAACTCCCAAGATGACCCTCATTGGCTGCATGCCCTACACCTCCACAAATCTCACAGGATACAGAAGAAGAAGAAGAAGGTGATCCAATAGCATTGATGCTCAGTTTATCCAATTTCTGAAATAAAGCTACTTCATACATACCTTTCAGCTTTCTGGTCTGCCTCTTACTAGACCAGGAGTAGTGGTTCTGAGCCATGTCTTCAATCAACTCATAGGCTTCATCAACCGTTTTATTCATCAAAACTCCTCCAGCTGCAACATCCACAGACATCTGGGTACTGTAAACTAGTCCATTGTAGAATGTATGGACTATCAACCATTTTCTAGCCCATGATGTGGGCATACCTTAAGGATTTCCTTGAATCTTTCCCATGCCTCATATAAGGATTCTCCATCCTTCTAAGCAAAAGTGGTAATCTGGTTCCTTAAATGGGCCGTCTTACTTGGAGGGAAGTACTTGGCCAGGAAAGCTTGAGAAAGCTGTTGCCAAGTGGTAATAGACCCCGATCGGAGAGAGTGCAGCCAAGCTTGTGCCTTATCCCTTAGTGAGAAAGGGAATAATCTTAACCTGATAGCATCTGAGGAGACCCCATTCAACTTCAGGGTGTCACAGTACTCTAAAAACATAGAGTGATGGAGATTAGGGTCTTCAGTAGGCGACCCTCCAAACTGGTTCTGCTGAACCATCTGCAAGAGAGATGGCTTCAACTCAAAGTTATTAGCTTCTACCATTGGCCTGACTATGCTGGGGTTCAAGCCATGTGTGTTCGGGGCTGTGAAGTCCTTCAGTGACCGGTTATCTCTTTCCCCCATAGTAACTGCAGAATTCTCTTACTGCTTACCTTTTCTTATCCTTCGTAGGGTGCATTCAATTTCTGGGTCAAATTCAACAAAAATTTCACGCTCTCTTCGCATAAAAGAGAAACACACCTATGAAGAAAAGAAAAAGAAATAAAATCAGCAAAAGAAAATTGTGCAAAAAAAATTAAGAAGAAAAATAAACAAAAATTGATCTAGTCTAGCTATTTTGTAAAATATCTAATATTGGCTTTGTTCCCCGGCAACAGCGCCAAAAAATTGTTACGTGTGTTTTTTTAAATACCGCAAGTACACGGCGTAGCTGTAGCTAATCCAGTAAGTACAGGTCATGCCCCACATAGAACAATGCCAATTACCAGAATCTCACAAAAAGTGCTATCTAAATCGGCATAAGTCGATGGGCAAATATCGCAATTAAACAAGTTAAAGTAACCAATTAAGCTAAACCTAGGGTTAGGGTTCACCACACTTGTGATACTCAACAACTTTTATTTACCCCTAATTGCAATTGTCTAGATTATTTGGGGATGGTTTAGCCTAAATTAATTAGCAATCTCTTTCAAGCATTTCCAATTGTACCTAAGTTAATCAAATTACCTACTTTCGTGGTTCTTAGCTTAACCTAGGTCCATTAAGCTTCATGCCAACCATAGAATGCAACTAATCAATTTTTCTCGTTCCCATTAATTGATTCAAGCCTAGAATATCTTAAACTACTTTCGTGATTAAGACAACCCTAATTAACTATTGGATTCCGGTTTTAATCTTCACCTTTCAGTTCATCGATTAAATACCTATTACGTGATAGATTGGTGATCAGGCATTCCATCAACTAATTCAAGCATACAATAGTCAATCCAAAACAATCTAGTCCCACTTACAAATAGGGTTCCATAATTCAAATCATAGGCATAGTATCATTGTATCACAATTGGGTTTACCGAAACCCTAGATAGAAACTACTCACACATCATAGAATCAGAAACCAAATTCATAATCATTAAATTAACCATGATAGTTTGATACAATCTCAAGAGAATGAATGGAGGTAGAAATAGAGATAAAGAACTGAAGTAGAAGGATATAACCTGGTATGCAGAAAAGTTCAGATGAATTACAACCTTCAATGCAGTAAAATCTATCCTAGAACATCAAAATCCTCAATGATATATGTAAAAATCTAGTCTAAATGTGTTTCCTAAGCCTAGAAACTGATTTCCAAGTGTCTCCTACAGTTTCTCCTGTCTTAGCCGCGCATCCCCCAGCTTATGTTTCAATTTGGATGGCCAAAACTCTAAAAAACACGGAGTACGCAGACCCGCAGCACGGCCGTGTCCCAGGACATGGCCTGGCCGTGCTTCGGGCTGGAATTTGGGGAAGTGCAGCATCGTCTACACAGAACACGGCCTGGCCGTGTTGCAGGCCACCTAGCACGGCCAGGCCGTGCTGCATGCTGTGGTGCTCCTTTCTTCATGATTTTTGACATGCAGCCTCCTTGCTTCCTCCTTAGCATATCCCAGGTCTTTTAGGGTCTTTCCATGACTGCTTTTCCTTGCTTCTTGGCTTCTTTTGCTCTCCTAAAATCACAAAATGAACTACAGCAGTACCTAGAACAAAGTATTGCCAAAAGCATAAAAATACCCATAAGGTACTATGAATTAGGTGACAAAATATGACCTATAAGCACTCAAAATTCCCCTTTATCATTCATACATTCCTGTATAAATCCAAGCCCAAGAGCTATGCTTGAAGTCCCAACTATTGGGTCATATGGGACAACTATATATTCCTATATTAGTTGTGCTTTGGTCTTTCTACCAACCCATAACATCCAAACCTATTCCAGCCTTCATTACCTTTCTAGGTCAATGTCAGCTTTAACCTTCTACTATTAAAGCTCAATTAACAGAAATAGTTTAAGAAATGCAAGAGCAGTTTGAATGACAAAAGCAGTTTAAATGACAAAAGCAATGCTGTAACAAAATCATCCATATATTAAAATGTGCAAGAGTTCACTGCAACCCTTCTAGAACCCTAGCTAGAGGCTTAGCCCAGCTTCATATCCAAAATAGTTACAACTGTATGTATCATGATAACCATCATGGAATGAAGAGTAATATAGAAAAAATATAGTTTAGCACACAAATAAAAACATAGAAGGGAAAAGGGGAACTCTCAGAAAGGATCCTCTCTTCACGTTCAACAGCTCTTCTTGCTGTGTTGGTTTCCAATGGAATAGTGTTACCCTTATAGCACACTCCCCATCAGGGATTTTGGGTACTCCTCTCTGTTTTCTGTCCCTTTTCATTCTCTCTCGTCTCTCGTCCTCTTCTTTTGATTATACTCTCTACCTTTTTATAGACAAGCATTATGGTCCCGTTGAGGTGGCTTGAGCTGCTACATTTTTTTCCTTTTTGGCTTGCACCTCTTTCAGCGCCTTTTTCTTCCCTTTCAGTAGTGGAGACAATCTCTGTGCCTCTGCATCTATGTAACTCTGTTGTGTCAACTGAGTGCTCCCTTTGCGACGCTGGGTAGTGGTGGTTGCACTTACTATAGCAGCCATGAATCAATTCCACCTACACCATATCACATAAAAATCAATTTCCAATTTTGTGCACTAGATCAATAGGACTAAGATCACCCAGCATCACTGGATTTGCTGCGTCCTTTTTTCATTCATGCACACTGAATTTCATAGCAAGTGTAATGAGTGCTCTTATATTCATGGAAGGCACAAACATACTATTAAATTAAGGGTATTAATGCTAATAAATCAAAATGCAGAGTAAATAACCCAAGAAAAGTATACATAAACTCTAATGAATTAGATATGAAAGCCCAATTTATAGGTGGAGATGTTAAACTTAGTAACTCTAGCTCTTGAATTAGGAAAAATTACCCTAATCCAATCTTCTTGAAATTTTAAGACTTTTACTTACTTCACAAAAATTTATCTTCTTTACCCACAAATTTCGCCTCTCTTTAGTATGTTATTTCTAATTTTTCCTATTAGGTTTTCTCTCTTCACCTATTCCCTTAATTTTAGAAACATTTTTTATGCGTACACATAAGGTGAAGAATTTCTAAGGATTATATTTATTAGATATCTAAAAATTGTTTAATAAATTTTATTTCCTTAATTAATTATTTATGTACCTTTATTAATAAAAGAAACGAAATTAGGGATGTTACATTATCTTTCATCCCTAAACTTATTGTTGACCTGCAATTTTTTCCCATTTCCATTCTATTTTATTTTGTTATTTTAGATACTGCTTAGCTATGTTCTCTTTTTGTAGGTGAACAAGAGGGCCTAAGAAACAAGGCAAAAAATGAATATTTGAAGAGTTTTTTGGAATAGGAGTATGTCGAGGAGGAACAACACAAAGAACAGACTTTAGAAGATCCCAAAAAAGCCAAATAGCCTCAAGCACATCCTGATCGTGTTTTGCATATGTAATGCTCCACGCCCTCAAAATAACCCTGAGCATGGCCTGATCGTGTCTTGTGACAAAGTTGTGCTTCAAGTCTGAAAGTCAATGCAGCCAAGATAGGATATATGTATATATTCAGGTTTCTCTTGTTGAGGAGACATACTAGACATTTTAGAGGTAGGTTTTAATTAGACTTTCATTTTTGTTATATTTTAGATTAGATTTTACATCGGATTGAGTATTATATCTTTTTAGATTCATCTCCATCGCCTCATAATCGATTTTATCTCTCTACCCCTATCTCTATTTCTCTTTTGAATAATATGTATTGGAGAATTATGATTTGTTTAATGAAATTGATTTGATTTTTGTTCTAATTATGTCTGGGTAGATTTTATTATAGGATTGGGGGAAACCTACTTATGAATTATGGTTATTGAATTGTTGAATTTCTATTGTGATTGTTTATTAGTAATCGGATTATCTATTAAGCATGAGTTTGATGAAATGTTTGACCACCATTTTATGTCAATCTTAGGTAGATAACTAATAAACTAAAAGGAGAAAGTTATAACCAGAACTTAATAGTTAATTAGGGAAATTTTAATAACAAAAATAAGTTAAGATCATTTAAGAATTGAACCAGTCGGCTAGCATAAATCTTAAAGTGCTTAAATTAATATAAACTATGAAAGTAGGCAATTAGATTAATTTAGGTACTATTATTAGACCTTGAAAGAAGCTAGTAATGAATTTAGGCTAACCCATCCTTGATCACTCAAATAATTGCAAGTGGAAATAGTTATCTTGTTTGTTGAAAAAGGATTCATAAGTGTGGTGAAGCCCAATCCTAGGCTATTCAAAATTGAATTTCATCTTATATCTTGTTTGGTTGGTTGCTATATCCTATCCAATATTTATCTCAAACTTCATTGATTTTGATAGTTTATTTTGTGGGATAATGGTAATTGACATATTGGTCTATAAGGGATACGACTCGTATTTGCTAGTTTAGCTACAAGTATGCCATGTACTTGCAATATTTAAACATAACAACAAGGTTTTGGCACTGTTGTCATGGACTAATTAATGTTAATATTGGCTTATTTTTTGAAATAACTAGACTGAATCCTCTTCTTACTTTTCTTCTCATTTTCAATTTTATTTTATTTTATTTATTATATCTCTTATTTTCTTTTCGTACATGTCATTATTTTATGTGAAGAGACCCCGAATGCCTTGCTAACTTTGATCTTACGATTGAGAGAATATTACATAGAAGGACAAAGGAGCAAAAGCAAGCACAACCTACAATGGCAGACCATAATAATCAATCTTTGAAAGACTTTATTGCTCAGATACCTAAGGCTTGAACCCCAATATAGTTAGGCTAACAGTGGAAGCCAACAATGTAACACCCCAGATTTTATATTAATTATCTTTATAAATAAAATGTTGAGGAGCGTCAAAAGGATTAAATGGAGCATTTATATGGAAATAATCATGAATTTTAAATAAGGGAATTCTTATTTTGGCGGAAAGCTCTAGGGGTGGAATAATAATTTCTTTGATTACAAGACTAGAATCCGGCCACAATGAAGGGATTAAAAGATCATAAGGAGAGCTACACAAAAGGCCATTGGAATATGTCTCAAGAAGGAATTAAAAGTTTGGTGGAATTTTCCTACAACCAAACAAAGGCTTACCTAATGGCATAATTCAATTGTGATGGAACGGAAAGGTTGTAATAGTTAGATAAAGTAGGGTCTTGAGATAAGAGGATGATGGCTTGTTGAGGAAGATTAAATAAAATATATTATCCTTTCTTGATTCAAGGGGGAGTCAACCAACCAAGGGAGAGAAGAAGGAAAACCAAGGCAAGAAGGAAAAAGATGAAGAAAAAAAAGAAAAGAAGAGAGAGAGAGAGTTGAAGAAGAGGAAGAAGAAGGTGAGGTTCAGAACTTCTAAATCCTTCTAATATTGTTGTTTTTAATAAAACTTCATGAAGCTCTCTAATGGTGGAAAAATCTACTGCTTAGTGTTTGGCAGAAGAGGGAGAGAATTAAGCCAAAACTAGAGAGAAGAAATCTAAGAAAGAGAAAATATGTATGTTTAACATTAATCTTTCTATGGAATTTCATGCATTTTGAAAGATTTATAATTATTGTAAATATCCTATTTTGATTATGCAGGATGGATATTCATGTTTAGCCATGAAAAGTGAGAGTTTGGATGCATAGATCATTCATGTGTTTGCTGAAATTGGCTTGAAAAGGGTGAAAATCGATACTTTGAATGGTTGGATCTAGGTTTTTTTATTTATGTTGAATTTGGAAATCTATTTAAATGATTAGTTGTAGCCCTATTTCTTATCTTTCTAATGCCTCTGGAATCACCTTAATCGGATTTGAAATGAAAGATATATCCCTAGATGAGTGAAGAAAGGTCAGATTTAATGCACATAATCTTGATGCTGTTTTCAAACACCTTTTTAACTTGTTTTTGTTTCTAATTGGTTAATGTGGTAAACAGAAAAGTTATGGATAACTATCTTAGCTTTCTATAGACATCAAATTGACCTTAATAAGAGTTAAAATGAAGGGATTATAGTCTTTTTAGTAAGAGAAGTTCTGATTGGACGAAAATTTGGAATGTAGGAAAACCTGAAGCACGACCATGTTTGGTGTAACAACCTTTTTTTTTTCCTTTATTATTATACAATATTGAGTTCACATACATGTCATTAATCAAAACAAACGTATAACATATCAAAAATAGATATTTACATCTTATTTATTTTGGTTGACCAATTCCGGAGATACAGGTGCGGGTGGTTGCACCTTCACCGGGATCTGAGCCAACTCGACCACAAACAACTTATTTGATTCTGAAATCTGCCCAACATAAAGTAACTCGATCCAATGTGCACTAAAAGCCAGAGCCTTAGCAACAAAAGCTGCATAATTAATTTTCTGAACATGATATGGAAATATAGTGAGAATTAAATCCCAGTAAGTTCAACAATAAATTATCATAAGTAAAGCTCATCACGTCATGTTCAGCTGTATAAATTACAGAAAATGTCTTTGGTCACATGAATGCATTATATCTATGCACATAAGAATCATACTGTAATGATATGTATGACAGGATTAACTATTTTCAAAATATCATATGATGGCCATCAACTTATTCTCATTTCAAGCTACCCCGGTCAGGGTGAGTATCCTCTAGTCTCCGGTACGGGCTTTTCTCGCTCCGTCCGACATGGCCCACTTTCTCTATCTTTTCTCATTATCATGATCATAACCGTTGGTAGGGCGTCCCCTACTGGTGCACCACACGGATTGCCATGTGACCGTGCTCATTTCTTTTCTTTTCATAATGATAGCTAAAAATATGTTTTCAATAACAAGTATGTTCATCAAAATATAACTATTACCATAAATCATTGGTAATCATGCCATGAACATAACCATTTCAAATATCACTTTATAAAATATTTCCATGTCAAAATTTCACACTTAAGATGGTAAGAAGTTCATACAATGGCAATGGTTATGGCTATACTAGTCATTTATTAAGATTCATCTTCTTTTTTAAATACTAATTTTATTCCTTTATTTTTCTTGATGCAGGTTTTCATCCTATCTAACATTCTCTTACTAATCAGAGTATAACTCCCTCAATTTAACTCTGATGTAGGAGATCTTAGTGTCCATTTCAAGATAAAACAATTATCTAAAACTATTATGTTGAACATTGTAGCGAAAAATTAAGAAACGAAGGTGATATTACTCCCTCAAAGTACAGGATAGTTCCTCTCGGATAGGTTCTGACCTTTACTGACAAATTAGACCAAATCTCCCAAATTGGAACTCCAAATTGAGTTATTCCAGTTGGTAAAAATCCATGAGCCATATATATATAATTGTTATGTTGGCGCACTATTTTAATTCCCTACAGAATATTCCCAGAAATTCAAAAACTAAAGCATTAATAACATACTCTTCCCTGAATAAACATTTTCTGACCTCTGCTAACTAATCGGATCATATCTACCTCATATGAACTCCAAATTGTATAATTCCAGTGGGTATATTTCCATGAGACATAGATATATAACTTTCATGTTAACCATTTATTTTAATTCCATACAAATAATTCCCAGAAATTAAAATACTACAGCTGTCCTAACATAATCTTCCCTGATGAACCATTTTCTGACCTTGGCTAACTAATCGGACCATATCTACCACATGGTGACTCCAAATTTAATGATTTCAGTGGCTAAAAATCCATGACACACATATCTTTAATTCTTATGTTAACCATTTATTTTAATTCCCTACCAATAATTCCCAGAAATTAAATTACCGAAGCTATCCTAACATATTCTTCCCTGATGATTCATTTTCTGACCTTTGACTACTAATCAGACCATAGCTACCTTATATGGACTCCAAATGGAATGATTCCAGTGGGTAAAAATCCGCGACACATATATCTTTAATTCTTATGTTAACCATTTATTTTAATTCCTTATAGATTTTTCCCAGAAATTAAAATACCGAAGCTTAAAATTCTGTCAACCATAGCCATACCCATGCAGAACTATCTACACCAACCTAAGTATTCAAACATACATCACATGCAAGATCAATATGTAACATGATATAGAAACATCCATGACCAATCATCAAAGTTCTAAGATCAAAATCTCATATAAATATTATGAGTTTCAAAGATTTTCTTCAAAAAGAAATATTGTTAAACTTACCTGGAGCACTTAGTCTCCTAGACTTCTCCTTCCTCTTTCTTCCTTTCTTCCTCTCCTTTCCTCACACTACTTTGCTTCTATTTTTGCTCTCCCTCACTTGGACGAAATTCTAATGTTGTAAGGGTGGGTTTTCTTATATAGACCACCAAATAATTCACCTTTCATGATCATGGGTCTACCTTATCACAATTAGGATACACTTTGTTGAATTTTTGGAAAACAAACAACTTATGTTCTTGTCTTCCTCTTCCTTAGTCAAGATATGCATAGAAAAAGGAGATTTGTATTTTGAAAATTATGATGATATGTTCTTAAGATATGGGGCAAGATCCCTTTGATTTAGGGATTCATTTCCTTTTTCTTTTGTCTTAATCAAGTATGATAGATTTGCCTTTTTAAGTGGTAAATTTCTAGCCCTTGAATTTTCCTTACTTAACTAAAATTATTTGTGTAGGATAATGATGTTTTGTCATAATGCTATGTATTATTACCCACTTGCTAAAGTTATGAATGTAGGATATAGATGTTTTTGTCCTAAAGCCTTGTATTATTATGCCACTTGCCAAAATGATGAATGTAGAATCACACCACTTGTCAAATTTTTGTCTTAATGCCATGTCACTTAATCTTGATTACACTAATATTTCATCACTTTAATTTTATTTTTAATTTTATTTTTCCTCTTGGGTTTGGGCTCATTCTTGCCCATTTTCCTTACTTTGGTTAAAATTCTTCCTTTCATAATGGGCTTGGTCACATTTTCATGATTTTTGGGCTATCGGTCCAATTTCTATATCCTAGTCCAAGTCTATGTTTTATTTCTTCCTTGGCCTATCCTATTGGCTTGCTAAAAATTCATGTGAAGTAGAAAAACTCTATATGAAGTGTCTATAGGTTAAAGCCCAATTACAGGTGGAGATACTAAACTCAGTAACTTTTGCTCTTAAATCAAGAAAGATTACCCTAATCCGATCTTCTTGAAATTTTAAGACCTTTACTTACTTCACAAAAATTTATCTTTCTTTACCTAAGAATTTCACCTTTCTTTAACATGTTTATTTCTAATATTTCCTCTTAGGTTTTCTTTCTTTACCTATTCCATTAATATTAGAACATTTCTATGCATATATGTAAGGTGAAGAATTTCTAAGGAAAATATCTAAAAATTACGGGATGTTACATTTGGTGACATGGCCAGGCCATGTTTCGGGCTGTTTTGTGACTTGGTGACACGATCAAGCCATGCTTAAGGCTAGAATTACTTTGTTTTGCCTTTTTAAGGCTCTAAATGAACTCCAATGAATGGATGATGTTAAAGGGAACTAAAGTACAAATAAATACCTTTTTAATGATGCATTGTAGTATGAATTCTATCCTTTTATTATGAGAAATTAAACATATTGCATATTGATGAGATTTATGTTTAATGTATGGATAAAAATACATATTAATGAAACCTATGCAAGTGAATTTGTTATATATTGATGAGATATATGTAAGTGAATTGCATATGAGATATATGTGAAATGGATGGATGAAATGCATGTTGATTTGATGTCTATGCTAGTATATCAATGCATGAGAATTACATGATATAAGGTATTCGTTGTTGGTAAGTGTATTAATACATATTTGTTAAATGATGTGGTGATGATATTATACATGATATTAGTGATGTGTTTGGTTAATGCATAATCATATTGTGATGGTCATGGTGATTAAAGAATATGATGTGTATATTATTATATGATGATAAAAGGATTATTACATAGTGATTGTATGAAGAGACGAAGTTGATTGTGGATGGCAAGCATGATGATAAAGGTGAGTTGTTTGATGTATACATGGTTATATCATATTAATGTATATGGCTGAGATGTGGCTATAGAAGATTAGTCATTGAGTGTGGAGATGTGGCTACAGACGATTAGTCACTGAGTGTTGAGATGTGGTTGCAGACGATCAGTCATCCTATATGAAAGCACTACAAAGATAGATATACAAGCATATTATTGAAGTATAACTTGGTTATTATACATGCCTGATATTGATGCATAACCTATCTATTGAACACGCAAGCATGATATACATTCTTGATACTTTATCATATACAAAGAGAAAATATTTTCTGCAATTTATAGAGCGAAAGATAACACTGTGGTTTTTTTATTTACCATATGATGCTTTTAGTGTTAAACCTATTGGGCTAGCTGCTTCTGTGCACTTGATCATAGAGATCTAGTGGATGGCAATGCCTTGTATAGATCCTGATACCAACACCACCTCCTCTACCCTTTACACCTAGGGGAGATGTATGGTATAGGGATCAATGTTAAGTTGATGTTGCTATGTGATAAAGGGGAATTTTGAGTGCTTATTGGTCATATTTTGTCCCCTAATTCATAGTAACTTATGGATATTTCTATGCTTTTGGCTATACTTTGTTCTGGGTACTGCTGTGGTTTATTTTGTGATTGCAGGAGAGCAAAAGAAGCCAAGAAGCAAGGAAAAGCAGTCATGGAAAGACCCTAAAAGACCTGGGATATGCTGAGGATGAAGCAAGGAGGCTGCATGTAAAAAATCATGAAGAAAGGAGCACTACAGCATGCAGCACGGTCAGGCTGTGTTCTGGGCAAATGATGTAGCATCTCCCCAAATTCCAGCCCGAAGCACGGCCAGGCCCTGTCTTGGGACACGGCCGTGCATCGGGGCCCATACAAAACGTTAAATTTAGGGTTTTTGGCCGCCAGAAAGGGGAGATATGCTTAAGGGTGCGCAACTGAGACAAGGGGAACCGCAGGAGACATTGGAGAAACACTTTCTAGCCTTCAGAAACATATTTAGATTATGTTTTTATATAGTTCTTTGAGGATTTTGATGTTCTAGAGTAGATTTTACTGCTTTAAAGTTGTAATTTATCTGCATTCATCTGCACACCAGATTCTATCCTTCTACTTCTACTTCTATCTTTCTACTTCTTCTTATTCCTTCTCAATTGTATTGAACTACTATCGATTACTCAATGAATATGAATTTGATTTCCATTTTTATTATGTGTGAGCAAATTCTATCTAGGGTTTTGGTAAACCCAATTGTGATACAATGATACTATGCCTATAACCTAAATTATGAAACCCTAATTATAATTGGGACTAGATTGATTAGGATTGACTATTGTATGCATGAATTAATTGATAGAATGCCTGATCACCAATCTATCACGTATTAGGTATTTAATCGATGAACTGAAAGGTGAAGATTAAGACCGGAATCCAATAGTTAATTAGGGTTGTCTTAATCATGAAAGTAGTTTAAGATACTCTAGGCTTGAATCAATTAATGGGAATGAGAAAATCGATTAGTTGCATTCTATGGTTGGCATGAAGCTTAATGGACCTAGGTTAAGCTAAGAACCACGAAAGTAGGTAATTTGATTAACTTAGGTACAATTGGTAATGCTTGAAAGAGACTGCTAATTAACTTAGGCTAAACTATCCCCAATAATCTAGACAATTGCAATTAGGGGTAAATATCAGTTGTTGAGTATCATAAGCGTGGTGAACCCTAACCCTAGGCTTAGCTAAATTGGTTACTTTAACTTGTTTAATTGCGATATTTGCCCATCGAACTATATCGATTTAGATAGCACTTTTTGTGAGATTCTGGTAATTGGCATTGTTCTCTGTGGGACACTACCTGTACTTGCCGGACTAGCTACAGCTACGCCGTGCACTTGCGGTATTTAGTAAAGCACATGTAACATGGTTTTGGCGCTGTTGCCGGGGAACAAAGCCAATATTAGATATTTTACAAAATAGGTAGACTAGATCAATTTCTGTTTATTTTTCTTTTTAATTTTTTTGCACAATTTTCTTTTGCTGATTTTGCTTCTTTTCTTCCTTCATAGGTGTGTTTCTCTTTTATGCGAAGAGCGCGTAATAACGTTGCTGAATTTGACCCTAAAATTGAATGCACTCTGCGAAGGTTAAGAAGAAGACACCAGGAAGAGAATTTAGCAGCTACAATGGGGGAAAGAGATAACCAGTCACTGAAGGACTTCACTGCCCTAGACACACATGGCTTGAACCCCAGAATAGTCAGGCCAGTGGTAAAAGGTAATAACTTTGAGCTGAAGCCATCTCTCTTGCAGATGGTTCAGCAGAACCAGTTTGGAGGGCCGCCTACTGAAGACCCTAACCTCCATCTCTCTGTATTCTTGGAGTACTGTGACACCCTGAAGCTGAATGGTGTCTCATCAGATGCAATCAGGTTGAGGTTGTTCCCTTTCTCATTGAGGGACAAAGCAAGGGTTGGTTGCACTCTCTCCCATCAGGGTCCATCACCACTTGGCAGCAGCTTTCTCAAGCTTTCCTGGCCAAGTATTTCCTGCCAAGCAAGATAGCCTATCTGAGGAACCATATTACTATATTTGCTCAGAAGGATGAAGAATCCTTATATGAGGCTTGGGAGAGATTCAAGGAACTCATCAGGGTATGCCCACATTATGGGCTGGAAAAATAGTTAATAGTCCATACATTTTACAATAGACTAATTTACAGCACCCGGATGTCTGTGGATGCTGCAGCTGGAGGAGCTTTGATGAATAAAACGGTTGATGAAGCCTATGAGTTGATTGAAGACACGGCTTAAAACCACTACTCCTGATCTAGTGAGAGGCAAACCAGAAAGCCGGAAGGTATCTATGAAGTAGATGCTTTCAATCATTTAACTTCTAAGGTCGATACTTTATTTCAGAAACTAGATAAACTGAGCATTAATGCTGTTGGATCACCTTCTTCTTCTACATCTTATGAGATTTTTGGAGGTGTAGGGCATGCAACCAATGAGTGTCAGCTTAGGAGTTCTACAGTTCAGGATTGTGAGCAGGTCAATTTTGTGAACAATCAGAGGAACAACCTGTACAACAATACTTACAATCCTGGCTGGAGAAACCACCCTAACTTATCATATAAGCCGAATGTTGGTCAGCAGCCCCAGAATAATTTCAGAAAACCTCCAGGCTTCTAGAATCCAAGGCCATACAATCCTCCTCAACCAAAATCGAATCTGGAGGCTCTAATGGAGAATTTCATCTCCACACAGAGCAAGTAGAATGAGGAGTTTAGAGCTCAGAATCACAACATGAATGAAGCAATAAAAGACCTGGCTTCTAAAGTGGATTCACTTGCTACCTATAATAAGATGCTAGAGACTCAAATAGCAAAGCAAGCGAGCTCTTTAACCCGAAATTTTGGTAAGTTCCTTGGTCAACCTGAGAACCCTTGAGAACACTATAAGCTATCACTTTGAGAAGTGGTAAACAATTGGGTGAACCAGTAGAAAAGGAGGATGAAAAAGAAGTTGAGAAAAGGGATGTGCCTGAGCCAGAGAATGAAGAAGAAGAGCCAGTTAGTGGAAGGAAGGAAATAAATGAGCCTGATTATGTGGCTCCAGAACTATGTAAGCCACCAGTTCCCTTCCCTCAGAGACTAGCCTAGGCTAAGTTAGAGAAACAGTATGGAAAGTTTCTGGATGTGCTGAAAAAGCTGCACATCAACATTCCATTCTTGGAAGCTGTATCTCATATGCCTTCCTATGCCAAATTTCTGAAGGAAATCCTCTCTAATAAGAGGAAGATTGAGGAATATGCCACTATGGCATTGACTGAAGAGTGCAGTGCCCTGATTCAGAACAAACTGCCTCCTAAACTCAAGGATCCTGGGAGCTTCTCAATACCTTGTTCTATTGGAGATGTGCAGATCACTAAAGCTTTGTGTGATTTCAGAGCAAGTGTAAGCCTTATGCCACTATCCATTTGCAAGAAGCTCCAGATGGGAGATCTGAAGCTTACCACTATTTCTCTCCAATTAGCGGACCGATCCGTCACTCACCCGGTAGGTATATTAGAGGATGTTCCTCTAAAGGTAGGTAAGTTTTTCATACCCATTGACTTTGTGGTATTAGAGATGGAGGAAGATAGCCAAATCCTCATCATTCTGGGAAGGCCTTTCCTAGCCACTGCAGGTGCCATTATTAATGTTAAGGATGGAAAGCTTTCCCTGAATGTAGGGGATGAAAAGATCAAATTTAATGTTAATGATGCTATGAAATGTCCATCCTTAGGTGATACTTGTTGCATGGTTGATATAATTGAACAAAATATTGTTGATAATGCAATGAGTTTATGCCCTACTGATCCACTTGAACTTTGCCTTTTGGATAGTTTTGTTTCTTGTGTTGAACAGGTAGAAGCTGATGCTTACACTAGATTACTTGATGAGAGTCCTAAACTCACCTCAGAAGTGAAAACTGAAAAGCTGGAGTAGGACCACAATAAAAAATCAACTAATATAGAGGAAGAAAAAACACCTAAGGTAGAACTAAAACCTCTTCCCTCTAATCTCATGTATGAATTTCTGGACCCTAATTCTTTATATCTAGTCATAGTGAATGCTGGTCTGAATACTGAGGAAACTAGTAAGTTGTAAGATATACTTAGGAAATTTAAGAAGGTGATTGGGTATAGTATAGATGATATAAAAGGTATTAGTCCATCTGTTTGTATGCATCGTATAATATTTGACAATGGGAACACCAGATGAGACTCAACCCCAGCATGAAAGAGGTAGTCAAGAAGGAAATACTTAAATTACTTGATGCAGGTATTATCTATCCTATCTCAGATAGTGAATGGGTAAATCCTGTCCATATGGTTCCTAAAAAGGGAGGTATGACTGTTGTTAGAAATGATAATGATGAATTGATCCATAATAGAGCTGTTACGGGTTGGCGTATGTGTATTGACTATAGAAAATTAAATAAAGCCACCCGTAAGGATCACTTCCCTTTGCCTTTTATTGATCAGTTATTGGAAAGATTGGCTAAACATTCGCACTTCTGTTATCTGGATGGATACTCAGGATTCTTTCAGATCCCTATCCATCCAGACGACTAAGAGAAGACCATGTTCACATGTCCTTATGGCACTTTTGCATATAGAAGGATGCCATTCAGATTGTGTAACGCACTAGCCACTTTCCAGATATGTGTGATGGCTATTTTCTCTGGTTTTATTGAGGAAATAATGAAAGTGTTTATGGATGACTTTTCTGTCTATGGTACCTCATTTGATGACTATTTGAAAAATTTGACACAGGTACTTAAGAGATGTGAGGAAGTCAACTTGGTACTGAATTGGGAGAAATGCCACTTTATGGTGAGAGAAGGAATAGTTTTGGGACACTTGGTGTCCGAAAGGGGGATAGAGGTGGATAAGGCAAAGATAGAGCGATTCAGACTATGCCACCACCATCGAACGTTAAGGAAGTGAAGAGTTTTCTTGGGCATGCGGGCTTCTACAGGAGATTCATCCAAGACTTCTAAAAAATCTCTAAACCCTTAACTAATTTACTTGTTAAAGATGTCCCATTTGTATTTGATAATGACTGCTTGCGTTCTTTTTGCAGGTTGAAGGAGGCGCTTATATCTGCACCCATCATCCAACCTCCTGATTAGAGCCTTCCCTTCGAAATAATGTGCGATGCAAGTGACTATGCTGTGGGAGCTGTACTTGGGCAACGGAGAGACAAAAAGCCTTATGTCATCTACTATGTTAGTAAGAAACTAGATGAAGCTCAAGTCAACTACTCCAACACTGAGAAGGAGCTCTTGGCAGTAGTGTTCGCAATTGATAAATTCAGACAATATCTACTGGGATCAGAAGTCATAGTGTTCACAGATCATGCTGCCATTAGGTACCTCTTAAGTATGAAGGATGCCAAACTAAGACTGATTAGATGGATCCTCTTACTACATGAGTTTGATCTTGTAATCAGAGATAAGAAAGGAACAGAAAATGTGGTTGCATAAGGCATTTTGGGCAGTCAAAACAATCAATTTTGACTTGTCAGCTGCTGGAAAAAAGAGATGCCTACAACTAAATGAGCTAGATGAGCTGAGGCTTGATGCTTATGACAATGCCAAGTTATACAAGGAAAGAACAAAAAGATAGCATGATAAGCACATCCTTAAAAGCCAATTTCAAGTAGGAGATTGGGTCTTGCTATTCAACTCAAGGCTGAGACTCTTTCCCGGGAAGCTTCATTCTCGATGGTCCGGTCTATTCCAAGTGACTTGAGTCTTTCCTTATGGAGCAGTGGAGTTATGGAGTGAATCCACCGGATCTTTGAAGGTCAATGGACAACGCCTCAAACATTTTGTGACGGAACAACCAGTTGAAAAGGGAGCCACCCAAGCTCTCTTAGAGCCGCCCTCAATCCATTAAGAAGCAAAGAGTCGAGCTAATGACTTTAAACAAGCGCTTTGTGGGAGGCAACCCACATTTTGATTTTTAGAAGTTTTCTTTTGTTTGCATTCTTGCTTTGAGTTTTAGTTTTCATCTTTAATTAGCTAATTTCTTAGGTTGAGTTTATTGAATATTTTCCCTTGATTTCCAGGTCCATTATGATGTTTCCAAAGTGGTCTAAAAGGGTTAGAAGCAAAGGTGCTTAAAGAGAGTCAAAAGAAGAAGTTAAATGTGAAGAATTGAGGGATTCCAGCTAGTAACACGGGCTACCCGTGTTCCCCAACACGGCCATGCTGCAAGCACAGGCCAAAATGTAAAAATTGGTGCACATCCGCTAGGAGCACGGGCTGGCTGAGTCCCAGGACACGGCCATGCCCCAAGTAATTCCAAAAAAAAGGTGTACAGCATACCTGCCTGGAACACGGGCACCCCGTGGTACATTGTTTAAAAAAAAGGGGGGAGGGAAACCTGCAGCCAGCCCGCCCAAAGCACGTGCTGCGGGCGAGGCACCTTTTAAAATCGCAATTTCTCCCCCTCTTTTGCCCGTGCTTACCCCCAACCCTAGCTGTGTCTCGCCCCTTCTTCTACCTTCATCCACTTCGGCCAAAACCACACCAAATCTCCCTCACCCAAGCCCTCATTCCTCCTATTCCTTCTTCACCTCCCTTCCACTTTCCCCATCCGTGCCCTAGTTCACCTCCCTTCCCCCATTCTTGCATTTTCGTGCCCCTCCCCTGTTTTCCCATACCCATCGACTCCAACTACCCATCTCTTTCTCCCTTCGTTTTGTCCCCTTCTCCTCATCCCTATTATCATGTTTTTCCCTTTCCCATTGCTGAGTGAGTGACTCTCCCCACTACTGCGCCTTCTTCAGGTACTCTCTCTGTAACAACCTTTTTTTTTTCTTTATTATTATACAATATTGCGTTCATATACACGTCATTAATCAAAACGTACATGCAACATATCAAACACAGATATTTACATCTTGTTTATTTTGGTTGACCAATTTCGGAGATACAGGTGCGGGTGGTTGCACCTTCACCGGGATCTGAGCCAACTCGACCACAAACATCTTATTTGATTCTGAGATTTGCCCAACATAAAGTAACTCGATCCAATGTGCACTAAAAGCCAGAGCCATAGAAAAAGCTGCATAACTAATTTTCTGAACATGATATGGAAATATAGTGAGAATTAAATCCCAGTGAGTTCAATAATAAATTATCATCAATATAGCTCATCACATCATGTTCAGCTGTATAAACTACAGAAAATATCTTTGTTCACATGACTGCATTATATCTATGCACATAAGAATCATACAGTAATGATATGTATGATAGGATTAACTATTTTCAGAATATCATATGATGGCCATCAACTTATTCTCATTTCAAGCTACCCCGGTCAGGGTGAGTATCCTCTACTCTCCGGTACGGGCTTTTCTCGCTTCATCCGACATGTCCCACTTTCTCTTTCTTTTCTCATTAACATGGTCATAATCGTTGGTAGGGTGTCCCCTACTGGTGCACCACACGGATTGCCATGTGACCGTGCTCATTTCTTTTCTTTTCACAATGATAGCAAAAAATATGCTTTCAATAACAAGTACGTTCATCAAAATATAACTATTACCATAAATCATTGGTAATCATGCCATGAACATAACCATTTCAAATATCACTTTATAAAATATTTCCATGTCAGAATTTCAAACTTAAGATGGTAAGAAGTTCATACAATGGCAATGGCTATGGCATATACTAGTAATTTATTATTTTCATTTATAAGATTTGTCTTCTTTTTTAAATATTAACTTCATCTCTTCATTTTCTTTATGCTTGGTCTTTAGTCAATTTATTCTTATTTATATCATTTCTAACACATGGTCTTACAAATTTATAGAGCATTTTTCTCCAATTTAATTTCTACTATTACCCTATAGTTAAAGAGGTTCATCTAGGGTAGAAAAATGTTGAAAATAGGTTTAATCAGCTTCCAACACGATCTGGCCATGTTCCAGGACACGGCCATGCTTTAAAAATACTTCAAATGTACTAAAAACCAGCCCCGAACACGGCTAACTCGTGCTTGAAGAACCCAGAACACGGCCTGGCCGTGTTCTGTGACATTTGCTCACTAATCAGAGCATAACTCCATCATTTTAACTCCGATTGGGGTAATCTTGGGGTCTGTAGAAAGCTAAGACAATTATCAAAATCTATTATGTTAATTATATCAGCAAACTAGTAATAAATCTTGGTGTTATTACTCCCTTAAATTCAATCTTATTTCTTCTCGGGTAAGTTCTAACATTTACTTACTAATCTGACTATATCTCCCACATAAGAATTCCAAATTAAGTGATTCCAGTGGCTACACATCCGTGACACATAAATATATAATTCATATGTTAACCATTTATTTTAATTCCTTATATAAGTTTCCCAGAAATTAAAACACCGAAGCTATCCTAACATATTCTTCTCTGATTAACCATTTTCTGACCTTTTTTTAGTAATCGGAACATATTTACCTCATATGAACTCTAAATTGAATGATTCCAGTGGCTAAAAATTCGTGACACATATATCTTTAATTCTTATGTTAACCATTTATTTTAATTCCATACAGATAATTCCCAAACATTAAAACACAGAAGCTATCCTAACATATTCTTCCCTGATGAACCATTTTCTGACCTTTGATTACTAATTGGACCATATCTACCTCATATGGACTCCAAATTGAATGACTCAAGTGGCTAAAAATCCGTGACACATATATCTTTAATTCTTATGTTAACAATGTATTTTAATTCTTTAGAGATTGTTCCCAGAAATTAAAACACCAAAGCTTAAAATTCTGTCACCCATAGCCATACCCATGCAGAACTATCTACACCAACCTAAGTATTCAAACATACATCACATGCAAGATCAATATGTAATATGATATAGCAACATCCATGACCAATCATCAAAGTTCTAAGATCAAAATCTCATATAAATATTATATGTTTCAAAAGTTTTCTTCAAAAAGAAATATTGTTAAACTTACTTGGAGCACTTAAGTCTTCTAGACTTCTCCTTCCTCTTTCTTCCTTTCTTCCTCTCCTTTCCTCACTCTACCTTGCTTCTATTTTTCCTGTCCCTCACTTGGACGAAAATTCTAATGTTGTAAGGGTGGGTTTTGCTTAAATAGACCCTCAAATAATTTACCTTTCATGATCATGGGTCTACCTTATCACAATTAGATTACACTTGGTTGAATTTTTGGAAAACAAACAACTTATGTTCTTGTCTTTCTCTTCCTTAGTCAAGATATGCATAGGAAAAGGAGATTTGTATTTTGAAATTTATGATAATATGTTCTTAACATATGGGACAAGATCCCTTTGATTTAGGGATTCATTTCCTTTTTCTTTTGTCTTAATCAAGTATGATAGATTTGCCTTTTTAAGTGAAAAATTTCTTTCCCTTGAATCTCCATTATTTGGTTGAAATTATTTGTGTGGGATAAAGATGTTTTGTCATAATGCTATGTATTATTACCCACTTGCTAAAATTGAGTGTAGGATATTGATGTTTTGTCCTAAATTCTTGTATTATCATACCACTTGCTAAATTTTTGTCTTAATGTCAAATCACCTAATCTTGATTACACCATTATTCCATCACTTTATTTTTATTTTATTTTCATTTTTCCTCTTGGGTTTGGGCTCATTCTTGCCCATTTTCTTTACTTTGGTTAAAATTCTACCTTTCATAATGGGCTTGGTCACATTTTCTTGATTTTTGGGCTATCGGTCCAATTTCTATATCCTAGTCCAAGTCTATGTTTTATTTCTTCATTGGGCTATCCTATTGGCTTGCTAAAAATTTATGTGAAGAAGAAAAACTTTATATGAAGTGTCCATAGGTGAAAGGCCAATTTATGGGTGGAGATACTAAACTTAGTAACTTTTACTCTTAAATTAGGAAAAATTACCCTAATCCAATCTTATTGAAATTTTAAGACCTTTACTTCACAAAAATTTATCTTCCTTACCTAAGAATTTCACTTTTCTTTAGCATGTTTATTTCTAATATTTCCTCTTAGGTTTTCTTTCTTTACATATTCCATTAATATTAGAACATTTCTACGCATATATGTAAGTTGAAGAATTTATAAGGAAAATATCTAAAAATTACGGGATGTTACACTGTCTCTCTTCCTCTATTTTATTTTTCTGCATAAACTCTCTTATTTGCTATAAGCTCCTGGTTCTGGCTGTGATTAGGATTTCATTTGGTTTAATTGATTGCTGTTGGCCATTATTTGTGACACTAATTCAGAATGCTTTGAGTTGTTGATCGACTTTTAGGCTGGTTCTTCACTTTGCTGAATTGGGTTTTTAGATAAGTTGTGTTTCAAGTTTCTTGCTTACAATGGTTTAAGTTTTCCGGTTTAGCTCCCAATGATTATTCCTTTCCGGTTCTAGTTTTAAAATATTGGTTATTCTCTGAATATATTCTTGCTTTGAAATTGGCTGATAATTAAACCATGTACTCTGGATAGCCTTTAACTACTCATTAGATGCTCCATTATGCATTTTATTGGCTGCCTTCGTTAATACACTGATTTGGCTAGTAACTTGAACCTTGTGCTTTCATACCCACTTGCATTACTCTGTTCTGTTAAGTTCTGCGCACTCTATTCTGATTTGGCTGGCATAGACTCCTTGGTTTACTGCTACTCTGCTGCACTCTGAACCTTATTGCATATTTGTTGCATTTTTCTTATTTGTACTAAACTGCTTGCCTTCATAGCAATAATAGCATTGCACTTACTGGTTGGTTTACTTATTTGATTATTTGGTTGGTTTTTCTACTTTGGTACCCTCTGCTTTTCATTGTCATTATTTTATATTCATGGGTCCCAAAGGAGCCCGAATAGGGCCATCTTCCTCCCAGTCCCATCAAACACGTAGAGGATGTAACCAACCACCACCCCAACTCCCTCATCAGATAAATGAGTATGGTATTATGTTCGTTGACGACAGTCAACGAACACGATACGATACTCTTGTTAGACGGAGAATGCTGAGTACCTGGTATATGGATGAGGCTTGTTTAGAGCGGCTTGGACTTTTAAATGACGTCCAATACTTGATTGATAGGATTGGGTGGAACACCTTTATATCCCTGCGGTACCCAGCCTATCCCAGACCCACTTTGGAGTTTTTTAGCTCCATTAACATAGTCTTGTTTCGAGGCCCCAACGTCAGTCAGGGCCATATAAACTTCAGAGTATTTAACCGTACCTTTAATCTTACATTGGCTGAATTTAATGCACTGTTTAGCTTACCTCCAGGAGGTACTAGAGCGGTACCCTCCAGTTTTCTTTCTAACATATTTTGGAACTCAATTTCCATAGAGGGGCAATACATTGCATCGAGTTCAAAAGCCTCTTTTATTTGCAACCCCACCTTCCGATATTTACAGAGACTTATGGCCCATACTATTTTTGGTAGGGCTGAGAGTGATGGGGTTGCTAATCAGAGAGAGCTTTATTTTCTACACTCTATGATTCATGGTACAAAGGTGGATACTGGAGCCTTCATGGCTAATCAAATGTCTAGGGTAGGTGGGGCCATGAATGGGAAAGTTGTAATGGGAGGTTTGGTTACTGCTATTGCTAGAGGATTAGGGTTTGAGGCTCATTTGCAAGGTATGCAACCAGTACTTGGCAGTAATAGGATTGATTTGGAATCTTGTTTAAATATGAAATTAGTTGTCAAGAAAGATGCCAAGTACTGGTTGTATCTCTGTGGTCATACCCTTTTTCGCCTGCCCAACTCTATTAGAACCGCAGTGACCAACTAGGAAAATTGGACTTATCCCATTGAGAAGGACCGAGAGGGTGCTGAGATTCCTCCACAGGAGGAAGATTTTCCCATGGAGCCACTGATAGCTCTTCCACCCCCACCCCACTCTCATTTTACTAACAATGTAGGTCCATCATCAACTCCGTCTGCAGATCTAAATTCCATCTCTTCCCGGCTTAGTCGCATAGAGGCTAAGCAACTCTCTCAGAGATCCACCCTGCATGCCATGCACGACTCTATTCAAAGCATGGAGGGTATGATGCAGGCATGGTACACCTGGCACCTGGGCCAGGACCCACCTCTACCACCACTGGACAACCAGTGACTACATAAGTTCTTTCTCCCCTCTTCCTCTTTTGTCTAATAATTATGACACTGAGGACATTGTCGGCTTTAAGCATGGGGGAGTGTACTTGATTTTGCCTGACTTTATGATCTGCACTGGTCATGTTTGGTTGCTGATTTAGATTCTCTTTGCATGTATGTATTGTATATATTGCAGTATCACATAGTTACTATTCCCAAGATAGACTGGTGTAGTATAGGCTGATTTTAGCTCATGAACATGTGATGCACAATAGGGTATGAAATAGGTAGCTATTACTTTAGTCTCTCTTTTCTAGCATTAAACCTCTAATTTTTCAAAAAATATCTCTCTATTGTACTATAAATTGTATGCTTAGGCTGATTTTTCACATTATGACAGTGTGAAGGTAGGGAGAGGTGAAAAATGAGGGTATGTGAAACCCAAAAAGTTTTCACTCTGAGTACCTCTTCAAGGCACCAAAAAGACCTTAGTATGAGTACTTAGATGCTGTTACCCTAGTGAGATGGAGCATAAAATGCACTCATAGCATATTTTTGTTATAAAAAAAAGAGAAAGAAAGAAAGAGAAAAGAAAAGAAGAAAAGAGAAGATGTGAAATAAAAGAAATTTAGAAAAACAGAAATAAGGGTAAGGCAACATAGGGAGATCTAAAGGATGAGGTAGCCTACTTGAGTGTTTGAAAATCAGTCTGATGCATACAATCACTGGTCATAATAGAAAAAGGTATATAGTAGAAGAATTTCTGGTTTGGTCTTAGAAGAATAGAGACTATTTGATTACTGTCTATCCATATATCTATTGTGTGCACATGGATGATCCCAACTTTAGGTATAGGGATGTACACAATAGGCTTATAGGACAATATTTTACAAATTTTTAGTATACTGATAAAGGGGAATTTTGAGTGCTTATTGGTCATTTTTTGTCCCCTAATTCATAGTAACTTGTGGATATTTCTATGCTTTTGGCTATACTTTATTCTGGGTACTGCTATGGTTCATTTTGTGATTGCAGGAGAGCAAAAGAAGCCAAGAAGAAAGGAAAAGCAGTCATGGAAAGACCCTAAAAGACCTGGGATATGCTGAGGATGAAGCAAGGAGACTGCACGTAAAAAATCATAAAGAAAGGAGCACTACAGCATGCAGCACGGCCTGGCCGTGATTAGTGGCCTTCAACACGGCTAGGCCGTGTTTTGGGCAAATGATGCAGTATCTCCCCAAAATCCAACCCAAAACACGGCTAGGCTGTGTCTTGGGACATAGTTGTGCTTCGGGGACCGTACATAATGTTAAATTTATGGTTTTTAGCCGACAGAAAGGGGAGATATGCTTAGGGGTGCGCAGTTGAGACAAGGGGAACCGTAGGAGACATTGGAAAAAAACTTTCTAGCCTTAGGAAACATATTTAGATTAGGTTTTTACATAGTTCTTTGAGGATTTTGATGTTCTATAGTAGATTTTACTGCTTTAAAGTTGTAATTTATCTGCATTCATCTAGACACCAGGTTCTATCCTTCTACTTCTACTTCTATCTTTCTACTTCTTCTTATTCCTTCTCAATTGTATTAAACTACTACGGATTACTCAATGAATATGAATTTGATTTCCATTTTTATTATGTGTGAGTAAATTCTATCTAGAGTTTCGGTAAACCCAATTGTGATACAATGATACTATGCCTATGACTTGAATTATGAAACCCTAATTGTAATTGGGACTAGATTGATTTGGATTGACTATTGTATGCATGAATTAGTTGATAGAATGCCTGATCACCAATCTATCACGTATTAGGTATTTAATCGATGAACTGAAAGGTGAAGATTAAGACCGGAATCCAATAGTTAATTAGGGTTGTCTTAATCACGAAAGTAGTTTAAGATACTCTAGGCTTGAATCAATTAATGGGAACGAGAAAACCAATTAGTTACATTCTATGGTTGGCATGAAGCTTAATGGACCTAAGTTAAGCTAAGAACCACGAAAGTAGGTAATTTGATTAACTTAGGTACAATTGGTAATGCTTGAAAGAGATTGCTAATTAACTTAGGCTAAACCATCCCCAATAATCTAGACAATTGCAATTAGGGGTAAATATCAGTTGTTGAGTATCACAAGCGTGGTGAACCCTAACCCTAGGCTTAGCTTAATTGGTTACTTTAACTTGTTTAATTGCGATATTTGCCCATCAAACTATATCGATTTAGATAGCACTTTTTGTGAGATTCTGGTAATTGGCATTGTTCTCTATAGGACACGACCCGTACTTGCCGGACTAGTTACAGCTACACCGTGCACTTGCGGTATTTAGTAAAACACACGTAACATTATGTGATGCAGTGTTGCTTATGTATAATATCAATCTCTGTTATAGTTTTGAATATAATGATAATGGAATATTAGTTGCTTAAATAAATGTGTATGGTTCGCTGCTTAGAATGTGTTATTGGTCGTTGTATATATAAAAGGCCAGTCGTTACAAAAAACATTGAGTTGAAACCGTCACTGTTGCAAATGATCCAGTATAACCAATTTAGATGTTCCTCCACTAAAGATCCAGACCTCCACCTCTTAGTGTTCTTGGAATATTGTGATACACTAAAATTAAATGAAGTTTCATCATATGCTATTTTCCTCAAGTTGTTTACATTTTCTTTGCGCGATAAAGCTAAAGCATGGTTACATTCTCTTCTATCTTGTTCAATCACTACTTGGCAACAATTGTCACAGGAATTTCTAGCTAAGTCCTTTCCTCTATGTAAGATGGCCTACCTATGTAATCAGATTACAATCTTTACCTAAAAGTATAGAGAATCTTTATATGAAGCATGAGAACGGTTGAAGGAACTCCTAAGATTGTGCCCACACCATGGTTTGAAAAAATGGTTAATAGTCCATACCTTCTATAATAGACTAATTTATAATACTTGTATGTCTATGAATACTGCAGCTAGAGAAGCCTTAATGAACAAAACAGTTGATGAGGCCTATAAGTTGATTGAATGTATGGCATATAACCATTACTCTTGGTCTAGTGATAGGCAATCATTAAGGAAACTAACAGGAATTTATTGAATTGATGCTTTTAACCATCTGTCTTCCAAGGTTAACACACTATTTCGAAAGCTTGACAAGTTCAATGTCAGTGCTATTAGTTCCTCTTCTTTGTCTATTTGTGAAATTTGTGGATGTGTTGGCCATGTCTCCAATGATTGCTAGCTTGGAAACCCTGCAACTCAAGATTGTGAGCTAGTGAAATTTGTTAGTAATAAATAGAGAAACAATCCTTTCAGCAATACTTATAATCCAGGATAGAGTAGCCATCCTAATTTCTCATACAAATCCAATAACAACCCACCTTTGTAACACCTAGAGATCTATTAATTATATTCACAAAATGGAATATTAAGAAAGGATTAAAAATGATTAAATAGGGTATTTATAGGGACATAATTGTGAATATTCAATAAGAAATTTCTCATTTTTGGAAGGGATGTTTAAGAAGGAGGTAGTAATTTCTTTATCTGCAAGGCTATAATTGGGCAGTAAAAATATAGATGAAGAGCTATAAAGAAAGTTGCACAAAAATCCATTGAAATATGTCTCAAGAAGGAATTAAACACTTGGTATGTTTTTCCTTCACCCAAACCTGTGGTGCATGGGGCGGAGGAGGGGGTGGTGCCAGCACGGGAATCTCTACCACGCTTGTGATCATCACCTCCTGCATGATGGTGAACTAGCCCAGAAGGGCATGTCCACCACTCGTACCTCTAACACCAACGTCAAAAGGATAGTAGGCATCTTAGTAATTTTTATCTGAACACATCACCAAAATTAATGAGAATAAAATCTCAATAGGTCTAACATTTAGATTTAATAATCAAAATAAAATCAAGTGACATGTTCAACTGTATAGTTTACAAAAAATACTTTTTAATGCCATAATCAGTACATATATTATAAAAGATTGATATGCATACAACATCCATAAATCAAACACTTCTCTATTGCTCATATGTCACTGTCACTTGGTCGGAGTGGCCATAAACCCTTGGCTCAATTAAGGCTAATAAGGCGTCCCCTATCCGATATTGTCTCACAAACATACGACCTCTCATGTCAACTTTCCACCACAATGTGCCGTATGTCGCCAGGCCACCTTGCCACCGTAATGGTCTTCCCAAGATCTCATTTCAAAAAAATAGGTGTATCACTTACACATTACACCATCACATATGTCACTCATGCTCTAAGCATTCACTTCATGTGCATCTCATACACTTTTAAGAATCATTCATATCATGAATATGCAATTTACCCATATATTATACATACATTTCCTTATGCAACTCACTCTCATATTATTCACTAATGCAACATACATACAATAGAGACATGTCTCATCTGCATGCACCTCATCGATTCACCATGCAAGTACTTCACACACACCTCTCATTCACATGCCTCTCATCAATGCACTATGTATGAATTTCATACACATCGGACCTACATGGATTTCATCAATATAACATGCCTATGTTCTATACACATCACATCTAGATGTGCAGCTCTCAAGCATTATGCACATATTTCACATGCATTTTCATATGCAAAAAGAGGAATTTAACACTATAGTACATTATTAAAATCTATTTATATGAGATTTAGCCTCTCCCATTATCTTCCCTTCACTTAAGTTTAATTCGGGCTATCAAAAATTAACAAAAGACATTTTAGCTTCAAGCACGGCTTGGCCCTGTCACATAGCACAGTTGACATGCTATAAATTAAGCATGTATTTAGCATATTTTATGTTACTTTTTATTTTATTTAAATAGTGAATAAATAGGATTTAATTAATTTTTGTGTTTTATGTTTTAGGAATAATAAAGAAGAAAAGAAGAGAAAAATAGAGAGAAAATCACAAAAAATGCTGATTTCTGACCTTTCATCACTAATGGAGGAATATCTTGCTCATTTGAGCTCCGATCGAAGTGATTCTAGCGGCTATGGAAAGAAGAAACATAGAGCTACAACTTTCATGTTTGGCATTTTGGCAAAATCCAAACTTTTTTGGATGTCGCGATGCTTGCAAGTTAGCCCCGCGGCGGCCCGTCATAGCTAGTACGTAGCGCCGCGGCGCTGGTCATTGGGTGCCGCGGCGCCCCTCCGCAGGAACCATAGAGCACCACGGCGCTGAATGAGGGCGCTGCCATACAAACTTGCTAATTTCGGGATTTTAGGTCTTTTTCACTCAAATTGAAGCCCGATGGATGGGGATTTGACCTAAATAGATTCCTACTTCGATTAAGAGGAGTGAATCTATAAAAAGTGAGGAAAGCAAGCAGAGAAGGCATCTAATTCTTCATCCAAGTTCTTCAATTCTTCTTTAAATTTTCTTATGGCCTTGCGTGGCTAGTTCTTTTTAGTTGGTTGAGGTAGATTGAAACCTCAAGGGACCCTTATGCATTGTGAGATTTGGAATTGTTTTCAATAGTTAATCTTAACTAGGTATTGTTTATTCATCTGCTTTTCTTTTCTAAATGATTTTTCATGTGATTGCTAGGAGGCCTAATAGTATATTGTATGTCTAAGTCTACTGCTGAATTAGGATTTGAACAAAGTTTTCATTACTTGATTCATGAAGCAAATAGGATTAAGAATTTTGGATTATAAATCATTAACCCTATGATGAATGATGAACTAAATTAAATATAATCGATTTGCTTATATTCATTTAGCTCTATTAGTTTCTCCCGTTCTTAATGCAGTTGATAAGTTAGACTTTGCCGATGTGTTAAAGGATTTTTTATCAATTAGAGTTTAATTGGTACGATTGTTATCAATTCACTAGGCTTAAGGAGGAATTGGGATAGAGTCCCAATGATAGATATTTGGTTTAAGATTGATAATTTTGTCAATGATCGATGCAATCCCTTGATGGTGAATATCGACCGAAACTAACGCTTTTCTCATTAATTACTCTTTTCACTATTTTCATTATTCTTTAATTTACTTTATTCACAATTATCAAACCCCCCTTTCTTAATCACATAAGGTAATTCCAGTCTCTGTGGGAACGACCCTTACTCCCACTACTATAGGTAAGTTTTGAGGTAAGGTATTAATTTGGGTGTACCTGCGACAGTGCGCACCAAATTTTGGCGCCGTTGCCGGGGACTGTGTTATTACTTTTTGTGATTTTTTTGATTTATGCCTGTAACTCGTTCTTCTAATTCTCGAGATTTACAGTGCAATCCAATTATTGGAAAATCAGTATACAGGCACAGAAGAGGAATTCAAGAAGACGTTGATCAGGATAAGGAGGAAGTGATCATGGCCAGACACCCCACTGTGAAAGAGCTTGTAGCTCCTGATTTGCATCAGCAACCCTTATGCATTACTTTTCCTAATCTTGATGACAGTGTTAATTTTGAGTTGAAATCTGGATTAAGTCATCTCTTACCAAGTTTTCATGGTGTTGTAGGTGAAGACCCGCATAAACATCTGAAGGAGTTCCATGTGGTATGTACTAGTATGAAGCCCCCTGGAGTAACTGAGGAATAAATAAAACTCAGGGCTTTTCCTTTTTCCTTAAAAGATTCAGCCAAAGATTGGTTGTATTATTTGCCCTCTGGTACTATCACTACCTGGAATGAGATGAAGAGAATATTTTTAGAACGTTAATTTCCTGCATCTAGAGCTGCTACTATTAGGAAAGAAATATGCGGCATTAGGCAATTGCATGGTGAAACGCTTTATGAATATTGGGAAAGGTTTAAGAAACTTTGTGCAAGCTGCCCACATCATCAGATTAGTGAGCAGCTACTAATCCAATATTTTTATGAAGGTCTTTTGCAGGGAGATAGAAGCATGATAGATGCAGCTAGTGGAGGAGCACTAGTAGATAAAACTCCTAAGGAAGCCAGAATCCTGATATCAAATATGGCTGCCAATTCACAACAATTTGCCATTAGGCATGATCCTCCTATTAGGCATGCCTATGAGGTAAGTACTACTTCTCTTCAGAATCAAATATCTGAACTTACTTCTCTTGTGCGCTAAATGGCTATAGGTACACTACAGCAAGTTAAAGTATGTAGAATATGCTCAGCCACAGGGCACCCAACTGACATGTCTCCTACACTTCAAGAGGAATCCACAGAACAAGCGAATGTTGTAGGAGGTTTTCTTGGCCAACCAAAAAGGTATGATCCATATGCTAATACATACAATCCTGGATGGAAGGATCATCCCAATTTTAGATATGGGAATGCACAAAATAGGCCTGTAGGACAAAATTTTCAACAAAATCAACAAGCCTATTATCCTAAACATAATGCATCCCAGGATTAACAGGTAAGTAATCCGTTGGAAGATATTGTGAAAACTCTTGTACATAATTCTCATCAATTTCAGCAAGAGACTAGAGCTAGCATTCAGAATTTGACAACTCAAATAGGTCAGTTAGCAACTACAGTGAGTCGATTGGATGCTCAGAACTCAGGTAAGTTACCTTCTCAAACTGTGGTGAATCCTAGAGAAAATGCTAGTGCAATTGTTTTAAGGAATGGTAAGGAAATTGAAAACCCACCAGTACCCTCTTATCCTAAGAAAACTGAAAAATCAATTAAGGAGAATGAAGCACCTACAGGTAAGTCTCCTTCTAATTTAAATTATGAAGTGGTACCTCCTTTTCCAGAAGCTCTTAAAGAGGATAGGCTAAATGAGAAAACTTATGAATTGTATGATATCTTTAGAAAATGTGAAGTTAATATTCCCCTCCAAGATGCTATTAAGCAGGTACCAAGATATGCAAAGTTCTTGAAAGAATTATGCACTCAAAAAAGAAAGCAAAAATTGAAGGGGTTTGAAAAGGTTCAAATGAGTCAAAACGTATCTGCCATGATACAAACAAAACTCCCCACTAAATGCAAGGATCCAGGTATGTTTACTGTTCCATGTAAAATTGGGGATACTTATGTTGAAAAAGCTATGTTGGATTTAGGAGCCTCCATAAATGTCATGCCATATTCTATATATGCTTCCTTGAAATTAGGACCATTGAACTCTACTAATGTGGTCATTCAATTAGCTGACAGGTCCACTGCATACCCTAAGGGAGTAATTGAGGATTTTTTGGTACAGGTAGATGATTTGGTTTTCCCTGCAGACTTTTATGTACTAGACATGGAAAATGGGGATTTTACATCCCCAATATTATTAGGGAGACCATTTTTGAAAACTTCAAAAACCAAGATAGATGTTCACAATGGCACACTCACTATGGAATTTGATGGTGAAGTAATAAATTT
This sequence comes from Gleditsia sinensis, assembly GCA_037074535.1. Classification (NCBI taxonomy): domain Eukaryota; kingdom Viridiplantae; phylum Streptophyta; class Magnoliopsida; order Fabales; family Fabaceae; genus Gleditsia; species Gleditsia sinensis. The sequence goes on from CM073470.1 coordinate 38,307,250, forward strand.
TAATATGTATGAAGCCATGAAACATCCAGGTGATGATACTCCTGTTTATTCTATAGATATCTTTGGTTCCCTAGCACATGATGTATTTGAATTAGATGGACAAGATAAATTAGAAGTGATTGTGAGCAAATCCATAGAAGAGGATGATGGTAAGATAGAATTGGATGAAGAAACAAAAGAGGAACTGGCTACACTAAATGGTTTTTCAGAAGAACCACCAACAGGTAACGTTTCTTATATAGAATTACCAATTTCTGATACTTCTCTTCTACCTTCTGTTGTGCAGGCTCCTACTCCTGAACTGAAGCCACTCCCTGATCACCTCAAATATGTATTCTTGGGAGAAGGAGAAACACTTCCTGTTATTATCTCCAACAAGCTTGAAAATGATCAAGAGGCAAAACTAATCCAAGTTCTTAAAGAATACAAAACTGCAATAGGTTGGACTATAGCTGATCTTAAGGGAATAAGCCTTTTTACATGTATGCACAGAATATTGATGGATGAAGGAGCTAAACCATCTAAACAGCCCCAAAGAAGGCTAAATCCACCTATGATGGATGTAGTGAAGAAAAAAATTCTTAAATTGTTGGAGGTTGGGGTAATATACCCAATTTCAGACAGTCATTGGGTGAGCCCAATGCAAGTGGTTCCCAAGAAAGCAGGAATAACTGTGATAAAAAATCAAAAGGAGGAATTGGTACCCACCCGAATTCAAAATGGGTGGAGGGTTTGTATAGATTATTGAAAATTAAATTCTATAACCCGAAAAGATCATTTTCCTTTACCTTTCATTGATCAAATGCTTGAAAGATTATCTGGTAAACCTTACTACTGTTTTCTTGATGGTTATTCAGGCTATTTCCAAATTGCAATTGCTCCTGAAGACCAGGAAAAGACAACCTTCACTTGTCCATTTGGTACATTCGCATATAGGCGCATGCCATTTGGGCTTTGTAATTCCTCTGCTACTTTTCAAAGGTGTATGGTTAGCATATTCTCATATTACCTTGAAAAATTTATTGAGGTATTTGTGGATGATTTTTCAGTTTATGGGAATTCATTCGATGATTGTTTGCATAACCTTTCACTAATTTTGAAAAGATGTCAAGAAACTAACCTTGTTTTAAATTCTGAAAAGTGTCATTTTATGGTTGAACAAGGTATAGTTTTAGGCCATGTTGTCTCAAAAAGAGGAATAGAGGTAGATAAAGCAAAGATTGATATTATACAAACTCTACCTTATCCCACTTGTGTGCCGGAAGTTTGTTCTTTTCTTGGCCATGCAAGTTTTTATAGGAGATTCATAAAGGACTTTTCTAAGAAAGCAGCACCTATGTGTAAATTGCTTTAGAAGGATGTCTCTTTTGAATTTGATGGAGAATGCAGGGAAGCTTTTGAGAAATTGAAAGAGTCCTTGATTTCAGCTCCAATCATCAGCACCAGACTGGAACATCCCTTTTGAAATTATGTGTGATGCCAGTAACCATGCAGTTGGAGCAGTACTAGGCCAAAGGATTGGAAACACATCCCATGTGATATATTATGCCTCCAGAATACTGAATGATGCCTAGAAGAACTATACCACCACTGAAAAAGAACTCTTAGCTGTAGTCTTTGCATTAGAAAAATTTAGATCTTATTTAATATGTACTAAAATTATTGTTTTTACTGATCATGCAGCTTTGAGGTATTTGGTGATGAAAAATGAGGCTAAACCTAGGATAATCATATGGGTGCTACTGCTTACAGAATTTGATTTAGAGATTAGAGACAAGAAAGGGTCTGAAAACAATGTAACAGATCACTAAATCCGCCTGACACATGTGGAAGAAAAATTGAAAATTGAAGAATCATTCCCAGATGAAAATTTATTTTTAGTTTCAATTCATATGCCATGGTATGCAAATATTGCAAATTATCTGGTTACTAATTAGTTACCTCCTCTTTTGACCAGGGCAGCTAAAAATAGGATCAAGAGTGACGCCAAATACTACATATGGGACGATCCTTACCTTTGGAAGCAATGCTCAGATCAAATTATAAGAAGGTGTATTCCTGATTATGAAGTTTTATCAATTCTAACTTTTTGTCATTCTTATGCATGTGGAGGACACTTTGGAGCAAAGAGGACAACAAAGAAAGTGTTGGACTACGGTTTTTACTGGCCTACTCTATTCAAAGATTCATATCTTTTTTGTAAGTCCTGTACTAACTATCAGAAAACAGGTAATATATCTAGAAAAAATGAGATGCCTCAAACACCAGTATTATTTTGTGAAATTTTTGATGTTTGGGGCATTGATTTCATGGGACCTTTTCCCTTGTCATATGGATATAATTATATTTTGCTGGCTGTGGATTATGTCTCAAAGTGGGTGGAAGCTAAACCCACCAGGACTGATAATTCTAAAGTGGTTTCAGATTTCATTAAATCCGATATTTTTTCAAGATTTGGGATTCCAAGAGCTTTGATAAGTGACAGGAGAACACATTTTTGCAATAGGACTATTGAAGCCCTATTAAAGAAATATAATGTCACTCATAAATTGTCAACTGCATATCACCCCCAGACCAATGGGCAAGCTGAGGTATCCAACAGAGAAATCAAAAATATCATTAGTAAGACAATAAATCCCAACCACAGGGATTAGAGTCTCAGATTACATGATGCTCTATGGGCATACAGAACAGCCTATAAGACTCCAATTGGTATGTCTCCATACAGGTTAGTATTTGGAAAAACTTTTCATCTTCCAGTTGAATTGGAACATAAAGCATTTTGGGCCATAAAAAAATTTAATATGAATCTGGAAGAAAGTGGAGAACACAGGAAATTACAACTTCAAGAAATAGAGGAAATTAGAAACGAGGCCTATGACAATGCAAATATTTATAAGGCCAAAACTAAACTCCTACACAATCACATGATTTCACGTAAGGAGTTTAGCAAAGGATAGAAAGTTCTCCTCTACAATTTTAGGCTCTGATTGTTTCCAGTTAAATTTCGTTCTAGATGGGAGGGACCATTTATTATTACTGATATTTTTCCTCATGGTGCAGTTGAAATAAAGAGCATGAATAACCAGCATAGTTTCAAAGTCAACGGGCATAGGCTTAAACCTTACTATGAAGGATTTCAGCAAGAGGAAGCACAATGGATAACTTTTCAAGACCCTCATTGATTGTCTTTGAATCTATGTCGAGCCAACGACGTAAAACAAAGGCGCTGGCTGGGAGGCAACCCAATAACCATTCTTCTTCTTCTTATTTTTTCTATTCATAGTTTAATTTTTCTTTATTTAAAAAAAAATTGCAGAACTGCGGATGCACATGCGCCGCGGCGCCCAAACCGAGCGTCGCGGTTCATGTCGCCCAGACTGAGCGAGCGCTGCGGCGCTACAAACCAAGAATGGGTGAGCGCCACGACGCTCACCCAGGGCGTTGTGACGCTCTCTATAAGAGGGTCGCACGCCTCTTCGTCTTCCCCCTCTGTTTTTTGCATCCTTTACACCTCCAAATCCACTTTTTTGCCTTAAATCGACCATACCCACCTCCCATTATGTTATCTTGTTACATTACATGATTTTTCATATTCTTTTTGTAGGATTAAACACCCCTTTCAGCATTTGTGTTGGATTCCAAGACAATTTTTTAGGGTTCAAAGGCATATTTGATCTTGCAATCTCCAGCCACCATTCAAGCTAAATTGGGTACGGTTCTCTTCATTTTTCCTACTGCAATTGATTCCCATACTTAATTGCTACTGGTTTGCACTGAATTGGGAATTCTAGTTGAGCATTAACCAATCATTCTTCCAAGTTTTTAAGAGTGCCCACAAGGTGTTCGATAAAACGCCTTAGTGAACTTTCCAAGCAAATGGCTCCAAAAACTTCTAAGTTGAGTATCTGAAAAAGGAAGACTAGAGCTGAGGACCTCCAGCATTTGACACCGTAGCATTTGTGACTGAAGAGGTTTCTCAACACCACATCAAAGTGGTGGTGCATAAGCTTATCGTTCCAGAACGTGGATTTATGATAACCGAGGGGCTACCTCATAGAGACAATATCCTCCATAAGCATTGGGAGATTTTCTGCAGGAACCCAGAACCAGGAGTTATTCCCATGGTACAAGAATTCTACTCCAATGCTACCGTTCACGAACGTTATAAAGCACTGGTTAGAGGCAAGATGGTGCCATTCACTCCGCATGTCATTAATGAATTCTATTCACTGCCTAATATTGAGGATGATGAATATACGGCGCTTCTTTAATCATACATTGACTTTGAAGACATTATATGCACTCTTTGCTACAGGGGGCCTCCTGGAAATTGGATAGTAATGGCCAACCAGTATACTTTGCTAGGGCTGATATGAATAAAGTGGCTAAAGCATAGTACTATTTCGTGTCCGCAAGAGTCATGCCCAGCTTCAACATGAGTCAAGTAAGGAGGGACAGGGCCATTTTTGCTTTATGCAATACTAAAGGGCCTTTCTATTGATGTAGGCAAGATTATTCATAGGCATATGCTCAGTTGTATTATTGCTAGAGGCGGATCCCTCTTTGCCCCTAGTTTAATTACTGGTCTATCTCAGAAGGTGGGTGTAAGCTGGGATTCCACTGAGGTTCTCATTCACCAAATGAGACCTATTTCCTATGCATACATACAAAAATACAAAGGCCATGAAGAAGCAGCAGAGGAGGAGCTAGGGATTTAGCCAATACCTACAGAGGAACCAGATCGTAGCTCAGCTCCACCACCATCCTAGCATACCATTGAAGATTTGTGGGAGCATACAAAGTGTTTGAGCCACCAAATGAACGATCTGGCCCTCTACCAGTACTCTATTGCACAACATCATCATACATGTTTTAGCCAGTTAGCTCATACCCTGAACCTCCCTATTGCATTCCCGGCGCCACCTGCACCACCGTTTAGGCCTGGCCCCGAGCATGATGAGATGGATGGTGACAATCAATTAGGGAAGTTTCACTGAACCCCTCCTTATGTTATTACTTGTCCCTATTATATTCTCTTTTATATTCTTACATTGGGGACAATGTATATTTTTAAGTGTGGGGGGATCACTTTATGATTCAGCTGGATGACTGTATAATAAATCATACACTTGTGCACTTTCCTACTTTGATGCATAACTATAATTTTATGATATGTGCACTTTTAATCCTGTCATGAGGTGAGCATGTGAACAAAATTTCAATTTATGAGTTTGTGTTAGCTGAACCAATAACCAATGATATAACTGTTTAAATTGCTTATATCTCTTGGGAGAGGTAGGAAAGTCATAATTATGTGTAATTTTAATTTCTTTTCAATTTATGATTACCTATTTTCTAAAAATCCTAAAATTATTTTGCACAGTAATTTTGGATATTTAATTTGTCTATTACTTAGAAAAAGATTATATAACTCAAATATTTTATGATCTCATTTAAATTTCTAGAACTTATTTAAATGCTACTTGAGGTGAAATTCTAGGCTAATACTAACAATTAGGAGATGATTTAGGCATTTTTTTTATGAGATTGAGCCTTTCAAGCTTAACCCAAACAAGTAAATATCTTTAGAACCTCTATTTTGAGCTAAATTAACATGTTATTCTATACTCACAAAACAGCCAAGACCAAATTTTGTGATTAATACCTTTATTTTTTCTACCTGATTCACTCACTCCATGATTAATTTCTGAATTCTTGTTTTATAGATCTACATTAATGAAAGGGTGGAAGGTTGGAGCAAGGACAAAAAAAAAATCTCAAAAGACTAATGATTGTCTATCCAGTGATTGAAAAAGAAGAATTAGAGAATCAAAGAAAAGTAGAATGCAGAAAAGCAAAGAAATAAGTGTGGGGGAAAAAATTCCCCAATCTTGAGAATTAGCTCAAATAGATCAGAGTTAATCATGTGATGTTGGAAGATTGAGCTTTAAATTATATCTTATATCTCACCCTATAGCCTAGCCACATTACAAGCTGAGTTTAGTCTTTTTGATCATAAGAAGTAGTTTTAGCCTACATTAGTGGAGAGTAGCATGAAAAATAAGTCTATGGAAATTTTAAATAGAGAGCCATGCTATAATTCTTGAGATGTATAAACTCATTTTGGTAAAAGAAAATTAAATTATTCAAAGACACACACACACTATGGATTTTAGGGAATTAAATTATAAATTGCATTTGAATTAAATTTTGCACATGGGCATGAATTTTTTTTGAAATTTCTTCAAGAGCATACAATTTTCACTATGAGGCAACATATTGGTAAGCCATTCACTCATTTCATATATTGAATTCTGTTTACATGAATCAATGTTTGCTTGAGGACAAGCAAAAGAGTAACTGTAGGGGTATTTGACATGCTATAAAATAAGCATGTTTTTGACATGTTTTAAGTTGCTTTTTATTTAATTTTAGTAGAAAGTAGATATTAATTAATTGAGTGTTGTGGTTTGTGTTTTAGGAATAATAAAGAAGAAAGGAAGAGGAAAATAGAGAGAAAATCATAGAAAAATGCTGATTTCTGACCTTTTGTCACTATTTAGGCATATCTCACTCATTTGGACTCCGATTAAGGTGATTCAAGTGGCTATGGAAAGAAGAGACATAGCGCTACAACTTTCATATTCGGCACTTTGGCAAAATTCAGAAGATTCTGGGCACCGCAATGCTCACAAGAGAGGACCGCAGTGCCACGTTAAGGCAAATCCGGAGCGCCGCGGCGCTCAACCCAGGGCACGTGGTGCCTGAGCATCTTCGACACAGCCCACCATGGCACTGACTAAGGGCGCCATGGTGCCCCGTGACATGTTCTTCATAGTGCCGTAGCGCCAGCTGCCGTTCAGACTTGCTGATTTTGCGATTTTAGGTCTTTTTCACTCAAATTGAAGCCCGATGGACAGAGATTTGACCTAAATACATTCTTACTTCGATTAGGAGGAGAGAATCTATAAAAGGGAGGAAAGCAAGCAGAGAAGGCATCCTATTATTCATCCAAGTTCTTCAATTCTTCTTTAGATTTTCTTATGGCCCTGCGTGGCTAGTTCTTTTTAGTTGGTTGAGGTAGATTGAAACCTCAAGGGACCCTTATGCATTGTGAGATTTGGAATTGTTTTCAATAGTTCAATCTTAACTAGGTATTGTTTATTCATCTGCTTTTCTTTTCTAAATGATTTTTCATGTGATTGCTAGGAGGCCTACTAGTATATTGTATGTCTAAGTCTACTGCTGAATTAGGTTTTGAACAAACTTTTCATTACTTTATTCATGAAGCAAATAGGATTAAGGATTTTGGATTATAAATCATTAACCCTCTAATGAATGATCAACTAAATTAAATATAATCGATTTGCTTATATTTATTTAGCTCTATCAGTTTCTGTCGTTCTTATTGCAGTTGATAAGTTAGACTTTGCCGATGTGTTAAAGGATTTTTTATCAATTAGAGTTTAATTAGTACGATTGTTATCAATTCACTAGGCTTAAGGAGGAACTGGGATAGAGTCCCAATGATAGATATTTGGTTTAAGATTGATAATTTTGTCAATGATCGATGCAATCTCTTGATGGTGAATATCGACCGAAACCAATACTTTTCTCATTAATTACTCTTTTCATTATTGTTTAATTTACTTTATTCACAATTATTAAACCCCCATTTCTTAATCACTTAAGGTAATTCTAGTCTCTGTGGGATCGACCCTTACTCCCACTACTACAGGTTAGTTTTGAGGTAATGTATTAATTTGGGTGTACCTACGACAGTGCACACCATTAGTATTTGGAAAAACTTGTCATCTTCCAGTTGAATTGGAACATAAAGCATTTTGGGCTATAAAGAAATTTAACATGAACGTGGAAGAAAGTGGAGAATGCAGGAAATTACAACTTCAGGAATTAGAGGAAATTAGAAATGAGGCCTACGAAAACGTAAATATTTATAAGGCCAAAACTAAACTCTTACACGATCGTATGATTTCACGCAAGGAGTTTACCAAAGGACAGAAAGTCCTCCTCTATAATTCTAGGCTCCGATTGTTTCTAGGTAAATTTCGTTCTAGATGGGAGGGACCATTTATTTTTACTGATATTTTTCCTTATGGTGCAGTTGAAATAAAAAGCATGGATAACCAGAATAGCTTCAAAGTAAACGGGCATAGGCTCAAACCTTACTATGAAGGATTTCAACAAGAGGAATCACAATGGAAAACTTTTCAAGACCCTCCTTGATTTTTTTTAGTTTATGTCGAGCCAATGACGTAAAAAAAAGGCGCTGGTTAGGAGGCAACCCAACAACCATTCTTCTTCTTCTTATTTTCTTTTTTTAAAAAATTTATGCAGAACTGCAGACGCACGTGCGCCGCGGCGCTACTAACCCAGACTGGGCGAGCACCGCGACGCTCTAGAATAGTACCACAGCACTACTAACCCAGAATGGGTGAGCACTGCGGCGCTCCACGTTACAGCAGAGAGCGCTGCGACGCTCTCTATAAGAGGGTCGCGCGCCCTCTTCGTCTTCCACCTCCGATTTTGCATCCTTTTCACCTACAAATCCACTTTCTTGCGTTAAATCAACCATACCCACCTCCCATTATGTTATCTTGCTTACATTACATGATCTTTCATCTTCTTTTGCGAGATTATACACCGCTTTCAGCATTTGAGTTGGATTCCAAGACAATTTTTTAGGGTTCAAAGTCATATTTGATCTTACAATCTCCAGCCACCATTCAAGCTAAATTGGGTATGGTTCTCTTCATTTTTCCTGCTGCAATTGATTCCCATACTTAATTGCTACTGGTTTGCACTGAATTGGGAATTCTAGTTGAGCATCAACCACTTATTCTTCCAAGTTTTTAAGAGCGCCCACAAGGTGTTTGATAAAACGCCTTAGTGAACTTTCCAAGCAAATGGCTCCAAAAACTGCTAAGTTGAGTATTTGAAAAAGGAAGACTAGAGCTAAGGACCCTTCAGCATTTGACACCGTGGCATTTGTGACTAAAGAGGTTTATCAACACCACATCAAAGTGGTGGTGCATAAGCTTATCATTCCAGAACGTGGATTTATGATCATCGATGGGCTACCTCATAATAAAGACAATATCCTCCATAGGCATTGGGAGATTTTCTGCAGGAACCCAGAACCAAGAGTTATTCCTGTGGTACAGGAGTTCTACTTCAATGGTACAGTTCACGAACGTCATAAAGCATGGGTTAGAGGCAAGATGGTGCCATTCACTCCACATGCCATTAATGAATTCTATTCACTGCCTGATATTGAGGATGATGAATATACGGTGCTTCTTCAATCATATATTGACTTTGAAGACATTATATGCACTCTTTGCTATAGAGGGGCCTCTTGGAAATTGGATAATAATGGCCAATCGGTATACTTTGCTAGGGCTGATATGAATAAAGTGGCTAAAGCGTGGTACTATTTCGTGTCAGCAAGATTAATGCCCAGCTTCAACATGAGTCAAGTCAAGAGGGATATGGCCATTTTGCTTTATGCAATACTAAAGGGACTTTCTATTGATGTAGGCAAGATTATTCATAGGCAAATGCTCAGCTGTATTAGTGTTAGAGGCGGATCCCTCTTTGCCCCTAGTTTAATTATTGGTCTATGTCAGAAGGCGGGAGTAAGCTGGGATTCTACTGAGGCTCTCATTCACCATATGAGACCTATTTCCTATGCAGACATACAAAAATACAAAGGCCATGAAGAAGCAGCAGAGGAGGAGCTAGGGATTCAGCCAATACCTACAGAGGAACCAGACAGTAGCTCAGCTCCACCACCATCCCAGCATACCATTGAAGATTTATAGGAGCACACAGAGTGTTTGAACCATCAAATGAACGATTTGGTCCTCTATCAGTACTCTATTGCACAGCATCATCATGCATGTTTTAGCCAAATAGCTCATGCCCGGAACCTCCCAATTGCTTTCCCGGCACCTCCTGAGCCACCTTTTAGGCCTGCACCTGAGCATGATGAGATGGATGGTAATCACTAATCAGGGAAGTTTCACTGAACCCCTCCTTATGTTATTACTTGTCCCTATTATATTCTCTTTTATATTCTTACATTGGGGACAATGTATGTTTTTAATTGTGGGGGGGTCACTTTATGATTCTGCTGGATGACTGTATAATAAATCATACACTTGTCCACTTTCCTACTTTGATGCATAACTATAATTTTATGATATGTGCACTTTTAATCTTGTCATGAGGTGTGCATGTGAGCAAAATTTCAATTTATGAGTGTGTTAGTAAAACCAATAGCCAATGATATAAATGTTTAAATTGCTAATAGCTCCTGAGAAACGTGGGAAAATCATAATTATGTGTAATTTTAATTTATTTGCAATTTATTACCCATTTTTTAGAATCCTGAAACTATTTTGCACAATAACTTTAGGCATTCAATCTTATGTTTTACTTAGAGAAGGTTTATATAATTCAAAAATATTTCATGATCTCAACAGGAGTCTAGAACTTATTTGAATGCTACTTGAGACGAAATCCTAGGTTAATACTATTATTTAGGAGATGATTTAGGCATTATTTGATAGATTGAGCCTTTTAAGCCTAACCTAAGCAATGAAATATCCCTAGTTCCTCTATTTTGAGCTTAATGAACTTTTCCTTCTAAACACCACAAATGAGCCTAAAGCAAAAATTTGTATGAATATCCTTATTTTTCTTTACCTTATTCACTCACTCCATGATTATTTTGCTAATTATTTGTATTGTAGAGCTTTATTTACAAAAAGGGTGGAAGGGTGGAAATCCAAAAAGTATAAGAACAAATGTTGTGGGTGAAAGAAAAAGGGGAAAATGATGGATTAAATTGAAGTAAGAAAAGGAGTGTGGGGAGAAAATTTCCCCAAAATTATTATTGAAAAAAAAAGAGAAAGAAAAGAAAATCAAAGAGCTCAAGAGATCATATTTAATCATGTGGTGCTGGGTGATTGAGCCTACATTTATATCCTTTATCCCACCTTATACCCTGGCCACATTACAAGCTAAATAAAGTCCTTTTGATCCTAAAAAGTAGTTTTGACCTACATTAGTGGAGAGTAGCATGAAAAATAAGCATATGGAAATCCTACAAAGAGATCCATACCTGATTTTTTGAGATATATAAACTCATTTGAATGAAAGATGGTTGATCTGCTCAAAGACACACACACACTCAAGGCTCTAGAAAATAAATTCTGAATTGCATTTGAATTGAATATTGCACATAGTCATTAAATTTTCTGAAATTTCTTTAGGAGCATACAATTTTCACTATGAGGCTACATATTGGTAAGTCTTTCACTCATCTTATTTATTGAATATTGTTCACATAAATTAATTTGCTTGAGGACAAGCAAAAGAGTAAGTGTGGGGGTATTTGACATGCTATAAATTAAGCATGTATTTAGCATATTTTATGTTACTTTTTATTTTATTTAAATAGTGAATAAATAGGATTTAATTAATTTTTGTGTTTTATGTTTTAGGAATAATAAAGAAGAAAAGAAGAGAAAAATAGAGAGAAAATCATGAAAAATGCTGATTTCTGACCTTTCATCACTAATGTAGGCATATCTCGCTCATTTTAGCTCCGATCGAGGTGATTTCAGCGGCTATGGAAAGAAGAAACATAGGGCTACAACTTTTACGTTCGGCACTTTGGCAAAATCTAGACTTTTCTGGACGCCACGACGGCCCGTCATAGCTAGTACGTAGTGCCACGACGCTGGTCATTGGGCGCTGCGGTGCCTCTCCTCAGGAACCATAGAGCGCCGCGGCGCTGAATGAGGGCGCCACGGTGCCACGTGATATATTTTCCGTAGCGCCGCGACTCCTGCTGCCATACTGAAATTGAAGCCTGATGGATGGGGATTTGACCTAAATAGATTCTTACTTCGATTAAGAGGAGTGAATCTATAAAAAGTGAGGAAAACAAGCAGAGAAGGCATCCTATTCTTCATCCAAGTTCTTCAATTCTTCTTTAGATTTTCTTATGGCCCTACGTGGCTAGTTCTTTTTAGTTGGTTGAGGTAGATTGAAACCTTAAGGGGCCCTTATGCATTATGAGATTTGGAATTGTTTTCAATAGTTCAATCTTAACTAGGTATTGTTTATTCATCTGCTTTTCTTTTCTAAATGATTTTTCATGTGATTACTAGGAGGCCTAATAGTATATTGTATGTCTAAGTCTACTGCTAAATTAGGTTTTGAACAAACTTTTCATTACTTTATTCATGAAGCAAATAGGATTAGGGATTTTGGATTATAAAACATTAACCCTATGATGAATGATCAACTAAATTAAATATAATCGATTTGCTTATATTCATTTAGCTCTATCAGTTTCTCTCGTTCTTAATGCAGTTGATAAGTTAGACTTTGCCGATGTGTTAAAGGATTTTTTATCAATTAGAGTTTAATTGGTACGATTGTTATCAATTCACTAGGCTTAAGGAGGAACTGTGATAGAGTCCCAATGATAGATATTTGATTTAAGATTGATGATTTTGTCAATGATCGATGCAATCCCTTGATGGTGAATATCGACTGAAACCAATGCTTTTCTCATTAATTACTCTTTTCACTATTTTCATTATTGTTTAATTTACTTTATTCACAATTATCAAACCCCCCTTTCTTAATCACATAAGGTAATTCCAGTCTCTGTGGGATCGACCCTTACTCCCACTACTACAGGTTAGTTTTGAGGTAAGGTATTAATTTGGGTGTACCTGCGATAGTGCGCACCAACAGTCTTGTTGCAACCTCCTTCCAGAACTCTCCCTTCTCGTGTTATTCACCACAGCCAAAAAGGACTCCCATCACCTAGCGCGGCCCGGCCATGTCACCAAGCACAGTCATGCTAGGTGTCTTGGTTCACAAACATAGGCCAAAAATAACCTCCAACCCCAAGCACGGCCGTGCTCGATGCTGTTCCAAATTTTTTCTTATCTTATCACTTCCATACATCATCACAACCCCCAAACCAATACATCTAACACATATACATGATAATACATGCATCAAAATTTATTAAACACCTAAAAATATAATTGATTCCCAAAAGATTTCCTTACACCCAAAACTAGAATTTAACCCTAAGCTCATACCAAAATTTCTTCGAACTAGAAAAACAAGAACTTTCACATATTCCATGAACAGAGAACACCCAAAATTAACAATCAAAAAGTTAGATTCCATGAGGGTTAATGGTAAACCTACCTATGAGATCACTTCTCTAATTATTGTAGTAGTATTTCTTGAGAGTTTCCCTATTTTCTCCCACCTTCCTCTCTAGTTCTTTCCTATTTTTCTACATCCAAACCCTTAAATAAAACTTCAAGGAATCATAAACCAGAAGGAGAAAGCTTTAAATAACATCAGCTCACAAGATTACCTTAGGGTTTCCCTTCTTCCTCCTCTTTCTCTTTTTTCTTTCTCTCCCTCTCTGTCTCGATTTTCCTGGAGTGTTTTTGGAGTTTCCCCTTTTTGGCTACCCTCCTCTAAGCTTTATCCTAAAAAATATAATAAAATAACATTTCTTCTATAAGGCCTAATCTCCATTGAACTATATCCCTAAACCAGATTTTATTTACAAAATTGCCATTCCATTACATCTCAACTTCTCCTCAACTATGGCCATGTTTGGCTTCCCACTTTTTCAAAAACTCATTAATATTTCCTCCAAATAAAACTTAGTAGATCTTAGAAACACCTTCTATCCATAGTTTTAGCTATTTTCTATCTACTTAATTCTATTTATAGAGATTGGAAATTAAGGTTTCATCCTTCCTAGTTTTTCTTCGAAAAAGAAAAATTAATATTTTCCCCTATCTCTTTAAACCTAAAAAAAATTCATGCTATAACATAGAATTAAACTGTGGATTTTACATTTCTCTCCCCCTAAGAAACAATTTTGTCCTCAAAATTTAGGGCTTTTACATGTCTTGAAAAAGTTATGGATACTTTCGCCTCATATCATCTTCTCTTTTCCATGTAACCTCTTTTTCATCAAAACCATTCCAAGCTATCTTCACGAAAGGGATATTCTTGTTACATAGTTACATTACATCTCTATCCAGTACCGAGAACAGTTTTGCTTGATAAGTTAACTTCTCATTTATGGCCACTCAGTCGTCCTGGATTTAGTGTACGGGATCTGGGAGATACTTATAGAGTTGAGAGACATGGAACACATTGTGAAGGTTTGATAAGTACGGAGGAAGTGCAATTTGATAAGCAACCCTTTTGAGAATTTGGTAGGGACCCAAGAACCATCAGCTTAGCTTTCTGACTTTCATTGCCTGCCTGACACCTATGGTAGGAGAGAATTTCAAAAACACATGGTCTCCTTCATAGAACCGCAACGACTTTCTTTTCTTGCCATAATAGCTCTTCTACTGGCTTTAGGCTATTCGCATCTTTTCTCAAACCATTTTTGTTTGTTTAGTGGTGTGTCGAACCAAATTTGGGCCCAATAAATTTCTTTCCCCCACTTCATACCAACATAGAGGGGACCTATATTTTCGACCATACAAGGCTTCATAAGGTGCCATTCCAATTCCGGAGTGGTAACTGTTATTATAAGCGAATTCAGCTAGTGGCAAATATTTGTTCCATCTGTTTCCCTATTCTAAAGTGCATGCTCTAAGCATATCTTCCAGGGTCTGTATGGTCCTTTCAGTTTGACCATCAGTCTGAGGGTGGTAAGCTGTACTAAAATGTAGTCTAGTGTCGAAAGCTTTTTGTAAAGCCATCCAAAACATGGAAGTAAATATGGGATCTCTATCGGAGATAATGCTGTTAGGGATTCCATGTAGCCGCACAACTTCTTTTACATATAGCTAGGCTAGCCTCTCTAATGGAAAACTAATCTTGATGGGCAAGAAATGTGCAGATTTTTTCAATCTATCCACTATTACCCATATTGCATTAAGCCCGATTTAAGTCTTAGGCAACCCTATAATGAAATCCATAGAAATGCTATCCCATTTCCACTAAGGTATTTCTAAGGGTTGTAGAAGTTCCACAGGTTTCTGATGCTCTATCTTCACCTTCTAGCAAATTAGACATCTAGTAACATACTTCGCAATGTCTCTCTTCATTCTTGGCTAGCAGTGCATCTTTTTCAAGTCTTGATACATTTTAGTAAATCCTGGATGAATAGTGTATTTACTCTGATGGGCTTCTTCTAGAGTATTAACCCTTAAAGCCCCTTCCTTGGGTACACACATTCATCCCTAGTATTCAAGAATCCCATCCCTAAAAAAATTCAAAGTTCGGTTGTTCCTTCCAATCTTGTAAAAAATTATCCTGCAATTGGGCTTTCTTGATTCGCGTCTTCAAGTCAAATTCAACTCACAGCTCACTAAGACTTAAGCCTTCAAAAATAACTATAACCAATAAGCTTAGATTTCTGAATTCCTCCATTAACCATCTCTTTTACCAACATTCGGCTCACGTGTAGTGAATTTTGACTTAGTGCAACAGCTACTACATTAGCTTTTCTCAGGTGGTACTTCAGCTCAAACTTATAGTCATTAATAAACTCCATCCATCTCCTTTGTCTCATGATTAAATCCTTCTAATCAAGTAGATATTTTAAACTCTTGTGATTGCTATAAATCTCGAACACAACTCTATATAAGAAATGCCTCCATATTTTTATAGCAAAGACTATTTTTGTTAGCTCTAGGTCATGCGTGGGATAATTCTCCTCATGTGATCGTAATTACCAGGAAGCTTAAGCAACCACTGTAACTTCTTACATCAAGACATAGCCTAGACCCTTCTTAGAAGTAACTGTATAAACTATAAAATGCCCAAAAGAATTAGGAATAACCAAAACAAGAGGGGTAGTTAATCGATTCTTAAGCTCTTGGAAATTATCTTCACACTCTTGAGTCCATTTAAAAAGACTTATCTTCTAGGTTAATTAAGTCAAAGACAATGCTATTTGAGAGAACCCCTGTATAAATCTTCTGTAATATTCAGCTAACCCCAAGAAACTTCTAATCTCTGTCACCATCTTGGGCTTTTCCCATTTTAAGACTACTTCAGTCTTGCTACGGTCTATTGCTACACCATCTTCGAAAATAACATGACCCAAAAATTTTACTTCTAACTAAAATTCACACTTTTCTAGCTTGGCAAAGAGTTTCTTCTCCTTTAAGATCTAGAGTATTAGCCGAAGGTGTTGACTATGCTCCTCTTCGCTTCTCGAGAATACCAAGATATCATCTATAAAGACCACCACGAACTGGTCTAAGTAGGGTCTGAAGATACAGTTCATATAATCCATGAAAATTGTAGGTGCATTTGTGACTCCAAATGGCATTACCAAAAATTCATAATAACCATATCTAGTTCTAAAGTTTGTCTTTGGGATATCCTCTTCTTTAACCCTGATCTGGTGGTACCCCGATCTTAAGTCTATCTTCGAGAAAAATGTGGCCCCTTTCAACTGATCCAGCAAATCATCTATCTAGGGCAACGCGTATTTGTTCTTAAGAGTCGCCTTATTAAGTTGTCTATAGTCAATACACAATCTCATACTGCCATTTTTCTTTCTCACAAACAGCACATGTGCTCCCTAAGTTGACACACTAGGCTAGATGAAATCCTTTCCCAATAGCTCTTCAATCTACTTTTTAAGCTCCTTTAATTCTATTGGAGACATTCTATATGGGGTAATAGAAATAGGTCTCACTTCTAGTGCTAAGTCAATGGAAAATTCTATCTCCCTTCTTGGTGGAAGTTCTAAAATTTTTGAGGAGAAAACCTCTAGATATTTACAGACTATTGGAATTACCTACAACTCTTGGCTCATCTCCGGATTAACAGCATATAAGAAAATGTACCTTAAATCCGTACGCTTCATCCCCTTAATAACTTTATGTGTACTGAAAATACTACATTTTTGTTCCTCTGAAACCACAAGAAGGAATTTTAGAGTCTTATCACAATAATTGAGAAGCACTCGATTTCAGCTTAACCAATCCATTCCGAAAATAACATCTATGCCATCTAAGGGTTAGTAAATTAGATCTACTACAAATGACCTATCACACACCACTATGGAACAATTCGAAAACATCGAGGAAGTAATCACCTTCTCCCCCGTAAGAGTCATCATAGTTAACTCATAAGGTATATCAGAAACGAGATGTTGTAACTTCTCAACATAATCCAATGCTATAAAAGAATGATTAGCCCTGGAATCAAAAAGTACAATCAAGGGCAAATTATTGACATAACACATACATTGAATCAAGTCAGGGTTTTGTTTAGCCTCGGCTTCACTCATGGTAAAGAATCTCCCTTTTGCTTGTGGAGTTCGTTCAGGCCCTTTTCCACTGTTTGTTGGGCAACGTCTTTGTAGAATCCCCTTATAACCATGATGGAAACAAGTGGCTTGAGTAGAGTAACATGGCCTATCCCTGTGAGCTCGTCCAAATCTTCCACATGTGCTCATTACTGGTTTTTATAAGAAGGGTTTGGGTCTGGTAGCCACATGATGTTTACCTTCTACACGGTTCTTAGCCCTGAGATCCTTACTGTATGTGGAAGCCTCCCTTTTCCTTTTCGATGAAGCTTAGTGTTCCCTCTCTTCCTCTGCTGCTCTCAGGATCTTCTCTAGCAATCTATATTTATTGACTAGAGAGGCGAACTCTCAAATCTCTAGAGCAACTACCGCATGTTAAATTTCTGGATTCAATACAATCTCAAATCTCACCACCTTCCATGCTTCATCTGGATTATACAACATATAAGTGGAGAGTTTAGAAAGTTCCTCAAATTTGGTCATATAATAGTCAATGGTCCAGTTGCCCTGCTTAAGCTGAAGGAATTCTACTTCTTTCTTAGCCCTCACACTACTAGGAAAGTACTTTGCCAAGAATGTATCTCGGAATACTAGCTAGGTGATCGGTCTCCCCTGGTGGATTAGTAGATCTTTAGCTTCCCTCCACCAATATTATGCTTCTTCCTTTAGCATAGATACTGCAAAAGTGAGCTTCTTCTTGTCAAGGTAGCCTAGGACATAAAAAATCTTCACTAGTTCCATTAACCATCTCTCACTGTATTAGGATCATATCTGCCCATAAACGAAGGAAGCCGAACTCTTATGAACTTTGTCCACCCATTCTCATTCCCTACTGCCCGTAGATTGCCATGCATGTCACCCCAATCGTTATTATGTTGCATGAACTATAAAATTTGATTTGTTGCAGCCACTTGGTCTCGAATAGTAGTGGCTAGATCATGTAGGGTCATTTTCGTAATATTTTTTGGATTTCGCCTTGGTAGTACCATCGCCTACTACATCAATAAAGAAAAGAATGAGTCACTATTAAGGTGATCAGGCCCAACACTATATTAAAACCTTATAGTAGCAATCACACCACCAAAACATATAGTTAGGAAACACTAGTAATTTTCTAATCATTCTTTTCATGTGACCCTAAACAAACTCCATGAGCCTATTCGGGTCCTTCATAAGTCAACATAGGTGACCACCAACCCCCATGGTCGCCTAGAACCGACTTGCTCTGATACCAACAATGTAAGAGCCAAGCTTCTTTTGTACATTCAGTTTTATCTTAACTTATAATGCAAGAAATTTTCTTTAAACTTCATTAAGCAACACAGGTAGACAACACATATTTATATCATCACTCTAAAAGAGGTTACATCAGTGTTAGGGCTATACAAGAGTAACACTAGGTACTACTTACGACATTAAAACAAAGAAGTACCAGGGATTACTCTTTCAAAAGATACACTAGGGTTACACTACATAATGTACATTTTACTAGCTAGGCCTTCACCTAGCACCTCACCCCTGTGCTGCATGGGGTGGAGAAAGGGGCGGTGCTAGCATGAGAATCTCTACCACGTTCGCTATCATCACATCCTACATGATGGTGAACTAGCCTAGAAGGGCACGTCCACCACTCGTACCTCTGCCACCAGCGTCAGAAGGACAGTAGGCATCTTAGTAATTATTATCTAAACACATCACCAAAATTAATGAGAATAAAATCTCAATAGGTCTAACATTAAGATTTAATAATGAAAATAAACCAAGTGACATGTTCAGCTATATAGTCTACAAAAAATACTTTTTAATGCCATAATTGTAACATCCTTAATTTCATTTCTTTTATTAATAAAGGTACATAAATATTTAATGTAACATCCCTAATTTTGTTTCTTTAATGATACATAAATATTTAATTAAGAAAATAAAATTTATTAGACAATTTTTAGATTTCTAAGGAAATATAATCCTTAGAAATTCTTCACCTTATGTGTATGCATAGAAAATATTTCTAACATTAAGGGAACAAGTAAAGAGAGAAAACCTAATAGGAAAAATTAGAAATAACATACTAAAGATAGGCAAAATTCTTGGGTAAAGAAGATAAAATTTTGTGAAGTAAGTGAAGCTCTTAAAATTTCAAGAAGATTGGATTAGGGTAATATTTCATAATTCAAGAGTTAGAGTTACTAAGTTTAACATCTCCACCCATAAATTGGGTTTTCACCTATGGACACTTCATATAGAGTTTTTCCACTTCACATGAATTTTTAGCAAGCCAATAGGATAGCCTAAGTAAGAAATAAAACATAGACTTGGACTAGGATATCGAAGTTGGACCAATAGCCCAAAAATCTTGAAAATGTGACCAAGCCCTTCATGAAAGGTAGAATTTCAGCCAAAGTAAAGGAAATGGGTAAGAATGAGCCCAAATCCAAGAAGAAAAAATAAGAATCATGTGAGGAAATAGTAGTGTAATAATAAATTTTTGTGAAGTAAGTAAAGGTCTTAAAATTTTAAGAAGATTAAATTAGGGTAATTTTTCCTAATTCAAGAGTAAGAAATTTCTAAGTTTAATCCACCCATAAATTGGGCTTTCACCTATGGAAACTTCATATAGAGTTTTTCCACTTCACATAAGTTTCTAGCAAGCCCATTGGATAACCTAAACAAGAAATAAAATATATACTTAGACTAGGATATAGAAGTTGGACCGATAGCCCAAAAATTATGAAAATGTGACCAAGCCCTCTGAAAAAGGTAGAATTTTATCCAAAGCAAAGGAAATGGGTAGGAATGAGCCCAAATCTAAGAGTAAAAATAAAATAAAATAAATGATGTGATGAAATAATAGTGTAATAATAATAAAGACTAGGTTACATGCAATTAAGACAAAAAATTAGCAAGTGGTATGATAATACAAGGCATTAGGACAAAACATCTATATCCTACACTCATAATTTTAGCAAGTGGTATCATAATACATGGCATTAGGACAAAACATTCCTAACTCGTACAAATAATTTCAACCAAGTAAGGGAGATTCAAGGGCTAGAAACTTGCCACTTAGAATGGCAAACCTATCATACTCGATTAAGACAAAAGAAAAAGGAAATGAATCTCTAAATCAAAGGGACCTTGTCCCTTGTCTTAAGAACATATTATCATAATTTTCAAAATACAAATCTCCTTTTCCTATGCATATCTTGACTAAGGAAGAGGAAGACAAGGACATGAGTTGTTTGTTTTCCAAAAATCAACCAAGTGCATCCTAATTGTAATAAGGTACACCTATGATCATGAAAGTTGAATTATTTGATAGTATATTTAAGCAAAACCCACCCTTATAACATTTTAATTTCGTACAAGTGAGGGAAAGAAAAAATAGAAGCAAGGTAGAGTGAGGAAAGGAGAGAAAGAGGGGAGAAGAAAGGAAGGAAGAAAAAGGAGAAGTCTAGAGGACTAAGTACTCAAGGTAAGTTAGGTTAATCTCCACTTAAATCCATCTTTCTTCTTCATCCTTGTGGTTCAAAAACTCATCCTCCTTCTCTTATTTAAGCTGCTAGAAGAGCTAAGGGAAGGGAGGAATCTTGCTACTTCCTTCAAGAGAAAACAAGAAAACGAATTCACTAAGTGAGCTAGGGAGATCCTTAGGTAGGTTTAACAATATTTCTTTTTGAAAAGTTTTGAAATTTGTAACATTTATATGAGATTTTGATCTTAGAACTTTGATGATTGGTCATGGATGTTGCTATATCATGTTATATATTAATCTTGCTTGTGATGTATGTTTGAATACTTAGGCTGGTGTAGATAGTTCTGCATAGGTATTGCTATGGGTGGCAAACTTTTATGCTTTTATTTTTAAAATTCTGAAAAGACTCGGTAAGGAATTAAAATAAATGGTTAACATGAAAAATGTAGATATATGTCTCACAAATTTTTAACCACTAGATATGTTCAATTTGGAGTCCATGTGAGGTAGATATGGTCCGATTAGTAAGCAGTGGTTAGAAAATGATTAATCAAGGAAGAATCTGTTAGGAAAGCTTCTGTGTTTGAATTTTTGGGAATATTTTGTAGGGAATTAAAATAACTGGTTAATATAAAAATTATAGATATATGAGTCACGGAATGTTAACCATTGGAATTACTCAATTTGGAATTCTTATGAGAGAGATATTGACAGATTAGGAAGTAGAGGTCAAAACCTACCCGAAAAGGAATAACCTATCAATTGAGGGAGTCATTTCACCAATAATATTTAATATTTTTCTAAACTATTCAACATAATAGTTTTCAATAATTTTTTAATCTTTAAATTGACATCAAGATCACCTAAATCGGAGTTAAATTGAGTGACTTATGCTCTAATTAGTAAGAGATGGTCAGATAGGATGAAAACCTGCATCAACAAAATAAAGAGATAAAAATAATATTTAAAAAAGAAGAAGAATCTTATAAGTGGAAATAATAAATGACTAGTATATGCCATAGTCATTGCCATTGCATGATCTTCTTACCATCTTAAGTGTGTAATTTTGACATGGAAATATTTTATAAAGTGATATTTGAAACGGTTCTGTTCATGGCATAATTACCAATGATTTTTGGTAATAATTATATTTTGATGTGAGTTTAATGAACATACTTGTTATTGAAATCATATTTTTGGCAATTATTGTGAAAAGAAAATAAATGAGCACGATCACATGGCAATCCATGTAGTGCACCAGTAGAGGACGGCCTACCAACAGTTATAATTATGTTAATGAAAAAAGAAAGAGAAAGTGTGCCATGTCAGACGGAGCGAAAAAAGCCCATATCGGAGAGTAGAAAATACTCACCCTGACCGGAGTAGCTTGATATAAGAATAAATTGATAGTCATCATATGATATTCTGAAATAGTTAATCTTGCCATACATGTCATTACTGTATGATTTTCATGTGCATAGATAAAGTGCATTCATGTGACCTAAGGTATTTACTGTAGCTTATACAGATGAACATGACGTGATGAGCTATATTGATTATGATTTATTGTTAAACCTACTAGGATTTAATTCCCACTATTTTTCCATATCATGTTCAAAAGATTAACTATACAGCTATTCTCCATGACACTTATTATTGTTATACGTTGGATCGAACTGCACTATCTTGGGCAACTACCGATTATATCAGATATATTTATAATAGACGTGACTGAGATTTCTGTGGAGGTGCCGTCACCCGCACCAGTGTCCCCGGAAGTAGTCTACGTGGATGATTAAGGCTAATATGTATATGTTATACTTTTGTACAGATGTTTGTAAATTAATGATGTGTATGTAAACTCAGTATTGTATAAATTAAATAAATGTTATTTTGAGTTAAGTTGTAATGAGGTAATAACTTCATGGAATTTTACAAATATAGAAAAAAATTTGTTACATAAATGGAGTTGTTATAATAATAAATACATATATTAAAAATGATTGATATGCACACAACATCCATAAAGCAAACACTTCTCTGTTGCTCATATGTCACTGTCACTTGGTCGGAGTAGCCATAAACCCTTGGCTCACTAAAGGCTAATAGGGCGTCGTCTATCTGATACCATCTCACAACCATACGACCTCTCAAGTCACCTTACCACCATAAGGTTCCATATGTCGCTAGGCCACCTTGCCACCAAAAGGGTTATCCCAAAATCTCATTTCAAAAAAATAGGTGTATCACTTACACATTACACCATCACATATGTCAGTCATGCTTTAAGCATTCACTTCATGTGCATCTCATACACTTTTAAGAATCATGCATCTTATGAATATACAATTTACCCATATATCATACATACATTTCGTTATGCAACTCACTCTCATATTATTCATGAATGCAACATACATACAACAGACACATGTCTCATCTGCATGCACCTCATCGATTCACCATGCAAGTATTTCACACACACCTCTCATTCACATGCATCTCATTAATGCACTATGTATGAATTTCATACACATCGGACCTACATGGATTTCATCAATGTACCATGCCTAAGTTCCATACACATCACATCTAGATGTGCAGCTCTCATGCATTGTGCACATATTTCATATGCATTTTCATAAGTAAAAAGAGGAATTTAAAACCATATTACATTATTAAAAGCTATTTATATGAGATTTAGCCCCTCCCATTATCTTCCCTTCACTTAAGTTTAATTCGGGCTATCAAAAATCAACAAAAGACATTTTAGCTTCAAGCACAGCCTGGCCATGTCATAGAGCACAGTCGTGTTGCAACCTCCTTCCAAAACACTCCCTTCCCGTGTTATTCACCACAGCCAAAAAGGACTCCCATCACCTAGCATGACCCGACCATGTCACCAAGCACAGTCATGCTAGGTGTCTTGGTTCACAAACATGGGCCAAAATTTGCCTCTAGCCTCGAGCACGGCTAGGTCGTGCTCGGTGCCATTCCAAATTTTTTCTTGTTTTCTCACCTCCATACATCATCACAGCGACCAAACCAATAAATCTAACACATATACATGATAATACATGCATATCAAAATATATTAAACACCTAAAAATATAATTGATTCCCAAAATATTTCCTTACAACCAAAACTAGCATTTTTAACCCTAAGCTGGTACCAAAATTTCTTCTAACTAGAAAAACAAGAACTTGCACATATTCCATGAATAGAGAACACCCAAAATTAACCATCCAAAAGTAAGATTCCATGAGTGTTAATGTTTAACCTACCTTTGAGATCACTTCTCTAGTTATTGTAGTAGGATTTCTTAAGAGTTTCCCTAATTTCTCCCACCTTTCTCTATGGTTCTTTCCTTTTTTCTACATTCAAACCCTTAAATAAAACTTCAAGGAATCATAAACCTGAAGGAGAAAGCTTTAAACAACATTAGCTCACAAGATTACCTTAGGTTTTCCCTTCTTTTTCTTCCTCTCTCTTTTTTCTCTTTCTCTCTTTTCTTGGAATGTTTTTGGAGTTTCCCCTGCTTAGCCACCCTCCTCTAAGCTTTATTGTAAAAATAATAATAATAAAATAGCATTTCTTCTAGAAGGCCTAATCTCCTTCCAACTATATCCCCAAACCAGATTTTATTTACAAAATTTCCATTCCATTACATCTCAACTTCTCCTCAACTAGGGCCATGTTTGGCTTCCCACTTTTCAAAAAACTCATTAATCTTTCAAACGAATAAAACTTAGTAGATCTTAGAAGCACCTTCTATCCATAGTTTTAGTCCCTTTCTTTCTACTTAATTCTATTCTAAGAGGTTGGAAATTAGGGTTTCATCCTTCTTAGTTTTTCTTCTAAGAAAGAAAAGTTAATATTTTTTCCCCCATCTCTTTGAACCTAAAAAAATTCATGCTATAACATAGAATTAATTTGGGGATGTTACACCAAGTCAAATAATGAAATAAGAGGATATCTAAAAATGTGGCACATACCTTGTATCATTTTATAGGATTTGACTACTTCCTTACCACTCAGAGTGAAAACTTTACCTTTTGCCTATAGTCTCGGCTTCATCTGCTTACCTGTATTCTGTGGGCAATTCTTCGCATAATGTCCCTTCTTTCCACAGATGTAGCAAACATCTTATCCTATATAGCATAGCCGGTTCTCATGCATACACCCACATTTAGTGCACTTGACTGTAATAAAATCTAATTGAAATGTTATTGAACCTATAGCTAAAGGCCTCTTACCGACTCTATTACTTTTACCTCTGATATTTCTTCCAAGAGTATACAACTTTCTCTTCTTCTTCCAAAGGTTTTGCTTTTGTTTTTCATCTTCCATGGCCTTTAAATTTTTTTCTAGGAGTCTGTATTTATTAATGAGAGGTGTAAACTCTCTTATTTCCATAGCTACCACAGCATTCATAATTTCTAGATTTAGTCATACTTCAAAATTCACCATTTTTTATGCCTCATCAGGATTATACTTTAGATAAGACAAAAATTTAGATAATTCTTCAAATATAGCAATATACTGTCCACAATCATATTACTATGTCTGAGTTAGAGAAACTCAATTTTCTTTTCTGCCCATACATAACTCGAAAAATATTTCTCCAGAAAGGTGTCCTAGAACATTTTCTATCTAATTTTCCTATCCCGATGAATCAACAGTTCTTTAGCTCCTCGCCACAATTGTTTAGCCTCATCCTATAACATGTTTGTGGTAAAAATAACTTTTTGCTCATTGGTGCAACCTAGTACTCCAAAGATTTTCTCTAACTCCCTTAACCATCTTTCAACTATGATTGGGCCATAGCCACCTTGGAATAAAGTTGGCCTAGCCCTCATAAACTCAAACCATCCACTATCAATCCCAACCACTCGGTTATCACACCAGTTTCACCATTATGATTATTATTATTTTAGAGATGTTGCAAGATCTAGTTAATGTCTAAAACTTGGTCTCAAATTGCTACAATCAGGCCATGTAGGGTTTATTCCATGTTATTCACCAGATTCCTTCTTAGTGGTACCATATTATATTGTGTCAAAAAAATATGTCATTATTGAGGTGATCAGGTTTAATAGTAGTCATAACACCACCTCGACATATAGATAGGTAACACTAGTAATTTCTTAACTATATGTAAGCATTAATACCTTACATAACATGACCACAAACACATTCAAGAAACTCTAAGATCGATTCAAATAACCATCCACCTAGTGGCTATCTAGGATCGACCTACTCTGATACTATCTATGTAATGAATCCATTTTTTATATTGATTTAAATATTCATGAAGACATTGCCTTCAAAAACTTATTATTAACTTACTTGCTTCAATTAAATTATGATAATTAGTTCCTTAATTCAAAACATATATAATTGGGTTTGAGAGTTATAATATGCCATTAAGTAGCGTCAATGCTGCCATGAGTTTGTATATACATCACAGTGTCCTAGGTGTTACTTATTGTACAAAAAGCACAATGACACCCAAACACTATGTCTAAAATTAATCAGCATCAGGATATAGTTAGTTAAAATAATACCCATATACAAAAAGATCAAACATACACAAACACACACCTTAATCATCCATGCCAACCTCGCCCAGGGATACTGATACGGGTGGTGGCACCTCCATAAGAATCTTAGTTAGCTTGACTATAGAAACATGATGAATCACTGAGATCTACCCAAAGTAAGGTATCTCTATCCAATGAACACTAAAGACTAAGGTCATAGGTAATCGCTGCATATTGTCCCTACTTAACATAACATGGAAGCATAGTGAGAATTGATATTCCCAATAAGTTCAACAATAAATCATAATCATCACGTATATAATTCATCATGTCATGTTTAGCTGTATAAGCTATAGAATTTCTCAGGCCATAACAATGTACTGTATCTTTGCACTTGAAAATCATGTACTCAAGACAATTATGGCATGAATTATTTTTTCATAATATCATGAACATGAATAACTATTTCATAATATCATTGGCATGTAAAAATACAATTTTGCTATATTTTGGCTATTAACTGATCTCATCAATTTTTTTTCTTTTTCGATCAAGGTGAGCATGCTTTTCTTACACTATTCACTTATGTACGTGCTTCTTTCGCTTCGTTAAGACATGGAACAAATATATTTCTTTTCTCATAACTGTGATTAAGGTGTCCTTTATCTGGTATACTGAACATGTAAAGCCATTTGACCTTTTTTTTCATTTTTTTTCTCATTAATAGCCAAGATATGATCTCAATTTAGTCGCATACCATAAATTTCACATCAATTCATCATCATTTGACATCACATTCACAAAATCATGCCAAATAATTTGCTTAGGATGGTAAAGAATTTTTGCAATGGTTATGGCTAGGGCATAGATTATACTTAAATTGAAATTTAACACTTATGATTATATTTTCCTAGAATTATTATTTTGGCCAACCTAGGGAAATATTTCATCTTGTAAATTTATTCTAAATTATGTTCCTAAATAATAATTAGTATTGTTGTCTATGTTTTACTAAATAACTGTAAGCACACGGCGTATCTGTAGCTAGTCTGACGAGTACGAGTCGTATCCCATAAAGACAAAAGATCAATTATTAGAATTCTATGAAACAAGCTATCTAAATCAATATAATTCGATTGGTATAAAGTCACAATTAAGTAAATAAGGTAATCAATTATCAAAAGCCTAGGGTTAGAGTTTATCACACTTATGATATTTAACAATCAATTATACCTCTAATTGCAATTATCTAGGTAATAGGGGATGGTTTAGCCTTAATTAATTAATAACCTCTTTCAAGTGTTACTAATTGTACCTAGGTTAATCCAATTGTCTACTTTTGCAGTTCTTAATTTAACCTAAGTCCATTAAGTTCTATGCTAATCAAGTGATTCAATTCATAGAGGTTCTCGTACCTATTAATTGATTCAATTCCTAGAGGACCTTAAACTACTTATGTGATTAAGATATCCCTAATTAACTATTAAGCTTCGGCATTAACTTTCAACTTTCAGTTCATCAGTCAATAACCTAAGATGTGATAAAACGATGGTCAAGCATTCTATCAACTCGTATAATGTATAATAGTTAATCCTAATTAACCAAAGATAATGCAATTAGGATTTCAAAATTCCTAATTAATACAATTTCATCATATCACAAGTGGGTTTACCGAAACCCTTGATCAAAGCTACTCACACATAATTGAAAGAGAAATCACAATCAAATTCATTAAACAATTCATAAATATTTAATATAATCCAAAAGAAAGGAGTAGAAGTAGAGATAGATGTAAAGACAGAAAGATAAAACCTTCTTTGCAGAAAGTAATCAATTAGAGATACAAAGCTCGAATCAATCTCAATTCTAGATAAAGAACATGAAGTAAACAATGATTTTACTCTAAACCTAATCTAAGAGTATTTCCTAAGCCCAAACTGAGTCTAAATAAGTCTATCTTCGTCTATCTCTGTTTCCCTATGTATATATATCACTTTGGCTACTGAAATCACTTATAATCACAGATTATACAAACCCGAAGCACGACCGTATTTCAGGACACAGTCTGGCCATGCTTTGGGTTGGATTCTGGAAATTTGCTCCACTTCTTGCACAGAACACGGCCAAGCCGTGTTGGTGTTGCCAAGGTTAAATCTTGCCAAATTCTTCTCTATTTCCTCTTTGCGTCCTCCTCAGCTTGTCCCAAGTCCAAATAACTCTTCACATGAGTGTTTTCCCTTAATTCCTAGCCTTTTTTGCTTACCTACAAACAGAAAACAAAGCCAAGTAGTATCCAGAGCGAGCAAAACAAAACAGAACCAAAGTAGGGACATAATCACAAATTCACTATGAAATAAGGGATGAAATATAGCAATTAAACATACATTTTCCCCTTTATAAGCTATCATCTTTTATCCATTTATTTCTTTACTCTCTCCTATTTTGGCCACTAATTAGTTTCATCTAAAACTAATCCCACTTAATTCTCTTCTCCAACATATGCTCTCAAATGCTTTTTTTTACACTTAATTCCCATTTATTAATTTTAACTTAAACATCAAAGATAACTACCTAAAAATTTCATCCACCAAATTTACTACTTATAAGCATCATACTCTATGATATAATTTCAACCTTTTATTTGATCCCCTACCACATAATCATAACTAGTCACCTTATTTATTTTCTTCCCAAATCAAATATTTATTTCTTGCATTTTCTAGCAATTACTGTACATGATATACTTATTATTTCCTGTGACTAACTTTAAGCATTTTGCTTCAACTTTTCGGCCACTTAGTACCCAAACACCTAATGAATTGCTTCTTCCATCTATTCAAATCTTATACCCTATTCTCATACATATTATTCTTATTAATCATTCTTTTTGTTGACATATATTCAATTTATCAAATACTTTAAGATATTAAGATATTTCTTCATAGTGAGTCCAGACCTTTCATTACTAATCAAGCCATAACTCCCTCATACAAACTCCGATTGAAGTGATTCAAGTGTTATGGAAATCTAAGACAATACTATGCAATGTTTATGTTCACAATTTGCCAAATTCCTAAGAAAAATGGATGTTATAGATTCCATAAATCAACATTGTGACTCCATAAAGTGGATCTAACCTTTCATCACTAATTAAGGCATAAATATATCATATAATGCCTAATTTTGGTGATTAAAAAAGGTTTAGAAAGCTAATAGATAGGTCTACAACCATTATGCTAAACACTTTTTAAGATTTTAATAAATCCTAGCCCCAAAGTAAGGCCACCCATAACTACACCTTGCAAGAAATTCAAAACCAACCTAAGCAAGTTTACAAGCATAACGTGTAAGATTCACATGTAACAAGATAGACATCTATGCCTATCATCAAGAGTGTCAAATATTATAAAATTCTTTAAAGAACTATGGTTAAAAAACCCCATCTTAAACTCACAAATTTTAGAAAATTTCTTCAAAGAGGGATATTATTAAACCTACATATGACAATGTCCTAAGCCTTGTTAATTAATTTCTTCTTTCTTTCTCTCTTTGGATGACATCATATGCTCCCTTCTCCCTACTGTTCGACCAAAATTACAATATGAGAAGATGAGATCTAAGAGCTAGAAATGAAAAGAAAAGAATAGATTAGGGTGGGGATCTACTATATTACCTTGAACATCCCACTTTTCCCACATTTTTCTTTTCTTTTTCTTTCTTCCTTCTCTCCCTTTTTCTCACACCAAACCTTGGGCTTTCTCTCTTCTTTGTCTTGGCGGAAAGGAGCTCCTTAGGTGATTAATAGAAAGGCTTAGGACCATGTGGTCAAATATCTTAAGATATATGATCAAATTTCTTTACTTGTGGTTTAATCAATAGGATATGCCACTATATCTCATCATTGCTTCATGTGACATGAATCAAGACTTTAGTTTTTCCCTCCTTTCTATTTGGCTTAAGGTTGCTCTCAAAAGGTTATTTTGTCCTTCCTTTCTCCATGAGGTGCACTATTCATCCATAGGCCTTACTATTCATCCATTTGGGATGGCTTTTCTTCATTAATGAGAAGTGACAAAATTTGATGAGGTGCCCAATAAGGTCATATTCTATATAAAGATCAATTGATGAAATATAAGCTGAGGTGTCATGCTTAGAAAAATAGGCTCTTAAATTAAGATAATTCATTTAATTTAATTCCTTGAAATTTCAAGGCTTACACATTTATTCTTGAATTTTCTTTTCTTCCCAAAATTTCACCCCCTTCTAAATAATTATCTCAAAATTTGCCTCTTAGAAATCTTCCTTCCTTTTCCTTAGTCTTGTATGACATTTCTATATTTACACATTAGTTTGGAAATTTTTTATGTGCATATTTTATTAAATATTTCTCTAGAATTATTTGATTAATATGGTTTTCCTTGTTTTTTCTTCTCTCACTTTCTTAAGCTAATATTTCCCATGCCTTTTTAATAAGTAGAAATGGGGATGTTACAATAAGTAGTTAGATAAGCCAAAAGGAAGAACGAATGCAAAAGAAGAAGAACCCCAAGATAAATCTGAAGAAAAAAGAGAGGAAGAATCCAAATGGGAGAAAGAGAAGGAAGACGAGCCTAAGTATGTGGCCCCTAAACCTTATAAGCCACTTATTCCTTTTCCCCAGAGACTAGCCAAAGCTAGATTAGAGAACCAATATAGGAAATTATTGGATGTGCTAAAGAAGCTATACATTAATACCATTTTCTTGGCTGAGATCTCGGTGGAGGCACATATATGCTTGATAATTTGTATATGGGTATCCTTTTGACTAATCATACCTTGATGCTATTAATGACAAATTATGCCTTGTTGGTCTTAATTATGCTTGCTTAAATGAAGGAGATTAATTATCTTGAAGTAAGCGCTTTAACAATTAAGTTGTAATGACCTTATAAGCTTATTAAATAAAAAATGGAGTCATCACAATTGGAGTTCATATGTGGGAAATATGGTCTAATTAGTGTTGAAAGGTCTAGAATCACTACAATTCAGCATTTTTTCCATGAATTTCTTATCTTTTTCACTTATTTTCTTCTTCCTTTACTCCTAAAACACAAAACAAAGCTAATTTCTAGTCATATTTTACTTAAATAAAAAAAAATTAAGTTAAAGGTATTAAAATCATGCTTAATTATGAACACATCAAGAACCATCCGTAAAACATAAGGCAAAAAATCCATACACAATTAGCACCGAGCCAACAATATAGAAATCATTTGTTTCTTATGCAACAAAAACTATACAAACATCCAGATACACAGGGAAGTAAGGATCCTACCTATAGTTCATGGAGCTACCCCTAGAATACAAAAGAATTAGATTCTAAACAAAATTGGGAGCCTTGAAGGTAACTTGTGCTCACCTTAACCATGCTTAGCTCTCTAAGAAGTGAGAGTTGGATTAGAGTCTTTATGACTTTTTGAAAGGGTAAAACGTAAGATGGGGTGAGTATAAAACTCAGTGAGCAGCTAATCCTTACTATAACGGAAACAAGACAAGCATGGCACGAGTTTTTCACAAATAACGGTTAAATGCAAGAAAACTTGAAAGTAATATAAATCTTAAATTTAAAAGATTAACAACAATTAATTTCAATACTAAGAGGCATAAACATAAGAAAAGATTATATATAAAGAAATTGTTAAAACATTCCATAAATTATAAACCAAACCTTGAACTAATTACTAGAACTCAAATTACAAGTTTATTAGTTAAAGAAAGTTAAGAGACTCTTATGGAAATAATGAATGCATATCAACAATAGAGAAAATGAGTAATTGAAGTAAGTTTGAAGATTTTCTCAAATTGGAGGACTCCACATCAGAATCATCATCATTTACCAAGCACACAGCAAAGGAAGGGGTAATCACCATCTATTAAGTTGAAAGCCTGTATTCCATTAGGCAAAATCCCACATAATCCATCAGGATAAAGCTTGCATAATCCATCTGCTAAAAGCCAACACAATCCATCAAGTAAAAGCCTATTACATATAACTCCAGGTGCACTAAGGCTAGCACTCACTACTGCTAGCTTGTAGTGTTTTCGATTTAGATTCCTTCATAAGGTATGATAAAGAAAACGTCAATGAAATGCAAGAAGGTAAATAAAAGTTCATAATATTTCATGGAAAACATATCTCCATTGATCAATACTAGTTATCAACCATTCAAACATCACTAACACTTTTTTATTTGTAGGCCCATACATGTGCCTCGTACAATCATCCATCAATTCAAATGAAATTAAAACAACATCATGATTCAACACAAATTTGGGTATTCTCAATCAATTTTAATCAATATCAATGGAGAATTAAAATGTATACGACGTTTGTCCTGCATTCCTAAGGTTTATTCTAAGAGCCATATAATAGAAATGATTTCAAGAAAGTGATAAAGTCTCATAAGTATTTTCAATGAACTATCAATCAAATTGTTGGTTTCAAGTGAAATCAGTCTTTCACAAAATAGGGCTATGGACATTATTATCTACTCACAACGCTAGCGATTCAAGGTAGTTGAACCTCCTTAAAACAATTCCAAGCCTCAATGGCTGAATTGATGTTGGACATAGTCTTACAATATCTCAAAACCTAGAAAAACAACTTTAGAAAGCTAATTTCTAACCAAAATTGTAAAATCACTATTCGTTCCAGCTAGAAATACTATTCACGATGGCTAGAAACCTATCCTATGGTCATAAAACTCCCATATCTTTCTCCATTTCTAAGGCTATTTAAGGAAAAAAATTTCAAAAAAAGAGGAGCTCTTAAGTATACCTATGGAAACTCACCATGTAGCTACTATTCATGACGTTCTAGCAAGATTCAAGCAAAACCAATTGGAGGATTTTGAAGCTTTTGTTGCCACTAGTCCAATAGTCAAAACGGTTTGTTAATCGAAGGTTTGTAACTCAAGATATGGTGATTTGAAGCTGAAGTGAGAAAAATTACATAAAGAGAGAGATGAGCATCTCAGGGAAGAAGGCATCAGATTACAAATAACTGAGCAAGCATCATAACCCTAACATCTACCATCATGACGTTGGATGCATTTGACGTCGTGACTTGATTTCTTAGTGCTCGACACTAGGATTATTTTAGAACTTCCCAAAATGTTCAACATGATTGTTGTATATCTTTATCTTATCTTTCCATATCCACTTGAATCACCTTAATCGGAGCTCATATGCAGGAGTTATGCCCAAAATAGTGAACAGAGGTCTAGACCACACCAAACCTCTAGTTTTCGGTTTTGCCCCCTTATCACCCTTATTTTTGTAGAACTAGCAAATTGACCAACATAAAAAATGTAGATATATGTCTTAGATTTCCACAAAAATTTGAATCACATAAATTGGAGTTCATATGTGGGATTTAAGCACAAGCAAGTGAAGAAAAGTCTGAACCACCCTAAAACTTCCCATCTTTCTCAACCTCTTCACTTCAAATGTTTTGTTAGGTGACCTCCAAAAAGTCTAAGTTCCATTATTAATCAAAATATGTAGTGATCGATCATATCTAAGCACCATCATGCACGTATTAACTGAGTACTAAGGGATGAACCATAACATACTATATCCATACTAGTAAATAGTAAACACAAGCAACTATATTGAGGGTCATTATAGCAACCTAAAGCGATAAAAAACATTTAAAGCGCATGTAATTCTTTCATGCATCCCTTGAAATCTTCATGTAAGCTTTTGAAGCAACTTCTCTAAACTTGTTCATTTCCAGAAATCCTCTTTTTACTTTGTTATAATAAAAACCATTGAAGGTGTAACAACTCCATTTATGTAAATGTAACAATTTTTCTTTTTAAATTCCATCAAGTTATTACTACTTTAATTCTAACCACTTAACTCGTAATAATAATCACTTTAACCATGCATAATTGTTATTAACAGTGATACAATACTGAGTTTCCATACACACTATTATTTTACAAACTACACACCATTATTTTACAAACATTTGTATAAAGATACATATTAGCTCTAATCATCTATGTCGACTACTTCCGGGGACACTGGTGCGGGTGGCACGTCCACCGAAATCTCAGTCACATCTACGACAGATACATCTGAAATAACTGGAAGTTGCCCAAGGTAGGGCACCTCGATCCAACGTACAGAAATAATAAGTGTCATAGAGAAAATCTGCATATATTATTCTTCTGAACATGATATGGAAATATAGTGAGAATTAAATCCCAGTAAGTTCAACAATAAATCATAATTTACCATCAATATAGTTGATCATGTCATGTTCAACTGTATAAACTACAGAAAATATCTTTGGTCACATGAATGCATTATATCTATGCACATAAGAATCATACAACAATGATATGTATGACAGGATTAATTATTTTCAGAATATCATATGATGGTCATCAACTTATTCTCATTTCAAGCTACCCCGGTCAGGGTGAGTGTCCTCTAGTCTCCGGTACGGGCTTTTCTTGCTCCGTTCGACATGGTCCACTTTCTCTTTCTTTTCTCATTAACATGATCATAACCGTTGGTAGGGCGTCCCCTACTGGTGCACCACACGGATTGCCATGTGACCTTGCTCTTTTCTTTTCTTTTCACAATGATAGCCAAGAATATGCTTTCAATAACAAGTATGTACATCAAAATATAATTATTACCATAAATCATTGATAATCATGCCATGAACATAACCATTTCAAATATCACTTTATAAAATATTTCCATGTCAGAATTTTACACTTAAGATGGTAAGAAGTTCATACAATGGCAATGACTATGGCATATACTAGTCATTTATAAGATTCGTCTTCTTTTTTAAATATTAATTTTATTTCTTTATTTTCTTGATGCAGGTTTTCATCATATCTAACCTTCTCTTACTAATCAGAGCATAACTTCCTCATTTGAACTCCGATATAGGTGATCTTGGTGTCAATTTCAAGATAAAACAATTCTCTAAAACTATTATGTTGAACATTGTAGCAAAATAGTAAGAAATCAAGGTGATATTACTCCCTAAATATATAGGTTATTTCTTCTCAGATAGGTTCTGACCTCTACCTACTAATCAGACCATATCTACCTCATATGGACTCCAACTTGAGTGATTCCAGTGGCTTAAAATCTGTGACACATATATCTATAATTCTTATGTTAACCATTTATTTTAATTCCATACAGATAATTCCTAGAAATTAAAATACAAAAGCTATCCTAACATATTCTTCCCTGATGAACAATTTTCTGACCTTTGACTACTAATCAGCTCATATCTTGCTCATATGGACTCCAAATGGAATGATTCCAGTGGCTAAAAATCCATGACACACACAGATATAATTCTTATGTTAACCATTTATTTTAATTCCATACAGATAATTTGTAGAAAGTAAAATACAGAAGCTATCCTAACATATTCTTCCCTGATGAACCATTTTCTGACCTTTGATTACTAATTGGAACATATCTACCTCATATGGACTCCAAATTGAATGATTACAGTGGCTAAAAACCCGTGACACACATAGCTATAATTCTTATGTTAACTATTTATTTTAATTCCATACAGATAATTTTCAGAAATTAAAATACAGAAGCTATCCTAACATATTCTTCCCTGATGAACCATTTTCTGACCTTTGACTACTAATCAGACCATATCTACCTCATATGGACTCCAAATTGAATGATCCTAGTGGCTAAACATCCGTGACACATATATCTTTAATTCTTATGTTAACTATTTACTTTAATTCCCAACAGATAATTCCCAGAAATTAAAAAATAGAAGCTATCCTAATATACTCTTCCCTGATGAACCATTTTCTGACCTTTGCTTACTAATAAGACCATATCTACCTCATATGGACTCCAAATTGAATAATTTCAGTGGATAAAACTCCACGACACATATATCTTTAATTCTTATGTTAACCATTTATTTTAATTCCCTACAGATAATTCCCAGAAATTAAAACATAGAAGCTAAATATTTTGCCACCCATAGCCATACCTATGCAGAACTTTCTATACCAGTCTAAGTATTCAAACATACATCACATCCAAGATCAATATGTAACATGATATAGCAACATCACGACCAATTATCAAAGTTCTAAGATCAAAATCTCATATAAAAATTATCAGTTTCAAAAGTTTTCTTCAAAAAGAAATATTGTCAAACTTACCTGGAGCACTTAGTCCCCTAGACTTCTCCTTCCTCTTTCTTCCTTTCTTCCTCTCCTTTCCTCACTCTACCTTGCTTCTATTTTTCCTCTCCCTCACTTGGACAAAATTATAATGTTGTAATGGTGGGTTTTCTTATATAGACCACCAAATAATTCACCTTTTATGATCATGGGTCTACCTTATCACAATTAGATTACACTTGGTTGAATTTTTTGGAAAACAAACAACTTATGTTCTTGTCTTCCTCTTCCTTAGTTAAGATATGCATAGGAAAAGCATATTTGTATTTTGAAAATTATGATAATATGATCTTAAGATAAGGGACAAGGTCCCTTTGATTTAGGGATTCATTTCCATTTTCTTTTGTCTTAAACAAGTATGATAGGTTTGCCTTTTTAGTTGGCAAATTTCTAGCCCTTAATCTCCATTATTTGGTTGATATTATTTGTGTGGGATAGGAATGTTTTGTCCCAATGCCATGTATTATCATACCACTTGCTAGATTTATGAGTGTAGGATATAGATGTTTTTGTCCTAAAGCCTTGTATTATCATGCCACTTGCCAAAATTATGAATGTAGAATCACACCACTTGCTAAATTTTTGTCTTAATGCCATGTAACCTAATCTTTATTATTATTACATTATTATATCATCACCTAATTTATTTTATTTTATTTTTCCTCTTGGATTTAGGCTTATTCCTACCCATTGTGGGCTTATTCCTACCCATTTTCTTTTTTTTGGATAAAATTCTACCTTTCTTGGAGGGCTTGGTCACATTTTCATAATTTTTGGACTATCGGTCCAATTACTATATCCTAATCCAAGTCTATGTTTTATTTCTTGCTTAGGTTATCCAATGGGCTTGCTAGAAACTTATGTAAAGTGGAAAAACTCTATATGAAGTGTCTATAGGTAAAAGCCCAATGTATGGGTAAAGATTTTAAACTTAGTAACTCTAGTTCTTGAATTAGGAAAAATTACCCTAATCCAATGTTCTTGAAATTTTATGACCTTTACTTGTTTCTAAAAATTTATCTTCCTTATCCAAGAATTTTGCATCTCTTTAATATTTTATTTCTAATTTTTTTCCTATTAGGTTTTCCCTCTTTATTTGTTCTCTTAATGTTAGAAACATTTTATATGCATATACATAAGGTGAAGAATTTCTAAGGATTATATTTCCTTAGATATCTAAAATATTGTCTAATAAATTTTATTTCCTTAATTAAATATTTATGTACTTTTATCAATAAAAGAATCAAAATTAGGGATGTTACAGAAAGCACATCAAAGGGGTCAAAAATCTCCCTTTTTTAATGATGAAAAACCAAATAAAAAAGTGAAACACAACTAAGAGTTTATTTGTTAGTTAAGGAAAACTCCCCCTCAAAATTTGCACTTTTTTAGCCAATAAACAAGCTTATAGTATAAAGTTTTTGGATAACAATTTAAAAGTCTTGCTATGATTTTTAGGAAATATCAAGTATCATTATCATCAATCATTGACCATTTTATCAGCATGTATTATATAACAATCACAAGCAACATTATATCATGCATTTTCATAGTACTATATATATAAATCCAATAAGAAAATATATAGTCAGCATGTTGGTAACATGCTATCACAAGTACACCAAAAATAAATAAAATAAATTACCCTTTAATACTAAAGTGAGAGTAAGGTTTGATCCCACAAAGAGTTATAATAACTACCTTTGTAGTTAATGATAGGGGTTATCACAAAAAATAAAAATAAAAATTAAGAAAATATGGAAAAATTTATGTAGTAAAATTGAGAATTTAAACAATATAAGAATGTATTGGTTAAGTTTACTTCCAC
Organism: Gleditsia sinensis; assembly: GCA_037074535.1. Lineage (NCBI taxonomy): Eukaryota > Viridiplantae > Streptophyta > Magnoliopsida > Fabales > Fabaceae > Gleditsia > Gleditsia sinensis. Next base: position 38,345,709 of record CM073470.1, read on the forward strand.
CATCAAAGTAAATTGCTGATCAGTGATATAAATTATTCAATTAAATTCAGATATTTATTGTTGGAATTTAATCCAATCTTAACTTAGATTTAGTTAATTTTGAACATGTGTTCTAATTAATCCTAATCTCACAGTATCATCCTATTATGGGGTTTTAATCCAAACGATTATATATTTGGTTTCATAATTTAGCTCTAGGTTAAACTTATTAAATTAGAAGAGGGTATCTCCATAAATCAAGCAAGATGGACCGTAACAATATACTTAGAAGAATAATTCAATACCTAAAATTGAATTGAAAAATATGAACACAAAATTCTAATCTCACAGTATCATCCTATTATGATGTTTTAGTAACTTAACTAATAATTTAGTTTGACCATGTAGGGCCATGGAAAACATCAAAAGAAAATAAAAGAAGACAAAGAGAGGTATACTGAGAGGGATTTGTTGGAATTTCTACTCACGAATCCTTTTTCGTGATTCATGGTCGTTTATTTATAAGAATTTATAACCCTACTGATCTAGGGTTTCTTTTGATTAACTTTTGGTATATTTGAATTGTAACCTAATTCAAATTCTTTTTTTTGTTATATGTCTTATCTTGCACATTATTAGCTTAGTGTTGTGGTGATAAGAGAACAACACTATGGTGCTCCTTCTTTTGGAACATTTTTTGGCAACTTAGGCTATTAACACTGCTGCAAGAAGAAGCCAGTGATGTAGTAGCACTAGTACTTTTCTATAATTTTCTATAAGTGTTCATATTTTTCTTGATTTTCTTTATTCTCTCCCTTTTCTTCTTTATTTGATCCTACAACAAAAAACATAAAATTAGACGAATTCCTAATTTGTTTCCCTCAAAAACTAACAAAAAGAAAAAAATATCACATTTATATACAAGCTTAACTCGAATGTAATTCAATATTCATCCTCTACAATTCAGAGTGAGTGTGTGGCCTTGGATGAATTAAATTTCTATCCTAGGATAAGTTTATACCTCCCAAAAATGTGAAGTACATATCTCTAAGTTATTTGGGTATTCATAGGATTATTCTTCATTTTACTCTCCATTAGTGTAGACTACACACTACACTTCGAATCAAATAAGACTTTATTGAGCTTGTAACATGGCTAAGGTATGGAATAACATAAAGGAAAAAATTCAGGTTCAATCCCCTAATACCACATGATAATTTTGATTTCTTTCTTTAGCTTTTCTAAGTTTTAGAGGGTTTTCTCACAAACTCATTTTTTGTTTTATTCCTTCTTTTTGCATTTTGCAATTTCTTTTTCCATATTTATCTTTTTCCCTCTTCTTCCACTTTTATCAATTGTTTTTCTTTCTATTAAAAAATTATTTCTTTCTTTTTTTACTCTAGCCATCCACCCTAATGGAAATAAAGTTTTAAATAACAATTTTTATAAAATAATCATATAATGAGTGAATAGGGTACAATATAAGGGTTTGAAAATTTTCAATTTGGCTTAGATAATATATAAGTATATAGAAGAAAAGTTCAATTATGCTCAAATAAGGGTTTTAGAGATATAATCTTGTTAGGGTAGGATTAAAAAGTCTTAAACTATCAAATAATGCTTATATCATTTTTTATATAATAGTTGTAGCCTAGAATTTGTTATGTATGTTTTACTAGCTAACTATAAGCGCGCAGAGTAGTTGTAGCTAGTTCGGCGAGTACGGGTTGTATCCTAAGAGACCAAAGATCAATTACTAGAGTTATACGAAATATACTATCTAAATCAATGAAATTCAATAGAGAGTGTGTCACAATTAAGCTAATAAGGAATTTAATTAATAGAAGCCTAGGGTTAGGGTTTACCACACTTATGATATTCAACAATCAATATGTACTTCTAATTGCAGTTATCTAGGTAATTGGGGATGGTTTAGCCTTAATTAACTAATAACCTCTTTCAAGCATTACTAATCGTACCTAGGTTAATCCAATCGCCAACTTTCGTGGTTCTTAACTCAACCTATGTCCATTAAGTTCTATGCCAACCATGGAATTCAATTAATCGGTTTTCTTGTGTCCACTAATTGATTCAATTCCTAGAGAACCTTAAACTACTTTCGTAATTAAGACATCCCTAATTAACTATTAAGTTTCGGTTTTAACTTTCTCCTTTTAGTTCATCAGTTAATAACTTAAGACGTGATAAATATTGGTAGACATTCATCAACTCATATAATAGATTCATAATAGTCAATCCTAATTCACCATAAATAATCTCAATTAGGGTTCCAAAAATTCCTATTAACAATGTATCATCATATCATAAGTGGATTTACCAAAACCTTAGATCAATATCTACTCACACATAATTGAAAGTAAACTCATAATCAAATTCATTAAATCATTCATCAATGTTCAATACAAACTAAGAGAAAGAGTAGAAGAAATGAGCGTAGAGATAGAAAGATAAAACCTGGATTGTAGAATGTAAAGAATAAGAGATACAAACTTGAATAAATCTCAAATTTACTCTAAGAACATAAATTAAACAATGATTCTCATAAAAACCTAATCTAAGAGTATTTCCTAATCCTAAAAACTAAGTCTAAGTTGTTTGTATGAGTCTGGATCTATTTCTCTATGTTTCCCTATGTATATATATCCATTTGGCTGCTCGAAACCCTAAAAAATTCAGAGTGTATAGACACGAAGCATGACCATGCTTCTTGACACAGCCTGGTCGTGCTTCGAGATAGAAATATGGGAATTTGTTCTCTTTTTGCACAGAGCACGACCTGGCCGTGTTTGGGGCTACCAATATCAGATTTTTGCCAATTTCTTCTGTGTTGCCTCCTTGGATCCTTTTTAGATTGTTCCAAGTCCATATGGCCCTCCACATGAGTGTTTTCCCTTACTTCTTGACCTTTTTTTGCTCACCTATAAACATAAAATAAACCAAAACAGTATCCAGAGTAAAGCATAACCAAAAGCATGTAAATAATTACAAGTTTACTATTAATTATGGGATAAAATATAACCATTAAACACTCAATTTTTCCTTTTATCAACTCTCGCATGCTTAAACCTTTGCTTGTCGTCAAGCAAATAACATGACATATCAGTAGAAAGGAGAAATATGCATTCAAATTCTAGATAACAGAAAAATGCAATATAGGTAATTTTTTACTCAATCAATATGAAAACAACATATATGTGAATAGACATTTATCAATTAGTCTCCATTCTTCTAAAACTAAACCCAAATTCTCTTACTATATACCTACTTCCATTGTTACCATTGATTGTATGCATCAAATTGTTTTTCAGACACTCAAGTAAGCCACCTCATCCTTTAGATCTCCCTATGTTGCCTTACCTTTATTTCTATTTTTCTCACCTTTTTCTCACTCAAATTCTTTTACTTCTCATCATTTCTTTCTTTCTTTTCTTTATTTCATTCATCTTATTTAGAAATATACAGTGAGTAAATTTTATGCTCCATCTCACTAGGGTAAAGGCAGCTCAGTACTCATACTAAGGTCTTTTTGGTGCCTTGAAGGGGTACTCAGAGTGAAAAAAATTTGGGGGTTCATATTCCCTAATTTTTCAACTCTCCCTACCTTCACACTCTCATAGTGTTAAAATCAAACAAGGCATACAATTCATAGCATAATAAAAGAGATATTTGTCAAAAAATTAGAGGTTCAATACTAGAAGAAAGAGACTAAGATGATAACTACCTATTTCATATTCTATTGTGCATCACATGTTCATAAGCTAAAATTAACCTATATTACATCAATATATCTCTAAAACAGAAAACTTTGTGATTATGTAATGAAACAAGAGATATTTAGCCAATAAGAACAAAAAAAATCAATTAGTGAAAACCACAAGCCTAAAGTCTACTCCCCCATGCTTAAACTTGACATTGTCTCCAATGTCAGTAATAATGAATGTACAGGCAAAGGAAGAGAAATAACTTACTTTCTTAATGGTCTTCTAGAGGAGGAGGTGAAGGATTCTGACTTAGGTGCCAGTTGTACCATTCGTGAATCATTCCCTGTATGCTTTGGATTGAATCATGGATTATATGCAGGGTGGCCCTTTGTGTGATTTGTTCTTCCTCATTTTGGAGAAGATGTAAAGAGATAGATTATTGGTCCTCTTGCAGCACATGTGAGAGACCTATAATGTTAGTGTATTGAAAATAGGGTGGGGGTGGTAGAGCCAGTAGTGGCTCATGGGGGAAGTAATCCCTCTCAGGATCATCAACACCCTCTCTACCCTCTTCTAGAGGATAGATCCAATTCTTCTCATTAGTAACTGCTATCTTAGTTGGGTTAGGGAGGTGAAAGATATTATAGCCACAGAGATGTGTAACGACCAATTTAGTTTTTTTTTTGCAATAGACCAACATTCATCCAAAAGACATGCATCTTATATATATACATACAGAAGTTTACATACATTAGAGATTAGCAACGTAAATACACATGTAACTTGAGTTACTAAGCATACATCCCAAAAGGAAAAGTAATGTGGGGTTACACCAAAAACAATGGGGTTAGCCCATTTACATCATCAAATTATACACATAAAACTATCCTACTGTCCTTCCCCTAGCCATCACCACTAGGGTATTGTTGGTGGAGAAGGCGGACCGGGAGCAGGAATCTTTACCATGTTAATGACCAACAAGTTCACTATAATAGTGAACTGTCCCAAGTAGGGGACATCCACTGTCTAAAGCCATAATAAGAAGGTCAGCACAACAAACAACATATATACAGATCTAAACATAACACCATATAACATAGTGAGATATAAAATCCCAATAAGGTCAACATCCAACAAAAATACAGACATAATAAAAAATTTACGTGTTATGTCTAACTGTATAAACTACAAAAAAAACATTTTTCTTTTTTGTACAATAAAGGTACAATAAAATAAATGCAGGCCTTTCATAGGTTATGCATCAATATCACGCATGATAAATGAAATATGTATTAATAGGATACATGTACAACTGCTCATAGGCTCATACATTGCTCATAGTGGCTTGTCATATGATAATTTCTCTCAATTTTCAAACCTCAGTGTGGCGTGAGCATTACCCCTACAACTACTCACCCACTACTTAGTGCCTTTGGTCGGAGTGGTCCTTCCCACATTGCCCACTCTAGGCTATAGTACTTGTAATGCCCCTAATTTACGTTACGTAAAATAAACATTTTTATTATTATTTTCCGAAATAAGATATTTTCCATAAAGATACATAATTCAATTCTTTATCATAGGAATAGATACATATAGGATCTCTCATGTATACACAATATACAGACCGAGTCTATAGACATCAAAGTACAGTAGAAACAAGGATCCTGCCTGTAGCGTTTAGAGCACTCTAGAATACAAACACAATATAATTCAAAGACCGTGAGTCTTGGAAGCAACGTAGACACACCCAGAGAATATATCACCTATCTGTCGAATTAGACTCTGATATTCTTATCTGAAAAATGTGAAAATATTGTGTAGTGAGTTTGACAACTCAGTGAGCAAATAATTCCTCCTATGACCTCTTAGATCAGCATATGGATGTACTTATGTTTTAAAATATGTCACATAGAAAATACAGTTCAGAAGTACATTCATATGAGACCCGTATTTCAAATATTCTCAAATCAAAGGATATTCTGATATCCAAAACCATATGCTGCATGGTATGATCATTAAACAAATGTTGTTATGCTTAGCTGTATAAGCTATAGTAAAATATTAAGATTTGGAGATAAAATCATCACTTTTAATGCACTTGCCTCACTCGACAATCTGGTCGATGCAATGAAAATATAAATCATTTGTTATACGCATAGTGACCTCGACCCTAGTCACAATAAGTGATCAGGGAATGTGAGTACATCACCCTCCTGCCTCCTCACATTACTACTATCACCCGGTTGGAGCGGCCCTCCCCCAGCTCAATCAGGCTAATAGGGCGTCCCCTATTCGGTACCGTCACAAACCATACAACCAGCCGATATTCATCAATACATATAAATACATGTAAAATTATCAAGTAACTCGCCATAATCTTTACGCTTGTCATATTTATCAAGAAACTCGCCATGAGCTTTATGCTTGCCATTCAATCTCATTTATAATATAACATGCATCATTTTCACAAGTATATAGCTTTACAAATCAATGCATCATCCACAAAAGACACAAATATTTTGAAATTGACGAAATGTGATTCCCTCCATAGCTGCACACACCTTAATTTGGAGTAGGAAAGTAAAGAAATTAACGTGTGTATTTATAGAACTCAAAGAATGGCATACTTGTGATAGCTATGTGAATAGGTCGGGAAGAATTAGAACAGTATGTGAGTGATTGGTGTAACATCCCGTAATTTTTAGATATTTTCCTTAGAAATTCTTCACCTTACATATATGCATAGAAATGTTCTAATATTAATGGAATAGGTAAAGAAAGAAAACCTAAGAGGAAATATTAGAAATAAACATGTTAAAGAAAGGTGAAATTCTTAGGTAAAGAAAGATAAATTTTTGTGAAGTAAGTAAAGGTCTTAAAATTTCAAGAAGATCGGATTAGAGTAATCTTTCTTAATTTAAGAGCAAAAGTTACTGAGTTTAGTATCTCCACCCGTAATTGGGCTTTAACCTATAGACATTTCATATAGAGTTTTTCTACTTCACATGAATTTTTAGCAAGCCAATAGGATAGGCCAAGGAAGAAATAAAACATAGACTTGGACTAGGATATAGAAATTGGACCGATAGCCCAAAAATCATGAAAATGTGACCAAGCCCATTATGAAAGGAAGAATTTTAACCAAAGTAAGGAAAATGGGCAAGAATGAGCCCAAACCCAAGAGGAAAAATAAAAATAAAAATAAAATTAAAGTGATGAAATATTAGTGTAATCAAGATTAAGTGACATGGCATTAAGACAAAAATTTGACAAGTGGTATGATTCTACATTCATCATTTTGGCAAGTGGCATAATAATACAAGGCTTTAGGACAAAAACATCTATATCCTACATTCATAACTTTAGCAAGTGGGTAATAATACATAGCATTATGACAAAACATCATTATCCTACACAAATAATTTTAGTTAAGTAAGGAAAATTCAAGGGCTAGAAATTTGCCACTTAAAAAGGCAAATCTATCATACTTGATTAAGACAAAAGAAAAAGGAAATGAATCCCTAAATCAAAGGGATCTTGCCCCATATCTTAAGAACATATCATCATAATTTTCAAAATACAAATCTCCTTTTTCTATGCATATCTTGACTAAGGAAGAGGAAGACAAGAACATAAGTTGTTTTTTTTCCAAAAATTCAACAAAGTGTATCCTAATTGTGATAAGGTAGACCCATGATCATGAAAGGTGAATTATTTGGTGGTCTATATAAGAAAACCCACCCTTACAACATTAGAATTTCGTCCAAGTGAGGGAGAGCAAAAATAGAAGCAAGGTAGTGTGAGGAAAGGAGAGGAAGAAAGGAAGAAAGAGGAAGGAGAAGTCTAGGAGACTAAGTGCTCCAGGTAAGTTTAACAATATTTCTTTTTGAAGAAAACCTTTGAAACTCATAATATTTATATGAGATTTTGATCTTAGAACTTTGATGATTGGTCATGGATGTTGCTATATCATGTTGCATATTGATCTTGCATGTGATGTATGTTTGAATACTTAGGTTGGTGTAGATAGTTCTGCATGGATATGGCTATGGTTGACAGAATTTTAAGCTTCGGTATTTTAATTTCTGGGAACAATCTATAAGGAATTAAAATAAATGGTTAACATAAGAGTTAAAGATATATGTGTCACGGATTTTCACCCACTGGAATCATTCCATTTGGAGTCCATATGAGGTAGATATGGTCTGATTAGTAGTCAAAGGTCAGAAAATGAATCATCAGGGAAGAATATGTTAGGATAGTTTCGGTAATTTAATTTCTGGGAATTATTGGTAGGGAATTAAAATAAATGGTTAACATAAGAATTAAAGATATGTGTGTCATGGATTTTTAGCCACTGGAATCATTCAATTTGGAGTCCACATGTGGTAGATATGGTCCGATTAGTAAGCCAAGGTCAGAAAATGGTTCATCAGGGAAGATTATGTTAGGACAGATTTTGTATTTTAATTTCTGGGAATTATCTGTATGGAATTAAAATAAATGGTTAACATTAAAGTTATATATCTATGTCTCATGGAAATATACCCACTGGAATTATGCAATTTGGAGTTCATATGAAGTAGATATGATCCGATTAGTAAGCAGAGGTCAGAAAATGTTTATTCAGGGAAGAGTATGTTATTAATGCTTTAGTTTTTGAATTTCTGGGAATGTTCTGTAGGGAATTAAAATAGCGCGCCAACATAACCATTATAGATATATGGTTCATGGATTTTTACCAACTGGAATCACTCAATTTGGAGTTCCAATTTGGGAGATATGGTCTAATTAGTTAGTAAAGGTCAGAACCTATCCGAGAGGAACTATCCTGTACTTTGAGGGAGTAATATCACCTTTGTTTCTTAATTTTTCGTTACAATGTTCAACATAATAGTTTTAGATAATTGTTTTATCTTGAAATGGACACCAAGATCACCTACATCAGAGTTAAATTGTGTGAGTTATGCTCTGATTAGTAAGAGAAGGTTAGATAGGATGAAAACCTGCATTAAGAAAATAAAGAAATAAAATTAGTATTTAAAAAAGAAGCTGAATCTTAATAAATGACTTGTATAGCCATAGCCATTGCCATTGTATGAACTTCTTACCATCTTAAGTGTGAAATTTTGACATGGAAATATTTTATAAAGTGATATTTGAAATGGTTATGTTCATTGCATGATTACCAATGATTTATGGTAATAGTTATATTTTGATGAACATACTTGTTATTGAAAGCATATTTTTGGCTAACATTGTGAAAAGAAAAGAAATGAGCACGGTCACATGGCAATCTGTGTGGTGCACCAGTAGGGGACGCCCTACCAACGGTTATGATCATGATAATGAGAAAGGAAAGAGAAAGTGAGCCATGTCGGACGGAGCGAGAAAAGCCCGTACCGGAGAGTAGAGGATACTCACCCTGACCGGGGTAGCTTGAAATGAGAATAAGTTGATGGCCATCATATGATATTTTGAAAATAGTTAATCATATCATACATATCATTATAGTATGATTCTTATGTGCATAGATATAATGCATTCATGTGACCAAAGATATTTTCTGTAGTTTATACAGCTGAACATGACGTGATGAGCTTTACTGATGATAATTTATTGTTGAACTTACTGGGATTTAATTCTCACTATATTTCCATATCATGTTCAGAAAATTATTTATGCAGCTTTTGTTTCTAAGGCTCTGGCTTTTAGTGCACATTGGATCGAGTTACTTTATGTTGGGCAGATTTTAGAATCAAATAAGATGTTTGTGGTCGAGTTGGCTCAGATCCCGGTGAACGTGCAACCACCCACACCTGTATCTCCGGAATTGGTCAACCAAAATAAACATGATGTAAATATCTATGTGTTTGATATGTTATACATCTGTTTTGATTAATGACATGTATGTGAACTCAATATTATATAATAATAAAGGAAAAAAAAAAGGTTGTTACAATTGGTGGATATTAACTAAATTGAAGGTGAAATTTTCAAAAATGATGGCAAGAGAATAAGGTTAAGATATCACCAAAAATTTGTCTTTTCCTTGATGTCCTTGATGAAGCATTAATGTCTTGATTCTTGTAGGGAATTTGTAAGTGATAGGCGTAATTGTAAAAAAAGAAGTTAAAATGCAAACAAGTTAGTTACCAAACTCTGTGTCTTTATCTGAAAAATAGATCCACATCGTGTAGTGAGTTTTACAACTTAGTGAGTAGATAATACCTCCTATAACCTCTAAGGTCAACATATGGATGTACTTTTCATTTCAAAGTTTCTTATAAAGAAAAGTTACATTCAGAAGTACATTCATATGGGACCCACATTTCAAAACATCTCTGTTAACAATTCATATTCATATTCAAAATCATATACAAAACTGTAAAATCATTAATCAAATAATGTTATGCGTCAAATATTTCTCATATAACGTATTCGGAGGATCTCATATCAGAACCACCATACCAGAGTTTAACCCCTTCCGTACTTTGGTGGTATAGGATTTGCCTAAACTCAGCATCCCGCTGAGGTTTGCCCTACTACCATTCAAGAGGACACGCGAAGGGACTCTGTATGGGTCTTTCCCAAGCACACAGCAAGGGAAGGTAAATAACATCTCATATAACTGGCATCTCGCCCATATATAGGAGGCATTCCACTCTCCTTCACATATAATATCCCGTGTGTTGGCCCTCACACGAGGCTAGCACCACCTCCCCTGCTAACTGAGGTAATCAAGGTGCGCACTAGGGCTAACATCACCTGCTGTTAGCAGACAATGTTTCCAATAGGATTCCTCCACAGAAAATACCATATGCACATATGCCATATAATCCAGTATAAAATTCTCAATATAAAACAGACTTTTTAGTCTCAGTATATTCATCTGTCAAAACTTCCCAATTAAGGGAAACATATAATCATGCCCATATCTGAGGCAAACGTATCACTTTATAAATCAACGTCACATGCATAACATAATTTCTTTGCCGTGTAATACGAAATACATTTAAATATCACATGTTCAATGTGTATCAAAATTCATTTCAAAAGTCATACTCTTCTTGAACTAAATATCATATTTCAACCATTTTAGATATTTCAAACCATTTTCAGAAATATATAAAAGTATAAATAACATGTAATCATACTCATTTATCAATGTAATGTTCAAGAAGAGTAAAAACAAGCCATAGGAAAAATTATCTAATGACAAATTTGAGGTACAAAGTTGGACACCCTTGAAATCCTTGTTTCTGGTTCGAATTCGGTAAAATAAACCCCAAAATCGAGTCCGGAAGTTCCAAAAACGTTGAAAATGACTCCAGGTTTGTAAAAATTAGCCTCTAGGAGCTCGGTCAACATAGGTCAACGCTATGGGTACTATTCACATCACGAAAAATACTATTCACTGTACTATTTACTGCCGAAAATCACTATTCACCATCACAAAAAATTACCAAATCACTGAAACGAATTCATATCCTAATGTTTATCTAACTTTTGAATCCATCTACGGAGTCAGATTTCTAATTTGAGATCTCTAAGTAAAAATTTCAGAATTTGCCTTTTTTCAAGATTTTCTACTTCAGATCTACGGCGATTCAATGGCTGATTTGAAAAATTGATCTATCAAAATCGTAGTACTCTTCGTCCTGAATCCAATAACACCCTTAGTTTTGAGATCGGAAGCCACTAAGTACTCTACATCTAGAGAAAAAGTTGAATGTTACTATTCACACTTTCTCGTTTCTTCGAAGATCTACTTACTCGTTTCCCCCGGTTTCATTTTATCATTTGCTTTTTTTAATATAATAATAATAATTAAATAATTAATAATAGGATTTTTTTTATATAAATTCATATAAATTCTGTTTTTCATCATAAAATATCTCAAAAATTTCTAAAAATTTCCATTCTCATAAATTTTTAGTTAAACTCTTAAATCGTGATTTTTATTAATAAAAATCGCAATAAAACAAATCTCAAAATAAATATCTTTATACATATTAAAAGAAAGAATATTTCTAAAAATACAACAAAAATTCATTAGAGGCCAATATAATTATTTTAAGCAAAATAATACTTATTTTAATTAAAAATCCACTTACTTTTAGCAAAACATAATTATTTTTAAACAAAAAAAAATATATTATCTTATAGAAAAATACTATCATTTAAAAATAAAAATTACTCACCAAAATGTAAATTCTCATATTTTCTTTGTACTTCTTTAACCCATGTAGTAAATAACTATGTGCCAGTTCGTAAGTATCATAGATATTTTAACACATTTCAGAAACTTATAATAGTATAAATAATTTATAAACAGAAACAATAATACATTTATAGTTCAAGAAGAGCATGTGGCAAGTCATAGAAAGAGTTATCTACTCACAGGGAAGGACTCCTGGTTGGACAGCCTTAAAATGTATTTTTCCAAACTAAATTTGACCAATTTGACCTTAAAAACATGTCCGAAGGGTCCAAAGACTTAGAAAATGACTTCGGGAGCTCGGTCACTATTCATCGCCAGAAAATACTATTCATCCGCGCGGAAATTACTATTCACAACAAACAAAAAGTTGTCAGATAGCTAAAAAATTTCATATCTTAAGGTTTATCTAACTCCTGAATCCATCTACAGTGTCAGAATTTAAATTAGAGCTCTCTAAGTAAGAATTTTAGAATTTACCTTTTTTTGAGATTTTCTACTTCAGATCTACGGCGATTCAACGACTGATTTGAAAATTTGATCGGTCAAAACCGTAGTATTCTTCGTCCTGAATTTAGTAGCACATTCAGTTTTGAGATTGGAAGCCAATAAGCACTCCAGATCTAGAGAAAAAGTTGAAGATTACTATTCACTCACTATTTATCTTCTCGATTCTTTTCGAAAATTTGCCGGACTCCCCCTTCCCCTCTTTCTTTTATTTTTTTATAATAATAATAATTATTTAATAATTAAATATTTAGATTTATTTTCATTTTATTTCATATATATTCATATAAATACCGTTTTTCACCCTAAAACATCCTAAAAATTTCTAAACATTTACATTTTCATAAACTTTTAGTTAAACTCTTAAACAAATCTCAAAATAAATATCTTTATACATATTAAAAGAAAGAATATTTCTAAAAATACAACAAAAATTCATTAGAGACTAAGATAATTATTTCAAAAAAACAATAATTATTTTAATTAAAAATAGACTTACTTTTAGTATAACATAATCATTTTTAAACAAATAAAAATATATTTGTTTATAACAAAACATTATTATTTAAAAATAAAAATTATGGGATGTTACAGTGCGTCCCATGTCCCGGTACCATATCCAAGCCACGACCCTTTAGTTGCCTTACTTCCATAAGGTGCCGCATATCGCCAAGTCACCTTAGTGGGTAAAAGTCATCCTAGACTTGTCAGTTTCCTCAATACAACAAAGGAGACACCAATTGTCAGGCCACCCTACTTTATAGAGGATCATCCTAACCATCAGTCGCCTCAATACAGTAAGAGTGATACCTGTCGCCAAGCCACCCTGCTTCAGAGAGGGTCCTCCTAACTATGTTTAAGTCTTTTACATGTTTTTTCTAGCCACTTGTCTCAACAAAAGCATATATATATATATATATATATATATATATATATATATATATATATATATATATATATATATATATCAATAATCATCATGAGCATAAACAACATTCATTCTCATGCATGCCATAACAATTTCATCATGCATAAACATACATGCTCTTGCATTCTTTCATACTATTCACACATCATTTACTTACTTATTGATGCACATACAAGTCATCTATAACATTCAAATATACATTCATGCATCATTCCTTCATGCTTTCATAATTAATTCAATTAAATATTAACATATTTCTTTAACACATATGACACATAAAACTCCCATTATAACTTCATAAACATTGATAATAAATTGGGATTTGAAAAGGAAACAAAAATCACTAAAAAAGGGTGAGGCAGCCTGAAGCATGGCCTAACCGTGCTTCACGCCTGTGCTTCCTCTTCGTGCTAACCTCAAATACATGGCCAAGTTTCTCACAAACCCGCACCAAGCAAGATCGTGTTCTAGCCAGGTTTTACATTTTTTACACAGTTAGCCTAGAGCACGGCCATGCTTTGGGCGTGAAACCTAAAATGTTTCCTCTTTTTCTCCCAAACCAGCCAAGAAAACCATCCAACAATTAAACCAACATTTTAAGCATGAAAAATCCAATTTTTCCATAGTATATGACCACTAAAAACATGGATTACACCTCAAAATTAACCATCACAAATTTTTCTTAAATCACTACCTTATGTACATAGGTGTAAAGCAATCATCAATGCCATAAATGCATCATCATAGGTTCTATCTACTCTTCCATCATTCTTTAATACATACATACAAGTCACCCATCAAGTCATCCAACCAAGAACGCGTAAAAAGGGGTGTTGATCATACCTTTTTCACCACCCATGATTTTTCTCTCACTAGCTTTGAATGATTCCTCTCTTTAAAAACCCACCATCTAGCTACAAATTTTTCCTCCAACAATTAGTTTTCCCTGGAAACTCATGAATATAGATAGGATTAGAGAAGATCAAGAGTCTCAAAAGCTTACCTCTTCTCCTTGAATTTCAGCTCTCTCTCTCTCTCTTCTTCTTTTCCCTTTTCTTTCTTCTCTTTTCTCTCTTTCTACTGTGGGTTCTTCTTTTCCTTGGGCTGGCTGGCGACTTGGCTTAGTAAGTCAAGGGAGAAGTAATAAAATATTACTAGCTTCTTGGAGAAGGTTCTTCTCCCTTAATTCACACCCTTCTTTTTGCTAACAATAACCATCATGCCACTCCATTAAAATGGAACTATTTAGTTAGCTAAGGCATTGTTTGGTTGTAGGGAAATTTACCAAGTGTTTAATTTCTTCTTTAGACATATTCCAATGGGTTTTTTGTATAATTCTCTTCGTAGCTCTTCATCCCTCTTCTCACTGCCCAATTATGGCCCTACAGATAAAGAAATTACTACTTCCTTCTTAATTATCTCTTTCAAAAATGAGAAATCTCTTATTACATATTCACAATTATTTCTTTATAATTACTCCATTTAATCCTTTTTAATCCTTTCTTAATATTCCATTTTGTGAATATAATTAACATAAATTTAGGGTGTTATAAGATGCAGCCAATAATCAACACTCCTTTTAACAATTAATTTCATATGCATAGAGGATTCTAAATCTATCCTGCTGCTGCTAACTATTGGTTGCAAATCCTAAAGGTTTACCTCAATTCTTAACCCTCTAGTTATTGTAGTTACCTAGTCCACTATGATCACTTTGCCATTCATGGCATTACCCACCTTAGCCATCTTTTGGACCATGAAGGCTCCAGTATCCACCTTATGACCGTTTAACATGGCCTAAAGAAAATAAAGCTCTCTTTTCTTTGCAACCCTATTGTAACATCCTTTTTCTTCTTTATTATTATACAATATTGAGTTCACATACACGTCATTAATCAAAACAAATGTACAATATATCAAACACATAAAAATCTACATCTTATTTATTCTGGTTGACTAATTCCGGAGATACAGGTGCGGGTGGTTGCACCTTCACCGGGATCTAAGCCAACTCGACCACAAACATTTTATTTGCTTCTGGGATCTGCCCAACATAAAGTACTCGATCCAACATGCACTAAAAGCCAGAGCTATAGAAAAAAATCTGCATAACTAATTTTCTGAACATGATATGGAAATATAGTGAGAATTAAATCCCAGTAAGTTCAATAATAAATCATCATCAATATAGCTCATCATGTCATGTTCAGCTGTATAAACTAAAGAAAATAACTTTGGTCACATGAATGCACTATATCTATGCACATGAGAATCGTACAGTAATAACATGTATGACAAGGTTAACTATTTTCAGAATATCATATGATAGCCGTACACTTATTCTCATTTCAAGCTACTCCAGTCAGGGTGAGTATCCTCTACTCTCTGGTACGGGCTTTTCTCGCTCTGTCCGACATGGCACACTTTCTCTTTCTTTTCTCATAATCATAATCATAATCGTTGGTAGGGCGTCCCCTACTGGTGCACCACACGGATTGCCATGTGACCGTGCTCATTTCTTTTCTTTTCACAATGATAGCCGAAAATATGCTTTCAATAACAAGTATGTTCATCAAAATATAACTATTACCAAAAATCATTGGTAATCATGCCATGAACATAACCATTTCAAATATCACTTTATAAAATATTTCCATGTCAGAATTTCACACTTAAGATGGTGAGAAGTTCATACAATGGCAATGGATATGGCATATACTAGTCATTTATTATTTTCATTTATAAGATCCGTCTTTTTTTTAAATATTAATTTTATTTCCTTATTTTATTGATGCAGGTTTTCATCATAGGAATCATTCCATTTGGAGTCCATATAAGGGAGATATGAGCCGATTAGTAGTCAAAGGTCAGAAAATGGTTCATCAGGAAAGAATATGTTAGGATAGCTTCTGTAATTTTAATATTTGGGAATTATCTATATGGAATTAAATAAATGGTTAACATAAGAATTATAGATATTTGTGTCACGGATTTGTAGCCACTGGAATCACTCAATTTGGAGTCCATATGAGGTAGATATGATCTGATTAGTAAGTAATGGTCAGAAAATGGTTAATCAGGGAAGAATATGTTAGGATAGCTTTGGTGTTTTAATTTATGGGAACATTCTATAAGGCATTAAAATAAATGGTTAACATATGAATTATAGATATATGTGTCACGGATTTTTAGCCACTGGAATCACTTAATTTGGAATTCTTATGAGGGAGATATGGACAGATTAGTAGGTAGAGGTCAGAACTTACCCGAGAAGAAATCATTGGTAATCATGCCATGAACCACAAGTATGCTTTCAATAACAAGTATGTTAATCAAATATCTGTAACCACAAGTATGCTTTCAATAACAAGTATGTTCATCAAAATATAACTATTACCATAAATCATTGGTAATCATGCCATGAACATAACCATTTCAAATATCACTTTATAAAATATTTCCATGTCAGAATTTCACAGTTAAGATGGTAAGAAGTTCATACAATGGCAATGGCTATGGCATATACTAGTCATTTATTATTTTCTTTTATAAGATTCATCTTTTTTTTTAAATATTACTTTTATTTCTTTATTTTATTGATGCAGGTTTTCATCATATCTAACCTTCTCTTAATAATCAAAGCATAACTCCCTCACTTTAAGTCCGATGTAAGTGATCTTGGTGTCAATTTCAAGATAAAACAATTATCTAAAACTATTAGGTTGAACATTGTAATGAAATATTAATAAATCAAGGTGATATTACTCCCTCAATGTACAGGTTATTTCTTCTCGGGTAGGTTCTAACCTCTACCTACTAATCAGTCCATATCTCCCTCATAAGAATTCACAATTAAGTGATTCCAGTGGCTAAAAATCCGAGACAAAAATATCTATAATTCATATGTTAACCATTTATTTTAATGCCTATAGAATGTTCCCATAAATTAAAACACCAAAGCTATCCTAACATATTCTTCCCTGATTAACCATTTTCTGACCATTGCTTACTAATCAGATAATATCTACCTCATATGGACTCCAAATTTAGTGATTCCAGTGGCTACAAATCGGTGACACAAATATCTATAATTCTTATGTTAACCATTTATTTTAATTCCATACAGAGAATTCCCCAATTTTACAATTACAGAAGCTATCCTAACATATTCTTTCCTGATGAACCATTTTCTGACCTTAGACTACTAATCGGCTCATATCTCCCTCATATGGACTCCAAATGGAATGATTCCAGTGGATTAAAATCCGTGACACATATATATTTAATTCTTATGTTAACCATTTATTTTAATTCCCTACAGATAATTCTCAGAAATTAAAATATAGAAGCTTAAAATTTTGCCACCCATAGCCATACCTATGCAGAACTTTCTATACCAGCCTAAGTATTCAAACATACATCACATGCAAGATCAATATGTAACATGATATAGCAACATCCATGACCAATCATCAAAGTTCTAAGATCAAAATCTCATATAAATATTATAAGTTTCAAAAGTTTTCTTCAAAAAGAAATATTGTTAAACTTACCTGGACCACTTAGTCCCCTAGACTTCTCCTTCGTCTTTCTTCCTTTCTTCCTCTCCTTTCCTCACTCTACCTTGCTTCTATTTTTCCTCTCCCTCACTTGGACGAAATTCTAATGTTGTAAGGGTGGGTTTTCTTATATAGACCACCAAATAATTCAACTTTCATGATCATGGGTCTACCTTATCACAATTAGATTACACTTGGTTGAATTTTTGGAAAACAAACAACTTATGTTCTTGTCTTCCTCTTCCTTAGTCAAGATAAGCATAGGAAAAGGAGATTTGTATTTTGAAATTTATGATAATATGTTCTTAAGATATGGGACAAGGTCCCTTTGATTTAGGGATTCATTTCCATTTTCTTTTGTCTTAAACAAGTATGATAGGTTTGCCTTTTTAGTTGGCAAATTTCTAGCCCTTGAATCTCCATTATTTGGTTGATATTATTTATGTGGGATATGAATGTTTTGTCCTAATTCCATGTATTATCATACCACTTGCTAAAATTATGAGTGTAGGATATAGATGTTTTTGTCCTAAAGCCTTGTATTATCATGCCACTTGCCAAAATTATGAATGTAGAATCACACCACTTGCTAAATTTTTGTCTTAATGTTATGTAACCTAATCTTTATTATTATTACATTATTATATCGTCACTTAATTTATTTTATTTTATTTTTCCTCTTGGATTTGGGCTTATTCCTACCCATTATGGGCTTATTCCTACCCATTTTCTTTGCTTTGGATAAAATTCTACCTTTCTTGGTGGGCTTGGTCACATTTTCATAATTTTTGGGCTATTTTAATTTTATTTTTATTTTTATTTTTCCTCTTGGGTTTGGGCTCATTCTTGCCCATTTTCCTTACTTTGGTTAAAATTCTTCCTTTCATAATGGGCTTGGTCACATTTTCATAATTTTTGGGCTATCGGTCCAATTACTATATCCTAGTTCAAGTCTATGTTTTATTTCTTGCTTAGGTTATCCAATGGACTTGCTAGAAACTTATGTGAAGTGGAAAAACTCTATATGAAGTGTCGATAGGTAAAAGCCCAATGTATGGGTAAAGATTTTAAACTTAGTAACTCTAGTTCTTGAATTAGGAAAAATTACCCTAATCCAATGTTCTTGAAATTTTAAGACCTTTACTTGTTTCTAAAAATTTATCTTCCTTATCCAAGAATTTTGCATCTCTTTAGTATGTTATTTTTGTTTTCCTATTAGGTTTTCCCTCTTTATTTGTTCTCTTAATGTTAGAAACATTTTCTATGCATATACATAAGGTGAAGAATTTCTAAGGAAAATATCTAAAAATTACGGGATGTTACACCCATCATTTTCAGCTCTATCGAAATCGGTATGAGCCATCAAGCACTATAAATATATAAAAGTGGGATTGCAAATAAAATAGGCTTTCGAACTTATGCATCATATTGCCCCCTAAAAGAAATAGAGTTCCAAAAATGTTGAGCAAGAAAACTTGAGGGGATTGATTTATCTCCCCCAGGAGGTAATCTGAATAATGCATTAAATTGAGCCAATTATAAATTAAATGTACAGTCAAATAATCTAAAGTTAATGCAGCACTGATCAACGTCGGGACCCTAAAATAGGACCACATTAATTGAACTGAAAAACACTAAGGTGGTCCTAGCATAGGCTGGGTAACGTAATCCAGTGAATGTATTGCACCCAATCCAATCAATGAGGTAGAGGACATAAGTTAAAAGTCCCAACTAGTCCAAACACTCCTCATCCATGTACCAGGTATTTAGCATTCCCCGTTTAACTAACGTATCGTATCGTGTCCGTTGATTATCATTAATAAATACGATACCATACTCATTTATTTGATAAGGAGGTTAGGATAGCCTTTGAATCCATCCTTTACCTTGTTTTTGGGATTGGGAGAAAGATTGGCCAATTTTGTCTCTTTTAGGGCCCATTTATAATGATATGCAATAAAATCAAAAAGGGAATGGGGTAAACACGATTAATATGAATGTAGTCAGATTCAATTTCCAAATTCAAGAAGAGAAGTAATTTATGCAACATGTAGAATAATCTGCAAATGCTAGGCTAATGCAAAAGTTCAGTGTGTGGAAAATAAGAAAATTAGGCACTCAAATTCTATATTAGTTTTCCAGGAAAACCAGTGTTAAGAGAGTCAATGTGTATAGCCAATAACAAAAATTAAGCCAAACCAAATGCAGATATCAAGTAGCAGCAACTAAGAGGAATAATTCAGTAAGAACTTAAGAAATATTCAAGTATACAAAGTCCGAAGTTCAGCCAAAAATACTTCCTAGGAAATCAAAAATAATCAAAGTGGCCAGCATTCATGAAAATCAGGAAATGTTGGGCATAAACATTTTTAAGCCTCAAATAATGTAGTCCAACTGGTGTTCAAGATTAAGTCAAGTCCCATATTCAAGAGAGCTAATAAATTCAGTTTCCAGGTTCAATTGATGAAGAAACTTAGTAAACTTCAAGCTAGGTTGAATTGAAAAATAAGGCAACTAAAATTTAGATTCAGCCAACAAGGTAAACCAGAATTTCAATTTCAGCAAACTAATTCCAATTTTAGGAATGTATTATGCAAGTAAAGGTTCAATTAATCAACCAGCAAGAGTGGCAAATAGCAATAATTAGGCAAATAAAAACAACTCAGAAACTAGTCCCAAATATGTATCTCAAAGTGCAAGACAAAGAATAACCAGATATTTTAGTATTTAGGCATACCAAATTCTGTAGAATTTTTACCAAAAACCAGTCCAATTAACCATAAGTGCACATGAATTCTAATTTAAGTAATATATTCAAATAGGATATTCATCTTTAATCAGAGTTGGAACTTCAGATTCAGTCAATTCAAAATGAAAATTTAAGCACAAATAATCCCAATTCAGCTAATAATTCCCAAGTAAACCAGTGTATTAAAGAAGTTAAGCTTTTAACCAAAATTCCCAATCCAAAAAATAAAAGAACAGAGGATCACGAGTTACCTAAAGGGGGAGAACCAAGTGATACCAACAGTAGGGAATGTAGCCACAAGTTAATGCAGAGTAAGGTGAAAACTCAGTGTAGGGTTATGGGGCTCTTGGGGGAATAATAGAATGAGGAGTGGGCATAGGTAGGAAAGGGAAAAGAGAGGGAATCAGAGGCTCGAGATACATGGGGGGAATTTTTTGGGTGTGGGAGTTTGAAAACCAAGAGGGAGAGGGAAGATTGTGTTCTGGGTTAGAGTCACGAGTGAAAGGGAGACCAAGAGGGAGAGAAACAAGGAAATAAGAAGGGAGGCTTGGGTGATTTGGTAAAAGAGAGATGGTCACTGAGTGGGAAGGAGAGGAGCACGGGTGTGGCAGATTTATTCTGGTTAGGGCACGAGTTAGGGTAAAGGTTAGAGGTGTAGGAGGAGAAGGGAAAAGAGATAAGAGAAGAACACGAGCACAGTGAGAAGGAATTGAAACATGAGAGGAGAAAAGAAAGAAATCGCAGGCAAAAATACAAACCTGAGCTTGAAGCATAGCTGTGCTTCGGGCTAGATTTCAAAAAAAATCCTGGAAGTTGCCTGTGTTGCCCAGAACGGAGAGCGTGTGTTGGTTGGAATGTAAAGCACATCCATGGTAGGAAGCACAGGCTGGCCGTGCTTGGTGTTGCAGTCATAAATATCCCTGGAGAAGCCTGTGTTAAGCAACACGGGGAGGCTGTGTTGGGTCTGGACTGTAACAACTCCATTTATGTAAATTTTTTTTTTTTTAAAATACCATGAAGTTATTACCTCGTTACAACTTAACTCAATATAACATTTATTTAATTTATACAATACTGAGTTTCCATACACACTATTATTTTACAAACTACACACCATTATTTTACAAACATTTGTACAAAGATACATATTAGTTCTAATCATCTATATCGACTACTTCTGGGGACACTGGTTCGGGTGGCACGTCCACCGGAATCTCAGTTACATCTACGATAGTTACATCAGAAATAACTGGAAGTTGCCCAAGGTAGGGCACCTCGATCCAACGTACAGAGATAATAAGTGTCATAGAGAATATATGCATATTTATTCTTCTAAACATGATATGGAAATATAGTGAGAATTAAATCCCAGTAAGTTCAACAATAAATCATAATTTACCATCAATATAGTTCATCACGTCATGTTCAGCTGTATAAACTACAGAAAATATCTTTAGGTCACATGAATGCACTTTATCATGCACATGAAAATTATACAGTTATGACATGTATGGCATGAATAACTATTTTTCGAATTTCATATGATAGCTATCCACTTATTCTTACTTCAAGCTACCCCGGTCAGGGTGAGTATTCTCTACTTTTCGGTACGGGCTTATCTCGCTCCGTCCGACATGGCACACTTTCTCTTTCTTTTCTTATTAACATGATCATAACCGTTGGTAGGGCGTCCCCTACTGGTGCACCACACGGATTGCCATGTGACCGTGCTCATTTCTTTTCTTTTCACAATGATAGCCAAAAATATGCTTTCAATAACAAGTATGTTCATCAAAATATAACTATTACCATAAATCATTGGTAAT
The DNA here is from genome assembly GCA_037074535.1 of Gleditsia sinensis. Classification (NCBI taxonomy): domain Eukaryota; kingdom Viridiplantae; phylum Streptophyta; class Magnoliopsida; order Fabales; family Fabaceae; genus Gleditsia; species Gleditsia sinensis. The sequence continues at coordinate 38,368,203 of CM073470.1, forward strand.
CATGCCATGAACATAACCATTTAAAATATCACTTTATAAAACATTTCCATGTCAAAATTCCATACTAATACCTTGGTAACTGGATAGTAATTGTAGTCTGTAAACAGCGCACCAGAAAAGTTCCCAGGAAAGAGAGGTGGGTCACTAATGGACACGCTTAAATACCATGTCTTTCCTTGCCAGAGCTTTCCTTAGACATGCACTTTTCACAAATCACAATTTTGTTTTCCAGTAATTAGAATAATTCTTTTCTGATGTGAAAATACTGCAACCACGGAGCATACTAAGATTTTTCAAATAAAACCGGCACTTTCAAAACTTCTTGTAAATTTATATGAGTACTAGGGTAAATTCCATATTAAAAATTACACACTTAAAATGGTAGTAAGTTCATGCAATGGCAATGGCTATGGCTATACTAGTCATTTGTTAAGATTCATCTTCTTTTTAAAATACTAATTTTATTTCTTTATTTTCTTGATGCAGGTTTTCATCCTATCTAACCTTCTCTTACTAATCAGAGCATAACTCCCTCAATTTAACTCTGATGTAGGTGATCTTAGTGTCAATTTCAAGATAAAACAATTATCTAAAACTATTATGTTGAACATTGTAGCGAAATATTAAGAAATCAAGGTGATATTACTCCCTAAATGTACAGATTATTTCTTCTCGTGTAAGTTCTGACCTTTACTAACTAATTAGACCATATCTCCCAAATTTGAACTCCAAATTGAGTTATTCCAGTTGGTAAAAATCCATGAGCCCTATATCTATAATTTTTATCTTGGCGTACGATTTTAACTCCCTACAGAATATTTTCCAGAAATTCAAAAACTAAAGCTTTAATAACATATTCTGAATAAACATTTTCTGACCTCTGCTTACTAATCAGCTTATATCTACATCAAATGGACTTCAAATTGAATTATTCCAGTGCCTAAAAATCCATGACACATTTATCTTTAATTCTTATGTTAATAATTTATTTTAATTCCTTACAGATACTTCTCAGAAATTAAAATACCGAAGCTATCCTAACATATTTTTCCCTGATGACCCATTTTCTGACCTTTGTCTACTAATCAGCTCATATCTCCCTCATATGGACTCCAAATTGAATGATTCCAGTGGCTAAAAATCCATGACATACATATCTTTAATTCCTATGTTAACCATTTATTTTAATTCCCTACCAATAATTCCCAGAAATTAAATTACCGAAGCTATCCTAACATATTCTTCCCTGATGATTCATTTTCTGACCTTTGACTACTAATCAGACCATAGCTACCTCATATGGACTCCAAATGGAATGATTCCAGTGGCTAAAAATCCATGACACATTTATCTTTAATTCTTATGTTAACCATTTATTTTAATTCCTTATATATTGTTCCCAGAAATTAAAATACCGAAGCTTAAAATTCTGCCACCAGCCATAACCATGCAGAACTATCTACACCAACCTAAGTATTCAAACATACATCACATGCAAGATCAATATGTAACATGATATAGCAACATCATGACCAATCATAAAAGTTCTAAGATCAAAATCTCATACAAATATTATAAGTTTCAAAAGTTTTCTTCAAAAAGAAATATTGTTAAACTTACTTGGAGCACTTAGTCTTCTAGACTTCTCCTTCCTCTTTCTTCCTTTCTTCCTCTCCTTTCCTCACTCTACCTTGCTTCTATTTTTTTCTCTCCCTCACTTGGACGAAATTCTAATGTTGTAAGGGTGGGTTTTCTTATATAGACCACCAAATAATTCACCTTTCATGATCATGGGTCTACCTTATCACAATTAGGATACACTTTGTTGAATTTTTGGAAAACAAACAACTTATGTTCTTGTCTTCCTCTTCCTTAGTCAAGATATGCATAGGAAAAGGAGATTTGTATTTTGAAAATTATGATAATATGTTCTTAAGATATGGGACAAGGTCCCTTTGATTTAGGGATTCATTTCCATTTTCTTTTGTCTTAAACAAGTATGATAGGTTTGCCTTTTTAGGTGGCAAATTTCTAGCCATTGAATCTTCATTATTTGGTTGATATTATTTGTGTGGGCTATGAATGTTTTGTCCTAATACCATGTATTATCATACCACTTGCTAAAATTATGAGTGTAGGATATAGATGTTTTTGTCCTAAAGCCTTGTATTATCATGCCACTTGCTTAAGTGATGAATGTAGAATCACACCACTTGCTAAATTTTTTGTCTTAATGCCATGTAACCTAATCTTTATTCTTATTATTATATCATCATCTAATATATTTTATTTTGGTTTTCCTCTTGGATTTGGGCTTATTCCTACCCATTATGGGCTTGTCCTACCCATTTTCTTTGCTTTGGATAAAATTCTTCCTTTCTTGGTAGGCTTGGTCACATTTTCATAATTTTTGGGCTATTTGTGAAATTACTATATCCTAGTCCAAGTCTATGTTTAATTTCTTGTTTAGGTTATCCAATGGGCTTGATAGAAACTTATGTGAAGTGGAAAAACTCTATATGAAGTGTCCATAGGTAAAAGCCCAATGTATGGGTAAAGATTTTAAACTTAGTAACTATAGTTCTTGAATTAGGATAAATTACCCTAATTCAATGTTCTTTGAAATTTTAAGACCTTTACTTGTTTCTAAAAATTTATCTTCCTTATCCAAGAATTTTGCATCTCTTTAGTATGTTATTTCTAATTTCTTTCCTATTAGATTTTCCTTCTTTATTTGTTCTCTTAATGTTAGAAACATTTTCTATGCATATACCTAAGGTGAAGAATTTCTAAGGATTATATTTCCTTAGATATCTAAAATATTGTCTAATAAATTTTATTTCCTTAATTAAATTTTTTATGTACCTTTATAATTAAAAGAAACGAAATTAAGGATGTTACATTTCTCTCCCCCTAAAAGAAATTTTGTCCTCAAAATTTCAGAAATTACCTTATAAGAACAATTGCGGATATTTCTTCCTCATGACTTCTTCCAGCTTCCAAGTTGCTTCTTCCGAAGTCAAACCTTCCCATAACACCTTAACTAGGGGAATGGTTTTATTTCTCAGTTGCTTCACGTCAGTGTCCAATATGGATGCAGGTACTAGCTGGTATGTCATGTTCTCCTTTATTTGGATTGGTTCATCCAGTATTATATGTGATGAATCTGAAAGATACTTCCGTAGCTGTGATATGTGGAAAACATTATGCAGGTTGGACAAATTAGGTGGGAGAGCAACTTGATATGCTGATGTCCCAACTTTCTTTAGAATTTGGTAGGGTCCTAAAAATCGCGGACTTAGCTTTCTTATTTTGAGAGACCTACCAACTCCAGTAGTCGGGGAAAGTTTCAGAAATACATGGTCTCCTTCCTCAAACTCTAGAGGTCTATGTCTCTTATCGTAGTAACTCTTTTGCCGACTCTGAGCTGTAAGTATTTTGTTTCGTATCATCCTGATTTGTTCAGTGGTTTGTTGAACTAGATCAGGACCTAACAAGTTCTTTTCTCCTACCTCGAACCAACATAGTGGAGATCGGCACTTTCTACCGTATAAAGCTTCATAGGGGGCCATCTTAATGCTAGAGTGATAGCTATTATTATAAGCAAACTCTACTAAAGGTAGGTACTTATCCCATCCTTTACCTTGCTCTATCACACAGGCCCTCAACATATCTTCTAGGGTTTGAATGGTTCGTTCTGTCTGCCCGTCAGTTTGAGGATGGTAGGCAGTACTGAACCGCAATTGAGTACCAAAAGCTTCTTGCAACGCCTTCCAAAACCTCGACGTGAACCTCGGATCTCTATCAGAAACAATATTTAAGGGAATCCCATGGAGTCTAACTATTTCCTGAACGTACAATTGGGCCAATTTATCTAGTGAAAAGTTAATTTTTATGGGCAAAAAGTGAGCAGATTTGGTTAATCTGTCAACTATTACCCAGATAGAGTCATGTCCCACTGAGGTCTTAGGTAAACCTACAACAAAGTCCATCGAAATACTATCCCATTTCCATTTAGGGATCTCAAGAGGTTGTAGAAATCCCGCTGGCTTTTGGTGCTCCACCTTCACCTTTTGACAAATGAGACATTTCGCCACAAACTCAGCAATGTCATTTTTCATCCCTGGCCACCAATACATCCTTTTTAAATCCTGGTACATTTTAGTGCATCCAGGATGGATTGTGTATTTACTTTGATGCGCTTCCTGTAGTATCTTAGTCCTCAACTCTTGTTCTTGAGGGACACAAATCCTTCCCTGATACATGATTGCTCCATCTTCCATTACAGAAAAATTACCTTGGTCTTTATGATCTTGTAAGTATTGATCGTGAGCTTGAGCTTATTTGATCTGGGCTCTAAGGTCAGACCCTATACTTAAACCATTAATGACTAGATTCTTTGGAGTAAGAGTAGGGGCTAGCTTCAAATTTCGAAACTCCTCTAGCATCTGCATCTCATACACCATCATCTGACCCATATGCAGAGATTTTCGACTCAAGGCATCTGCTACAACATTCGCCTTTCCGGGATGATACTTTATCTCAAACTTGTAGTCATTGAGGAATTCTACCCATCTTCGTTGCCTCATATTTAACTCCTTCTGATCAAAGAGGTATTTAAGACTCTTATGATCACAATATACTTCAAAGGTTTCCCCGTACAAATAGTGTCGCCAAATCTTTAAGGCAAACACTACTGCCGCTAATTCAAGATCATGGGTTGGATAGTTTCCTTCGTGAGGTCTCAGTTGCCTAGAGGCGTAAGCAACTACTCTCTTATCTTGCATCAGCACACATCCTAGCCCTTTCTTTGAAGCGTCACTATACACTTCAAAATATCCTGTGGGGTCTGGAATAATTAAAACAGGAGGAGTGGTCAGTCTTGTCTTTAGCTCCTGAAAACTAGCATCACATTGATCAGTCCATTTGAAAGGACTTCCCTTCCTGGTCAATTTAGTCAATGGCAAGGCTATACGAGAGAAGTTTTGTATAAATCTCCTGTAGTATCCTGCCAAACCAAGGAAACTTCTGATTTCCGTAACCGTCTTTGGTGTCTCCCACTTAATCACTGCTTCCGTCTTGCTAGGATCTACGGCTACCCCTCTATTAGAGATGACATGTCCGAGAAACTTCACCTCTGACAGCCAAAATTCACACTTCTCCAATTTAGCATATAACTTTTTCTCTTTCAGCACTTGCAGCACGATTCAGAGATGTTGTTCATGTTCTTTCTACTCTTAGAATATATCAAGATGTCATCAATGAACACTACAACAAATTGATCTAGGTAGGGTCGAAAAATGCGATTCATGTAATCCATGAAAATTGCAGGTGCATTAGTCAACCCGAAGGGCATTACGAGAAACTCATAGTGCCCATACCTAGTCCTGAAGGCAGTTTTTGGTACGTCCTCCTCCTTAATCCTAATCTGATGATATCCTGACCGCAAGTCAATTTTAGAAAAGATGGAGGCACCCTTTAATTGATCCAATAAGTCATCTATCCTAGGGAGAGGGTACTTATTTTTGATAGTCACCTTATTCAGCTGTCTGTAATCTATGCATAGTCTCAAACTCCCGTCTTTCTTCTTAACAAACAATACAGGAGCTCCCCAAGGTGATACACTCGGTCTAATGAATTGCTTGTCTAATAGTTCCTCCAACTGCTTCTTTAGTTCTTGTAGTTCCTTCGAGGCCATTCGATATGGTGCAATAGAGATAGGCCCTGTCCCAGGTAGGAGATCAATAGAGAACTCTATCTCTCTCTTGGGAGGTAAGCCTGGAATATCTGATGGAAACACCTCAGGAAACTCGTTGGCTATTAGAATTTCATCAAGCTTCGATTCGACTTCTAGGTTTGATAAATACAAGAGAATGTATCCAAGTACTCCATTCTTCAACTCCCTATTAACTTGATTGGCATTTAACATCAATAACTGGACCTCCTCTTTCGGAGTAGAAGGTAGAAATTCAACGGTCTTGTTACAACAATTCAACAAGACTCGATTCCTAGACATCCAGTCTAACCCTAGAATGACCTCAATACCTCTTAAAGGTAAAATGACGAGGTCTACAGAAAAAGTTTTCTCCTGGATGGTGACTTGACAGTCCTTACATACAGAGGAAGTTAATACCCGTTCCCCTGTAGGGGTTACTACAGATAGCTCATAGGGAGTTTCAGAAATAGGGAACTGAAACTTCCTAATACATTCTTCTGATATAAATGAATGACTAGCACCAGAGTCAAATAACACCATAAGAGCAAATCCATAAATATAGCATGTACCTTGAATCATTTCAGAAGATTGAGCTGCCTCTTGGCCGCTCAGGGTGAAAACCCTTCCTTTCACCTGAGGCCTCTGTTCTGGCTGCTTTCCTACATTCTGTGGGCAGTTTTTCGCAAAATGTCCCTTCTGTCCGCAATTGAAGCAGACATCTTGTCCCATGTAGCATGGCCGGTTACCATGCATGCGTCCGCATTTAGCGCACTTGACTGAGGCGAGGTCTTGTTGAAAAGGCCTAGGACCCGCAATCAATGGCCTCTTACCAGCTCCATATCCACTTCTTCTCACGTTCTTTCTAGGGTTGGGAAAATTTTTCTTCCTTTTCCATAGGTTTCGCCTTTGCTTCTCGTCCTCCACTGCCCTTAAACTCTTTTCCAGGAGTCTGCATTTATTTATCAGAGGTACAAACTCCCTGATCTCCATAGCTATAACAGCATTCTTTAACTCCGGGTTTAGTCCCGCTTCAAACTTAACCGCCTTCCATGCTTCATCTGGGTTATATCGCAGATAAGAGGAGAACTTAGACAGCTCCTCGAACCTTGCGATATACTGGTCCACGGTCATGCTTCCTTGCCTGAGTTGGAGAAATTCGATCTCTTTCTCTGCCCGTACAGTACTTGAAACGTACTTTTCAAAAAAAATGTCCTTGAACACTTGCCAGGTGATCTGTCTTCCCTGATGAGCTAAAAGTTCTCTAGCTCCACACCACCAGTATTCTGCTTCATCCTTTAACATATATGCAGCAAAAATGATTTGCTGCTCTTCAGTACAGCCCATCACTTCAAAGATTTTCTCTAATTCCCTAATCCACCTTTCGGCTATCGTTGGGTCATAACCACCTTGGAAACAAGGTGGTCTAGTCCTCAGGAACTCGGATATGCCATTATCTTTTCCAGCCGTCCGGTTGTTAGGACCAATCTCAACATTTGTGTTATTAGCATTCTGGAGATGTTGTAAAATTTGGTTGGTGGTCATAACTTGGTCTCGAATTGCCGTGGCCAGGTTGTGCAGGGTTTCCTCTGCATTGGTTGCTGGATTCCTCCTTGGTGGTGCCATTTCCTACTATGGTACAAAACAAAGTTATGCTGCTATTGAGGTGATCAAGCCCAATAGTTAGTTCAAAAATATTTAATAGCAGTCATAACACCACCTCGGCATATAGATAGGAAACACTAGTAATTTCTTACCTATATAAATCACTGATCCCCTACACAGCACAACCACAACATACTCAAGACACTATAAGATCGATTCAGATAACCATCCAACTACTGGCCATCTAGGATCGACCTCCTCAGATACCAATTATGTAACAACTCCATTTATGTAAATTTTTTTTTTTTTAAATACCATGAAGTTATTACCTCGTTACAACTTAACTCAATATAACATTTATTTAATTTATACAATACTGAGTTTCCATACACACTATTATTTTACAAACTACACACCATTATTTTACAAACATTTGTACAAAGATACATATTAGTTCTAATCATCTATATCGACTACTTCTGGGGACACTGGTTCGGGTGGCACGTCCACCGGAATCTCAGTTACATCTACGACAGTTACATCAGAAATAACTGGAAGTTGCCCAAGGTAGGGCACCTCGATCCAACGTACAGAGATAATAAGTGTCATAGAGAATATCTTCATATTTATTCTTCTGAACATGATATGGAAATATAGTGAGAATTAAATCCCAGTAAGTTCAACAATAAATCATAATTTACCATCAATATAGTTCATCACGTCATGTTCAGCTGTATAAACTACAGAAAATATCTTTAGGTCACATGAATGCACTTTATCATGCACATGAAAATTATACAGTTATGACATGTATGGCATGAATAACTATTTTTCGAATTTCATATGATGGCTATCCACTTATTCTTACTTCAAGCTACCCCGGTCAGGGTGAGTATTCTCTACTTTTCGGTACGGGCTTATCTCGCTCCGTCCGACATGGCACACTTTCTCTTTCTTTTCTTATTAACATGATCATAACCGTTGGTAGGGCGTCCCCTACTGGTGCACCACACGGATTGCCATGTGACCGTGCTCATTTTTTTTCTTTTCACAATGATAGCCAAAAATATGCTTTCAATAACAAGTATGTTCATCAAAATATAACTATTACCATAAATCATTGGTAATCATGCCATGAACATAACCATTTAAAATATCACTTTATAAAACATTTCCATGTCAAAATTCCATACTAATACCTTGGTAACTGGATAGTAATTGTAGTCTGTAAACAGCGCACCAGAAAAGTTCCCAGGAAAGAGAGGTGGGTCACTAATGGACACGCTTAAATACCATGTCTTTCCTTGCCAGAGCTTTCCTTAGACATGCACTTTTCACAAATCACAATTTTGTTTTCCAGTAACTAGAATAATTCTTTTCTGATGTGAAAATACTGCAACCACGGAGCATACTAAGATTTTTCAAATAAAACCGGCACTTTCAAAACTTCTTGTAAATTTATATGAGTACTAGGGTAAATTCCATATTAAAAATTACACACTTAAAATGGTAGTAAGTTCATGCAATGGCAATGGCTATGGCTATACTAGTCATTTGTTAAGATTCATCTTCTTTTTAAAATACTAATTTTATTTCTTTATTTTCTTGATGCAGGTTTTCATCCTATCTAACCTTCTCTTACTAATCAGAGCATAACTCCCTCAATTTAACTCTGATGTAGGTGATCTTAGTGTCAATTTCAAGATAAAACAATTATCTAAAACTATTATGTTGAACATTGTAGCGAAATATTAAGAAATCAAGGTGATATTACTCCCTAAATGTACAGATTATTTCTTCTCGTGTAAGTTCTGACCTTTACTAACTAATTAGACCATATCTCCCAAATTTGAACTCCAAATTGAGTTATTCCAGTTGGTAAAAATCCATGAGCCCTATATCTATAATTGTTATCTTGGCGTACGATTTTAACTCCCTACAGAATATTTTCCAGAAATTCAAAAACTAAAGCTTTAATAACATATTCTGAATAAACATTTTCTGACCTCTGCTTACTAATCAGCTTATATCTACCTCAAATGGACTTCAAATTGAATTATTCCAGTGCCTAAAAATCCATGACACATTTATCTTTAATTCTTATGTTAATAATTTATTTTAATTCCTTACAGATACTTCTCAGAAATTAAAATACCGAAGCTATCCTAACATATTTTTCCCTGATGACCCATTTTCTGACCTTTGTCTACTAATCGGCTCATATCTCCCTCATATGGACTCCAAATTGAATGATTCCAGTGGCTAAAAATCCATGACATACATATCTTTAATTCCTATGTTAACCATTTATTTTAATTCCCTACCAATAATTCCCAGAAATTAAATTACCGAAGCTATCTTAACATATTCTTCCCTGATGATTCATTTTATGACCTTTGACTACTAATCAGACCATAGCTACCTCATATGGACTCCAAATGGAATGATTCCAGTGGCTAAATATCCATGACACATTTATCTTTAATTCTTATGTTAACCATTTATTTTAATTCCTTATATATTGTTCCCAGAAATTAAAATACCGAAGCTTAAAATTCTGCCACCAGCCATAACCATGCAGAACTATCTACACCAACCTAAGTATTCAAACATACATCACATGCAAGATCAATATGTAACATGATATAGCAACATCATGACCAATCATAAAAGTTCTAAGATCAAAATCTCATACAAATATTATAAGTTTCAAAAGTTTTCTTCAAAAAGAAATATTGTTAAACTTACTTGGAGCACTTAGTCTTCTAGACTTCTCCTTCCTCTTTCTTCCTTTCTTCCTCTCCTTTCCTCACTCTACCATGCTTCTATTTTTTTCTCTCCCTCACTTGGACGAAATTCTAATGTTGTAAGGGTGGGTTTTCTTATATAGACCACCAAATAATTCACCTTTCATGATCATGGGTCTACCTTATCACAATTAGGATACACTTTGTTGAATTTTTGGAAAACAAACAACTTATGTTCTTGTCTTCCTCTTCCTTAGTCAAGATATGCATAGGAAAAGGAGATTTGTATTTTGAAAATTATGATAATATGTTCTTAAGATATGGGACAAGGTCCCTTTGATTTAGGGATTCATTTCCATTTTCTTTTGTCTTAAACAAGTATGATAGGTTTGCCTTTTTAGGTGGCAAATTTCTAGCCCTTGAATCTTCATTATTTGGTTGATATTATTTGTGTGGGCTATGAATGTTTTGTCCTAATACCATGTATTATCATACCACTTGCTAAAATTATGAGTGTAGGATATAGATGTTTTTGTCCTAAAGCCTTGTATTATCATGCCACTTGCTTAAGTGATGAATGTAGAATCACACCACTTGCTAAATTTTTTGTCTTAATGCCATGTAACCTAATCTTTATTCTTATTATTATATCATCATCTAATTTATTTTATTTTAGTTTTCCTCTTGGATTTGGGCTTATTCCTACCCATTATGGGCTTGTCCTACCCATTTTCTTTGCTTTGGATAAAATTCTTCCTTTCTTGGTAGGCTTGGTCACATTTTCATAATTTTTGGGCTATTTGTGAAATTACTATATCCTAGTCCAAGTCTATGTTTAATTTCTTATTTAGGTTATCCAATGGGCTTGATAGAAACTTATGTGAAGTGGAAAAACTCTATATGAAGTGTCCAAAGGTAAAAGCCCAATGTATGGGTAAAGATTTTAAACTTAGTAACTATAGTTCTTGAATTAGGATAAATTACCCTAATTCAATGTTCTTTGAAATTTTAAGACCTTTACTTGTTTCTAAGAATTTATCTTCCTTATCCAAGAATTTTGCATCTCTTTAGTATGTTATTTCTAATTTCTTTCCTATTAGATTTTCCTTCTTTATTTGTTCTCTTAATGTTAGAAACATTTTCTATGCATATACCTAAGGTGAAGAATTTCTAAGGATTATATTTCCTTAGATATCTAAAATATTGTCTAATAAATTTTATTTCCTTAATTAAATTTTTTATGTACCTTTATAATTAAAAGAAACGAAATTAAGGATGTTACATGGACCAAGGACACGGCCATGGTTGGAGGCACTTGTTTAAAATCATTAGCTCAATTCTTTTTCATTTTTTTTGCTCAAGGAGGTTTTAAAAAAGTTAGAATAACTTTCTTTTTGATCCATTTTCTCTTAGTATGGTGTTTGAAACTTTGCCCAATAGCCTTCAAGGATCCCTTTGGCTCATTCCTTTCTTCCTTAGCTCTATTGAGGTTTAGAGGAGGTGGCTTAGGTTCTACCTTCGTATCTTTCACTTCCTCCTCAATTGCTTGCTTTTCTTCCCCTTGTTTAACATAAACACAAGAAATTTCCATAAAGTACAACTCAAGTGGGTCAGAAGGAGACAAATTTATGACATTATCATTCATATTAGTTTTATGTGAGCCAATCATACAGCAAGATTCATTTAGACATAGGGATTTCACTATATTTTCTAAGTTAAACTCTACTTTCTCGTCCCCTACATTCAAAGAAAGCTTTCCATCTTTTACATTAATGTTTGTACTAGCTGTGGCTAGGAAAAGTCTTCCAAGAATGATTGGGATCTTGTCATCTTCATCCATATCTAAAATGACAAAATCTACCGGTATGAAAAATTTACCTACCTTTAAAGAAACATCCTCTAATATACTTACCGGATGCTTAATGGATTGGTCAACCAAATGAAGAGAAAGAGCGGTAGGCCTTAAGTCACCCATTTGAAGCTTCTTGCAAACTAAAAAAGGCATGAGACTCACACTTGCTCTAAGGTCACATAGGGTTTTATCAATCTTCATTTCTTCTATAGAGCAAGGAATGGAAAACCTTCCGGGATCCTTAAGCTTTTGAGGTAGCTTTTCTGAATTAATGCAATGGATCCCTCTGTTAGTGCCACAACAACATGCTCTTCACATTTCCTCTTATTTGAGAAGATTTCTTTTAGAAACTTCGCATAACATGGAGTTTGGGATATAGCTTCTGAGAAATGGAAATTAATGTTCAATTTCTTCAGAACATCTAGAAACCTTCCATGTTGCTTCACTAATTTTGCTTTGACCAATCTTTGAGGAAAAGGGATTGGTGGCTTGTAAGGTATGGAGAACCATATATTTGGCCTCTTCTTTTTCCTTTTCCCCTTCTTTAAATTCCTCTTATCTTCTCTGTTTTGGTGCAGCCTAAGGTTCATCTTTCTTTAACTCCATACTTCCTTCAGGTTCTGCCAACTATTTACCACTCCTCAAGGTAATAGCATCATAATGCTATCTAGAGTTCTCAATTTATCCTAGAAGTCTGCCAAAGTTCCTATTTGAAAGGCTCGCTTGCTGTGCAATCTGAGTTTCCAACATCTTACTATAGGAAGCAAGTGAGTCAACCTTAGAGGCTAAATCTTTTATAGCTTTATTCATTGAATAATTCTGGGCTCTGAACTCATAATTTTGTTTCGTTTGAGTAGTAACGAAATTTTCCATCAGAATCTCCAAATTTGACTTTTGTTATGGAGGAAGGTTAAATGGCCTTTTATTTTGAAACCCAGGAGGTTGCCTGAAGTTATTCTAAGGAGGATTATTTGCATTCAGCTTGTAAGAGAGATTGAGATGTTTCCTTTAGCCTAGATTGTAGGTGTTGCTGTAGGGATTGTTTCTTTAATTATTGTTTTTCAAAAAATTTACCTGTTCACAATCCTGAGGTGCAGGGTTTTCAAGCTAGCATTCATTGGCCATATGACCAACATATCCACAAATCTTGCATGCAGAAGTTGGAGAGGAACCAAAAGCATTGATGCTTAATTTATCTAATTTCTGAAACAATGCATCCACTTTAGAAGTGAGATGATTAAACGCATCTACTTCAGACATACCTACTAGTTTCCTTGGTTACCTCTCACTAGACCATGATTAATGATTCTAAGCCATATCTTCAATCAGCTCATATGCCTCATCAACTATTTTATTCATAATTGCTCCTCCTACTGAAGCATCCACAAACATACGGGTGTTGTATGCTAGTCCATTGTAGAATGTATGGACTATAACCCACTTCTCCAACCTATGGTGTGGGCATAGTCTGAGAAGTTCTTTAAATCTCTCCCAAGATGGGCTGTCTTACTTAGGGGAAAGTATTTGACTAAAAAGGCTTGAGATAATTACTGCCAAGTAGTGATAGACCCTAGTGGAAGGGAGTGAAACCATGCTCGGGCCTTATCCTATAGAGAGAATGGGAATAATATCAGTCTAATGGCATCAGATCATACTTTATTCAGCTTCAATGTGTCACAGTACTCCAAAAATGCTGATAGATAGAGATTGGGGTCTTTAGTAGACGACCCCCCAAATTGATTTTGAGGCATAGCTGTAGCTAATTGATAAAGGGAAAAATTTAGTGTTTAATGGTTATATTTTATTCCCTAATTAATAGTAAACTTGTGATTATTTCTTTACTTTTGGTTATGCTTTGCTATGGAAACTGCTTTGGTTTGTTTTATGTATGTACGTGAGCAAAAGAGGCCAAGAAGCAAGGGAAAGCACTCATGTAAAGAGTCATATGGACTTGGAATATGCTGAGGAGGAAGCAAGGAGGGAGCCCTGAAGAAATTGGCAAGAAACAAGCTTGACAACCTCAAGCACGGCCAGGACATGCTTGGTGTTGCACGAAGCACGGCCAGGCCTTGTCTTGAAGCATGACTGTGCTTCGTGTCCATACACTCTATGTTTTTTTAGGGTTTTGAGCAGCCAAAAGGAAATAAATACATGGGGAAGCGCAGCCAAGACTATCCAGACACATTCAGACTTAATTTTACTTAGTTTTAGGCTTAGGAAACACCATCGAATTAGATTTAAAGTAGGATTAGTGATTAATTCGTGTTCTTAGAGTAGAATTTATAGCAATTCAAGTTTGTATTCCTATTTCATCTACTACATCTAGGTTTTATCTTTCTACTTTACTTCCATCTCTACTTCTACTCTTTTATCTTGCTTTATATTAAACTATTATGATTTACTTAATAAATATGATTTTGTTTTCTGTTTCTATTATGCTTGAGTAGCTTTAATCTAGGGTTTCGGTAAACCCACTTATGGTATGATGATACTGAATTATTGAATTGAATTATTGGAACCCTAATTGTATTATCCATGGTTAATTAGAATTGACTATTACGCATTGATTATATGAGTTGATGAATGTCTGGCCAATATTTATTACGTCTTAGGATATTAACTGATGAACTGAAAGATGAAAGTTAATACCAAAACCTAATAGTTAATTAAGGATATCTTAGTCATGAAAGTAATTTAAGGTTCTCTAGGAATGAATCAATTAGTGGGCACGAGAAAACCAATTAATTGTATTCTATGGTTGGCATAGAACTTAATGGACCTAGGTTGAACTAAGAACCACGAAAGTAGGGAATTGGATTAACCTAGGTACGATTAATAACGCTTGAAATAGGTTGCTAGTTAATTAATGCTAAACCAACACCAATTACCTAGATAATTGCAATTAGAAGTACATATTGATTGTTGAATATCATAAGTGTGGTAAACCCTAACCCTAGGCTTTTATTAATTGAATTACTTATTTACTTAATTATGACACACTCTCTCATCGAATCACATTAATTTAGATAGAATACTTCTTAAAGTCTAGTAATTAATAATTATTTTCTGTGAGATATGACTCGTACTCGTTGGACTAGCTACAACTACGCCGTGCACTTGCGGTTATTTATAAAACATACACAACAAGTTTTAGCGCTGTTGCCGGGGAACAATAGTTAATATTAGATACTTTGCAAAATAGCTAGACTATATCCTTTTTCTTTTTCTTTTTCTGCATATTTTATCTTGTTGATTTTTGCCTCTTTTCTTCTTTTGTAGGTGTACAGCCATTTTATGAGAAGAGGTCGTGAACTCTTTGCTGAATTTGATCCAAAAATTGAACGTACACTACAAAGGAGAAGAAGAAGATAGCAACAAGATCCCACTACACCTACCATGGCAGATAAAGATAACCGATCTCTTAAAGATTTCACCACCCCGGATACACATGGCATGAACACAAGCATTGTAAGACCAATTGTTGAGGCCAACAACTTTGAGCTGAAGCCTTTTCTTATGCAGATGGTTTAGCAAAATAAGTTTGGAGGGTCACCTATTGAAGACCCCAATCTATATCTTTCATTGTTCCTAGAGTACTGTGACCCATTAAAGCTAAATGGAGTAACCTCTGATGCCATCAGAGTGAGATTTTTCCGATTCTATCTAAGGGAAAAGGCTCATGCATGGTTGCACTCTTTTCTATCAAGGTCCATCACTATTTGGTAGCAATTATCTTAAGCTTTCTTGGCCAAGTATTTTCCACCAAGTAAGACAGCCCATCTTAGGAACCAAATCTCTACCTTTGCTTTAAAAGATGGTGAGTCTTTGTATGAAGCTTGGGAGAGATTTAAAGAACTTCTCAAAATTTGTCCACACCATGGGTTGGAAAAGTGGCTCATAATCCAAACATTATACAATGGACTAGCATACAGCACTAGAATGTCTATGGATGCTGTAGCAGGAGGAGCTATTATGAATAAAACAGTTGATGAGGCATATGGGTTGATTAAAGATATGGCTCAAAATCATTACTTGTGGTCTAGTGAGAGGCAATCAAGGAAACCAGTAGGTATGTATGAAGTAAATGCATTTGATAATCTCACTTCTAAAGTTCATGCATTATTTTAGAAATTAGATAAATTGAGCATCAATTCTATTGGTTCTTCTTCATCTTCATCATGTGAGATTTGTGGATGTGTTGGCCATGTGGCCATTGACTATCAACTTGGAAATTCTACATCACAGGATTGTGAACAGGTGAACTTTGTGAACAATAATCAGAGAAATAATCCTTACAGCAACACCTATAATCCAGGCTGGAGAAATCATACGAATCTCTCATACAAGCCGAATGCAAATCAACCTCCTCATAATAACTTAAAGGAACGTCCTGGGTTTCAAAATCAGAGGCCATTGAATCATCCTCCACAGCCAAAGTCAAATTTGGAGGCTTTGATGGAAAATTTTATCACTACTCAGACGAAACAAAATGATGAGTTCAGAGCGCAGCACCACTCAATGGATGAGGCTATAAAATATTTAGCCTCTAAAGTTGGCTCACTTGCTACCCATAGTAAGATGTTAGAAACTTAGATTGCACAAAAAGTGAGTTTATATAATAGGAACTTTGGCAGACTTCCAAGCCAGACTGAGAACCCTAGAGAGCATTGTAATGCTATTACCTTGAGAAATGGTAAATAGTTGGCTGAATCTGAGAGAAATGGGGAGGTAAAAGAAGATGAACCTCAAGCTGCATTTAAGAAGAAAAGAGAAGAGGATTCTAAAGGAGAGGAAAAGGAAGAAGAGCCCAAATATGATGCTCTAGCACCATATAAGCCACCAATCCTTTTTCCTCAAAGATTGGTCAAGGATAAATTAGAGAAGTAGTTTGGGAGGTTTCTAGATGTTTTGAAGAAATTGAACATTAATATCCCATTCCTAGAAGACATCTCCCAAATGCCTTTTTATGCAAAGTTCCTAAAAGAGATCCTCTTAAATAAGAGGAAAATTGAAGAACATGCTGTTGTGACACTGATAGAGGGATCTAGTGTTTTAATTGAAAATAAGCTGTCATAAAATCTTAAGGATCCCAAAAGCTTCTCAATTCCTTGCTCTATAAGAGATATGAAGATTGAAAGAGCCCTATGTGACCTTAGATCAAGTGTGAACCTCATGCCTCTTTCAGTTTGCAAGAAGCTTCAAATGGAATACTTGAAGCCTACCTGACATGCTATAAATTAAGCATGTATTTAGCATATTTTATGTTACTTTTTATTTTATTTAAATAGTGAATAAATAGGATTTAATTAATTTTTGTGTTTTATGTTTTAGGAATAATAAAGAAGAAAAAAAGAGAAAAGTAGAGAGAAAATCATGAAAAATGCTAATTTCTGATCTTTCATCAATAATGGAGGCATAACTCGCTCATTTGAGCTTCGATCGAGGTGATTCTAGTGGCTATGGAAAGAAGAAACATAGAACTACAACTATCGTGTTTGACACTTCAGAAAAATCCAAATTTTTCTGGGAGCCGCGGCGCTCATACTTTAGCATCGCGGCGCTGGTCACAAGCGCTGCGGCGCCCCTCCCTAGGAACCACAAAGTGTCGCGGCGTTGACTAAGGGCACCGCGGTGCCCCGTGACATATTTTCCATAGCGCTGCCATACAGACTTGCTGATTTCACAATTTTAGGTCTTTTCACTCAAATTGAAGCCCGATGGACGGATTTTTGACCTAAATTCATTCCTACTTCTATTAAGAGGGGGGAATCTATAAAAAGAGAGGAAAGCAAGCAGAGAAGGCATCCAATTCTTCATCCAAGTTCTTTAATTCTTCTTTAGATTTTCTTATGGCCCTGCGTGGCTAGTTCTTTTAGTTGGTTGAGGTAGATTGAAACCTCAAAGGATATTCATGCATTGTGAGATGTAGACTTGATTTTATTATTTCAATTTGAATTGAGTATTGATTATTCATCTACTATTCTTCTCAATGATTATTCATATGATTACTAGGGAGGCCTACTAGTATATTGTGTGTCTTAATCTACCGCTGAATTGTGTTTTGAACAAAGTCTTCAATTCTGCTATTCATGAGGCAAATAGGTTTGAGGATTTTGGATTATAAATCATTGAACCTATGATGAATAATTAACTAAATTAGATATAACCGATGTGTTTATATTTGTTTAGCTGTGTCAATTTCTCTAGTTCTTCATGCGGTTAGTAAGCTATGCTTTACCGATGTGCTAAAGGATTGTTTGTTAATTAGGGTTTAATTAGTGCGATTGTCATTAATTTACTAGATTTAAGGAGGAACAGGGTTAGAAACCCAATGATAGATATTCAATTACAGATTGATTATGGTCAATGATCAATGTAATCCCTTGATGGTGGATATCAACCGAAACCAATGCCTTTCTTATTAATTACTCTCTTAATTATTTTCATTATTGTTTACTTCACTTAATTTGAAATTACCAATTCCCCCATTTTTCTAATCACAGAAGGTAATACCAGTCTCTGTGGGATCGACCCTTACTCCCACTACTACAGGTTAGTTTTGAGGTAAGGTATCAATTTGGGTGTACCTGCGACAGAATGGGCGAGCACCGCGGCGCTCGGTATAAAAGGGTCATGCGCCCTCTTCATCTTCCCCCTCCGATTTTGCATCCTCTTCACCTCCAAATCCGCTTTCTTGCCTTAAATCAACCATACCCACCTCCCATTATGTTATCTTGCTTACATTACATGATTTTTCATCTTCTTTTGCAGGATTATACACCCCTTTCAACATTTGAGTTGGATTCCAAGACAATTTTTTAGGGTTCAAAGGCATATTTGATCTTGCATCTCCAGCCACCATTCAAGCTAAATTGGGTATGGTTCTCTTCGTTTTTCCTGCTGCAATTGATTCCCATACTTAATTGCTATTGGTCTGCACTGAATTGGGACTTTTATTTGAGAATCAACCATTCATTCTTCCAAGTTTTTAAGAGCGCCCACAAGGTGTTCGATAAAATGCCTTAGTGAACTTTCCAACCAAATGGCTCCAAAAACTGCTAAGTTGAGTATCTTAAAAAGGAAGACTAGACCTGAGGACCCTCCAGCATTTGACACCGTGGCATTTGTGACTGAAGAGGTTTATCAACACCACATCAAAGTGGTGGTGCATAAGCCTATTGTTCCAAAACGTTGATTTATGATCACCGAGGGGCTACCTCATAGAGATAATATCCTCCATAGGCATTGGGAGATTTTCTGCAGGAACCCAAAACCAGGAGTTATTCCCGTGGTACAGGAGTTCTACTCCAATGCTACAGTTCACGAACGCTATAAAGCACGGGTTAGAGGCAAGATGGTGCCATTCACTCTGCATGCCATTAATGAATTCTATTCACTGCCTGATATTGAGGATGATGAATATATGGTGCTTCTTCAATCATACATTGACTTTGAAGACATTATATGCACTCTTTGCTACAGGGGGGCTTCCTAGAAATTGGATAGCAATGGACAACCGGTATACTTTACTAGAGCTAATATGAATAAAATGGCTAAAGCATGGTACTATTTCGTGTCCGCAAGATTCATGCCCAACTTCAACATGAGTCAAGTCATGAGGGACAAGGCCATTTTGCTTTATGCAATACTAAAGGGCCTTTCTATTAATGTAGGCAAGATTATTCATAGGCAGATGCTCAGCTGTATTAGTGCTAGAGGCGGATCACTCTTTGCCCCTAGTTTAATTATTGGTCTATGTCAGAAGGCATGAGTAAGCTGGGATTCCACTGAGGCTCTCATTCACCAAATGAGACCTATTTCCTATGCAAACATGTAAAAATACAAAGGCCATGAAGAAGCAGTAGAGGAGGAGCTAGGGATTCAGCCAATACCTACAGAGGAACCGGGTAGCAGCTCAGCTCCACCACCATCCCAGCATACCATTGAAGATTTATGGGAGCGCACAAAGTGTCTAAACCATCAAATGAATGATCTGTGTAACATCCCGTAATTTTTAAATATTTTCCTTAGAAATTCTTCACCTTACATATATGCATAGAAATGTTCTAATATTAATGGAATAGGTAAAGAAAGAAAACCTAAGAGGAAATATTAGAAATAAACATGTTAAAGAAAGGTGAAATTCTTAGGTAAAGAAAGATAAATTTTTGTGAAGTAAGTAAAGGTCTTAAAATTTCAAGAAGATCGGATTATGGTAATTTTTCTTAATTTAAGAGCAAAAGTTACTAAGTTTAGTATCTCCACCCGTAATTGGGCTTTAACCTATAGACACTTCATATAGAGTTTTTCTACTTCACATAAATTTTTAGCAAGCCAATAGGATAGCCCAAGGAAGAAATAAAACATAGACTTGGACTAGGATATAGAAATTGGACCGGTAGCCCAAAAATCATGAAAATGAAAGGAAGAATTTTAACCAAAGTAAGGAAAATGGGCAAGAATGAGCCCAAACCCAAGAGGAAAAATAAAAATAAAAATAAAATTAAAGTGATGAAATATTGGTGTAATCAAGATTAAGTGACATGGCATTAAGACAAAAATTTAGCAAGTGGTGTGATTCTACATTCATCATTTTGGCAAGTGGCATAATAATACAAGGCTTTAGGACAAAAACATCTATATCCTACATTCATAACTTTAGCAAGTGGGTAATAATACATAGAATTATGACAAAACATCATTATCCTACACAAATAATTTTAGTTAAGTAAGGAAAATTCAAGGGCTAGAAATTTGCCACTTAAAAAGGCAAATCTATCATACTTGATTAAGACAAAAGAAAAAGGAAATGAATCCCTAAATCAAAGGAATCTTGCCCCATATCTTGAGAACATATCATCATAATTTTCAAAATACAAATCTCCTTTTTCTATGCATATCTTGACTAAGGAAGAGGAAGACAAGAACATAAGTTGTTTGTTTTCCAAAAATTCAACAAAGTGTATCCTAATTGTGATAAGGTAGACCCATGATCATGAAAGGTGAATTATTTGGTGGTCTATATAAGAAAACCCACCCTTACAACATTAGAATTTCGTCCAAGTGAGGGAGAGCAAAAATAGAAGCAAGGTAGTGTGAGGAAAGGAGAGGAAGAAAGGAAGAAAGAGGAAGGAGAAGTCTAGGGGACTAAGTGCTCCAGGTAAGTTTACCAATATTTCTTTTTGAAGAAAACCTTTGAAACTCATAATATTTATATGAGATTTTGATCTTAGAACTTTGATGATTGGTCATGGATGTTGCTATATCATGTTGCATATTGATCTTGCATGTGATGTATGTTTGAATACTTAGGTTGGTGTAGATAGTTCTGCATGGGTATGGCTATGGTTGACAGAATTTTAAGCTTCGGTATTTTAATTTCTGGGAACAATCTATAAGGAATTAAAATAAATGGTTAACATAAGAATTAAAGATATATGTGTCACGGATTTGTACCCACTGGAATCATTCCATTTGGAGTCCATATGAGGTAGCTATGGTCTGATTAGTAGGCAAAGGTCAGAAAATGAATCATCAGGGAAGAATATGTTAGGATAGCTTCGGTAATTTAATTTCTGGGAATTATTGGTAGGGAATTAAAAAAATGGTTAACATAAGAATTAAAGATATGTGTGTCATGGATTTTTAGCCACTGGAATCATTCAATTTGGAGTTCACATGTGGTAGATATGGTCCAATTAGTAAGCCAAGGTCAGAAAATGGTTCATCAGGGAAGATTATGTTAAGACAGCTTTTGTATTTTAATTTCTGGGAATTATATGTATGGAATTAAAATAAATGGTTAACATGAAAGTTATATATCTATGGCTCATGGAAATATACCCACTGGAATTATGCAATTTGGAGTTCATATGTGGTAGATATGAGCCGATTAGTAAGCAGAGGTCAGAAAATGTTTATTCAGGGAAGAGTATGTTATTAATGCTTTAGTTTTTGAATTTTTGGGAATATTTTGTAGGGAATTAAAATAGCGCGCCAACATAACAATTATAGATATATGGCTCATGGATTTTTACCAACTGGAATAACTCAATTTAGAGTTCAAATTTGGGAGATATGGTCTAATTAGTCAGTATAGGTCAGAACCTATCCGAGAGGAACTATCCTATACTTTGAGGGAGTAATATCACCTTCGTTTCTCAATTTTTCACTACAATGTTCAACATAATAGTTTTAGATAATTGTTTTATCTTGAAATGGACACCAAGATCACCTACATCAGAGTTAAATTGAGGGAGTTATGCTCTGATTAGTAAGAGAAGGTTAGATAGGAAGAAAACTTGCATCAAGAAAATAAAGAAATAAAATTAATATTTAAGAAAGAAGATGAATCTTATAAATAAAAATAATAAATAACTAGTATAGCCATAGCCATTGCCATTATATGAACTTCTTACCATCTTAAGTGTGAAATTTTGACATGAAAATATTTTATAAAGTGATATTTGAAATGGTTATGTTCATGGCATGATTACCAATGATTTTTGGTAATAGTTATATTTTGATGAATATACTTGTTATTGAAAGCATATTTTTGGCTATCATTGTGAAAAGAAAAGAAATGAGCACGGTCACATGGCAATCCGTGTGGTGCACCAGTAGGAGACGCCCTACCAACGGAAGATCATGATAATGAGAAAAGAAAGAGAAAGTGGGCCATGTCGGACGGAGCGAGAAAAGCCCGTACCGGAGAGTAGAGGATACTCACCCTGACCGGGGTAGCTTGAAATGAGAATAAGTTGATGGCCATCATATGATATTTTGAAAATAGTTAATCTTGTCATACATATCATTACAGTATGATTCTTATGTGCATAGATATAATGCATTCTTGTGACCAAAGATATTTTCTGTAGTTTATACAGCTGAACATGACGTGATGAGCTTTACTGATGATAATTTATTGTTGAACTTACTGGGATATAATTCTCACTATATTTCCATATCATGTTCAGAAAAATTATTTATGCAGCTTTTGTTTCTAAGGCTCTGGCTTTTAATGCACATTGGATCGAGTTACTTTATGTTGGGCAGATTTCAGAATCAAATAAGATGTTTGTGGTCGAGTTGGCTCAGATCCCGGTGAAGGTGCAACCACCCGCACCTGTATCTCCGGAATTGGTCAACCAAAATAAACAAGATGTAAATATCTATCTGTTTGATATGTTATACGTATGTTTTGATTAATGACATGTATGTGAACTCAATATTGTATAATAATAAAGGAAAAAAAAAGGTTGTTACAATCTGGCCCTCTACTAGTACTCTATTGCACAGCATCATCATGCATGTTTTAGCCAGTTAGCTCATGCCCTGAACCTCCCAATTGCTTTCCCAGCACCTCCTGAGCCACCCTTTAGGCTTGCACCTGAGCATGATGAGATGGATGGTGATCACTAATCAGGGAAGTTTCACTGAACCCCTCCTTATGTTATTACTTGTCCCTATTATATTCTCTTTTATATTCTTACGTTGGGGACAATGTATGTTTTTAAGTGTGGGGGGGTCACTTTATGATTCAGCTGGATGACTGTATAATAAATCATACACTTGTGCACTTTCCTACTTTGATGCATAACTATAATTTTATGATATGTGCACTTTTAATCCTGTCATGAGTTGAGCATATGAACAAAATTTCAATTTATGAGTTTGTGTTAACTGAACTAATAGCCAATGATATAATTGTTTAAATTGCTTATAGCTCTTGGGAGACGTAGGAAAGTCATAATTATGTGTAATTTTAATTTCTTTTCAATTTATGATTACCTATTTTCTAAAAATCCTGAAATTCTTTGCACAGTAATTTTGGATATTTAATTTGTCTTTTACTTGGAAAAAGATTATATAACTCAAAAATATTTTATGATCTCATTTAAATTTCTAGAACTTATTTAAATGCTACTTGAGGCGAAATCCTAGGCTAATACTAACAATTAGGAGATGATTTAGGCATTTTTTTTATGAGATTGAGCCTTTCAAGCTTAATCTAAACAAGTAAATATCCTTAGAACCTCTATTTTGAGCTTAATTAACATTTTATTCTATACCCACAAAACAACCAAGACCAAATTTTGTGATTAATACCTTTATTTTTTCTACCTAATTCACTCACTCCATGATTAATTTCTGAATACTTGTTTTGTAGATCTACATTAATGAAAGGGTGGAAGGGTGGAGCAAGGACAAAAGAAAAAAAAATCTCAAAAGACTAATGAAAGTCTATCCAGTGATTGAAAAAGAAGAAATAGAGAATCAAAGAAAAGTATAATGCAGAAAAGCAAGGAAATAAGTGTGGGGGAAAAATTCCCCAATCTTGAGAATTAGCTCAAATAGATCAGAGTTAATCATGTGGTGTTGAGAGATTGAGCTTTAAATTATATCTTATATCTCACCCCATAGCCTAGCCACATTACAAGCTGATTTTAGTCCTTTTGATCCTAAGAAGTAGTTTTAGCCTACATTAGTGGAGAGTAGCATGAAAAATAAGTCTATGGAAATCTTAAATAGAGAGCCATGCTATAATTCTTGAGATATATAAACTCATTTAGGTAAAAGAAAATTAAATTATTCAAAGACACACACACACTATGGATTTTAGAGAATAAAATCATGAATTGCAGTTGAATTGAATATTGCACATAGTCATTAAATTTTCTGAAATTTCTTTAAGAGCATACAATTTTCACTATGAGGCTACATATTGGTAAGTCTTTCACTCATCTTATTTGTTGAATATATTTCACATAAATTAATTTGCTTGAGGACAAACAAAAGAGTAAGTGTGGGGGTATTTGACATGCTATAAATTAAGCATGTATTTAGCATATTTTATGTTACTTTTTATTTTATTTAAATAGTGAATAAATAGGATTTAATTAATTTTTTTGTTTTATTTTTTAGGAATAATAAAGAAGAAAAGAAGAGAAAAATAGAGAGAAAATCATGAAAAATGCATATTTCTGACCTTTCATCACTAATGGAGGCATATCTTCCTCATTTAAGCTCCGATTGAGGTGATTCCAGCGGCTTTGGAAAGAAGAAACATAGAGGTACAACTTTCATGTTCGGCACTTCGGCAAAATCCAAAGTTTTCTAGGTGCTGTGGTGGCCCGTCATGGCTAGTCTGTAGCACCGCGGCGCTGGCCATAGGCGCCGCGACTCTGGTTATAGGAGCCGTGGCGCCCCTCCCCAGGAACCACAGAGTGCCGCAGCGCCCCATGAAATATTTTTCGTAGCGTTGCGGTGCCCGCCGCCGTACAGACTTGCTGATTTCACAATTTTAGGTCTTTTCACTCAAATTGAAGCCCGATGGACGGATTTTTGACCTAAGTTCATTCCTACTTCGATTAAGAGGGGGAATCTATAAAAAGAGAGGAAAGCAAGCAGAGAAGGCATCTAATTCTTCATCCAAGTTCTTCAATTCTTCTTTAGATTTTCTTATGGCCTTGCATGGCTAGTTCTTTTTAGTTGGTTGAGGTAGATTGAAACCTCAAGGTATATTCATGCATTGTGAGATGTAGAATTGATTTTATCATTTCAATTTGAATTGAGTATTGATTATTCATCTGCTATTCTTCTCAATGATTATTCATATGATTGCTAGGGAGGCCTACAAGTATATTGTGTGTCTTAATCTACCGCTGAATTGTGTTTTGAACAAAGTCTTCAATTCTACTATTCATGAGGCAAATAGGTTTGAGGATTTTGGATTATAAATCATTGAACCTATGATGAATAATTAACTAAATTAGATATAACCGATGTGTTTATATTTGTTTAGTTGTGTCAGTTTCTCTAGTTCTTCATGCGGTTAGTAAGCTATCCTTTACCGATGTGCTAAAGGATTGTTTGTTAATTAGGGTTTAATTAGTGCGATTGTCATTAATTTACTATATTTAAGGAGGAACAGGGTTAGAAACCCAATGATAGATATTCAATTACAGATTGATTATGTTGTCAATGATCAATGTAATCCCTTGACGGTGGATATCAACCGAAACCAATGCCTTTCTTATTAATTACTCTCTTAATTATTTTCATTATTGTTTACTTCACTTAATTTGCGATTATCAATTCCCCCCTTTTTCTAATCACAAAAGGTAATACCAGTCTCTATGGGATCGACCCTTACTCCCACTACTACAGGTTAGTTTTGAGGTAAAATTTGTTTGTACCTGCGACAGTACACACCACTACCACTCTTTCTCTTCACTTAGTTGATCGATCCATTAAGCATTCAATAGGTATATTAGAGGATGTTCCTATAAAGGTAGGTAAATTTTTTATACCAGTTGATTTTGTTATTTTAGAGATGGAGGAAGATGACAAAGTCCCCATCATTCTTGGATGGCCTTTTCTAGCCACAGCTAGTACAAACATCAATGTAAAAGATGTAAAGCTGTCTTTGAATGTAGGGGATGAGAAAGTAAAATTTAATTTGAATGATGCCATCAAATCCCCATCTCTAAATGAATCTTTTTGTATGATTGGTTTACCTAAACAAAATATGGATGTTTATATCATAAATTTTCCCCCTTCTAACCCACTTGAGTTATGCTCTATGGAAAGTTCTTTTGTTTATGATAAACAAGGAAAAGAAAAGAAGGCTGTTGAGGAGGCAATCCAAGCTCCAAAAGTAGAACCTTAGCCAACTCTTCTCAACCTCAATGGAGCTAAGGAGGAAAAGAATGAGCCAAGAAGATCTTTGAAGGCTATTAGGCAAAGCCTCAAGCATTATACTAAGAGGCAATGGATAGCAAAGAGAGTTATTCAAACTCTCTTAAAACCTCCTTAAATGGAAAGCATGCCAAAGGAGTCGAGCTAATGACTTTAAACAAACACTTTGTGGGAGGCAACCCACATTTTGTTTTTAAGTTTTTTTTGCTTAATTTCATTATTTTTTGTTTAGTTTTTTATCTTTAGTTTTAGTTGATTTCTTAGGTTAGGAATTTAAGAGTGTTTCTGGGTGTTTTGTAGGTCATAATTGTCATTTCCAAGAGTGAAGAAGCAATAATTTTGAGGATAAATTAAATGAAAAAAATTAAGGAAAAATTCGAAGAAAAATGGATTCTAGCACCAAACACGGGTAACACGCCCGTGCTTTAATCACGGGCCAATTTTTGGTGAGACTCGCAGCAAACACAGGCAAGCTGTGTCACCAGACATAGCCGTGCCTTATGTCTAGCCCCCAGCACACCTTGCCCGTGTTGCTCAACACGAGCCAAATCTAGGGTGGTTGGGTTTTCAGTGCCAAGCACGACTGTGCTTTGGGTTATGGTAAGCACACCCTCCCTATGCCAACCAACACGGGCTACTTGTCCAAGAAATTTAAAGATACAACCCGAAGCACGGGTGTGTCGTGCTTCGAGCCAAGGTGAGTTTTTATCCCTATTTTTCTTCCCTGTGTTAAATCTCCCTTCTCCCACGTCCTAGCATGTACCTCACCCAGTTGCTTCGTGCTCTTCTCCCTTTCTTTCCCAACTCCACTGCAAATTTTCTTCTCCCACATTTCATCTCTGCTACCTGTTCCTTAACCAAGATTTCCCTCTTCATTTTAGTTTAATCCCCAACAAAGAAATTTTCCCATAACCTAGCCACTCCCGTGTCTCATCTCTTCCCTCACCCTCTCGGTCTCTTTTTCCTCTCCCCATGCCTTCCCAACCTCATTTTCTCCAATTTCCTTCTCCCTCTCGGTCATGCTTCATGTCCATACACTCTGTGTTTTTTAATGGTTTTGAGCAGCCAAAGGGACATAAATATATGGGGAAGCACAGCCAAGACTATCCAGACACATTCAGACTTACTTTTACTCAGTTTTAGGCTTAGGAAACACCATTATATTAGGTTTAAAGTAGGATTATTTATTAATTCATGTTCGTAGAGTAGAATTTACAGCAATTCAAATTTGTATTCCTATTTCATCTATTGCATCCAAGTTTTATCTTTCTACTTTACTTCTATCTCTACTTTTACTCTTCTATCTTGGTTTATATTGAACTATAATGATTTAATTAATAAATATGATTTTGGTTTCTGTTTCTATTATGCTTGAGTAGATTTAATCTAGGTTTTCGGTAAACCCACTTATGGTATGATGATACTGAATTATTGGAACCCAAATTGTATTATCCATGGTTAATTAGGATTGACTATTACGCATTGATTGTATGAGTTGATGAATGTTTGGCCAATATTTATCACATCTTAAGATATAAACTGATGAACTGAAAGGTGAAAGTTAATACTGGAGCCTAATAGTTAATTAATGATATATTAATCACAAAAGCAGTTTAAGGTTCTCTATAAATGAATCAATTAGTGGGCACGAGAAAAATGATTAATTGTATTCCATGGTTGGCATAGAACTTGATAGACCTAGGTTGAACTAAGAACCACAAAAGTAGGCAATTGGATTAAACTAGGTACGATTAGTAACGCTTCAAAGAGGTTGCTAGTTAATTAAGGCTAAATTATCCCCAATTACTTAGATAATTGCAATTAGAAGTACATATTGATTGTTGAATATCATAAGTGTGGTAAACCCTGACCCTAGACTTTTATTAATTGAATTACTTATTTACTTAATTATGACACACTCTCTCATCGAATCACATTGATTTAGATAGCATACTTTGTAAAGTCTAGTAATTAATAATTGTTCTCTATGGGATACAACCCGTACTCACCGGACTAGCTACAGTTATGTCGTGCGCTTGCGGTTATTTATAAAACATACACGACACTAGTCCAGTGATTATGGGATATATCTTAAGAGACCAAAGATCAATTACTAGAGTTATACAAAATATGCTATCTAAATCAATAAATTCGATAGAGAGTATGTCACAATTAAGCTAATAAGAAATTCAATTAACAAAATCCTAGGGTTAGGGTTTACCATACTTATGATATTCAACAATCAATATGTACATCTAATTGCAATTATCTAGGTAATTGGGGATAGTTTAACCTTAATTAACTAATAACCTCTTTGAAGCATTATTAATCGTACCTAGGTTAATCCAATTTCCTATTTTCGTGGTTCTTAGCTCAACCTAAGTCATTAAGTTCTATGCCAACCATGGAATTGAATTAATCAATTTTCTCGTGCCCACTAATTGATTCAATTCTAAAAGGACCTTAAACCACTTTCGTGATTAAGATATCTCGAATTAACTATTAAGCTTCGGTTTTAAATTTCACCTTTTAGTTCATCGGTTAATAACCTAAGACGTGATAAATATTGGCTACACATTCATCAACTTATATAATAGATGCATAATAGTCAATCCTAATTAACCACAAACAATCTCAAGTAGGGTTACAACAATTCCTATTAACAATTATCATCATATCATAAGTCAGTTTACCGAAACCCTAGATCAATATCTACTAACACATAATTGAAGGTAAACTCATAATCAAATTCATTAAATCATTCATCAATGTTCAATACAAACTAAGAAAAAGAGTATAAGAGATGAGTGTAGAGATAGAAAGATAAAACCTGGATTGTAGAATGTAAAGAAAGGGGAAAGCACCTATGGGGAAGGAAAATGTGGGTCTGGGCCCGCAAGGAGTCAAAGCAAAGAAGCTCATGGATGGACCCAATAGCAGCCTGCACAAACTAGCTCCGGGGGGATTCAAGGTCCAAACAAAAAAAATAATGGGCTCATAGGTATACTGGATGGAAGAAAATGGCCCATGCACAGAGAGGTGTTAGCAGATCTGCCCAATCAAGATGGAAAGTATGGAAATCCAAATCAGGAACACAGCCCGCATCACATAAGGTTCAACACATCAACAAAGAATACGAGCTCTCAAAATGAGTGTTCCACACTCACAAAACCAACCTTACCAACCTAGGACACGCATACGGAAGCTGGGAGTGAACCTCACCCAGAGAGTAACGAAGATTCTTTAAGCATGGAGTTTGACAAAGCAAAGCCCCCAGATCCTAATTTGCAGTCAATCAACGAAGTACAACAAGAGCTTATCAAAGAGCAAGAAGATTGCGTAATGATGGAAAGTGAAGAGGCCACAGGGGTGGATAAAAGTAGGATAGCCTGATGCCTTTAAGCGTTATCTTCCTCTGTAAATATGGTTTTGTGAATTGCATGGCTTAGAATTGTAGAGGAGTGGGAGCGAGATACTTTCCATTCCTTATCAAAGATCTAATTCGGCTTCACCAGCTAAGCCTCGTAGCACTTCTTGAAACAAGAATCAGTGGAAGAAGAGCTAATGCTGTCATTAAGAAAATAAAATGGTCTGGTAGCAGCAGAGTTGAAGCAGAAGGGTTTGCAGGGGGAATATGGTTATTATGGGACACCAATGAACTGGAGGTGAGCATCATAACCAAGCATAAACAATTCCTGCATGCAGAGGTAAGATTCAGGAATGACAAGAGAAGGTGCCTGATTACAGCAGTGTATGGAAACCCGAATCAAACACTTAGAAAGGATATGTGGCTGAAGCTGAATGAGCTTGACATTGATCAGAATCTCCCATGGCTCCTAATGAGAGATTTCAATGCATATAAAAGTACAGATGAGAAAGCAGGGAGCCAATATTTCAACTAGACATCCATGAGAGAATTCAATGATTTTATCACAGGGAGGTGTTTGTTGGATATGGGCTTCAAGGGACCCAAATTTACTTGGGAGATAGGATCAGTGAAGGAGAGAATAGACCATGTGCTCGGTAACACCAAATGGCAGCAGTCTTTTCTAGAGACACTAGTCTTGCATCTACCAGCAACAAAGTCTGATCACAAACCCCTCTACATCAAATTTTGGTAGAAGCTTAGTCAGAATAATAAACAAAAAGCTTTCAAATTCCAAGCTGCATGGTTACTGGATAATTCATTCAAGGAGGTAGTGAGAAAGGCTTGGAAAAAGGAAGAGTATTGGAAGGAGGCTGCCGATAAGTTCAAACAGGAAGCTAATCACTAGAACCATAACGTTTTCGGTAATGTGTTCAAAAAGAAAAAAAAGTTGTCCAGCCGTCTAGCAGGAATTGACAGAGCACTGTAAAACCAAGAGAGCCCATCCCTAATGGAATTAAAGGATTATCTATGGAAGGAATATGAAGATATTTTAATTAAGGAGGAGGCCATGTGGTTTCAAAAATCACGGTGTAAATGGCTAAACCTGGGAGACTGAAATACAAACTTCTTTCATGCTTCTACAGTGGCTAGAAGGAGAAGGAACAAAATTGCCATGCTTAAGGATGAGGAGGGTAATTGGGAGCACGACCAACTCAAGCTAAAGGGCTCGGCTAGAGACTTCTTTAAAGCCTTATTCTCTCATGAAGGCAAACCATATCATCAGCTTCCCCTGGCAGGCTATTTTCCAAGAGTACATGCAGATGAGTTGGCAGAACTACAAAATCCATTTTCCTCGGATGAGATTAAGTGAGTAGCCTTCAGCTTGGGAGCCTTTAAATCCCCAGGACCTGATGGGTTACATGCAATCTTTATTCAGAGCCAATGGGAGGTGGTGGGACCATCCTTGTGTAAGATGCTACAGGATATTTACTACAAACCAGAGATGGTCAGAAACATAAATCAATCCCTTTTGGTCTTAATTCCAAAAGTGGAAAACCCAGAATCCCTAAAAGCATTCAGGCCCATAGCATTATGCAATGTTATCCTGAAGATATTAACCAAGACTATTGCCAATAGAATGAAGAGCTTCATGAACCATTAGGTGGGTCCGTGTCAAAGTAGTTTCATTCTTGGAAGACATATATCAAATAATGTGATTATAGCTCAGGAGGTTATGCACTCTATGAGAAGGAAAAAAGGTAAGAAAGGGGTAATGGCCATCAAGATTGATCTTGAGAAAGCTTATGACAGAATTAGGTGGGATTTCTTGGAGGATACTCTTAAAGATATTGGTATAGAAGACCACTTCCGGGGGATTATAATGAATTGCATATCAACCGTCTCCATGAGTGTTTTATGGAATGGGGAGATGATTGAGAGTTTTGAGACATCCAGAGGATTGAGACAAGGGGATCCCTTATCACCCTATCTTTTTGTGTTGTGCATTGAGAGATTATCTCAATGCATAGAATGGACTGTGGCAAACAAGAGATGGCAACCTATACGTCTATGCAGGAATGGACCTATGCTCTCACACCTTTTCTTTGCTTATGATCATATTCTGTTTGCTGAAGCAAATTTGGAGCAATGTGGCTTGATTAAAAATCTGCTATCTACTTTCTGCAGTAGCTCAGGTCAACTTGTTAATGATAGAAAATCCAGGTGCTTGTTTTCAAATGACATCAACCATAACTGAGCAGAACAGTATAGTCAGGCAATGGGATTTCAACTCACTAGTGATCTGGGGGTTTATCTTGGTATGCCTCTCATCCACAGGAGGGTAACCAAAAGAACCTTTATTCATATTGCAGAAAAAGTCAAGAAAAGATTAAGTGGGTGGAAAGCCAAAACGCTCACTCTCGCAGGAAGGGTTATTCTTACCAGTAGTGTTCTTACCACTTTGCCCTACTACTCCATGCAGACGGCATTACTTCCACTAGGTTTATGTGATGATTTGGAGAAAGCTAGTCAGAGCTTTATATGGGAAGATACAAATGAGAGTTAAAAAAATCCATCTTGTCAAGTGGGACAATGTATGCCAACCTAAAAGCTTGGGAGGTCTGGGGTTAAGGAAGCTGAGAGAGATGAACGAAGCTTTTTTGATGAAGGTGGCGTGGGGGATAATAAATCAACCAAATGACCTCTGGGTAAAGACTCTAAAAACCAAATATAAATGCAGTAGTGATAGCATTCCTAAATTGCATGATAAGAAAAATGACTCTTTTAATCTTTGGAAGGGTATCATGAAAGTTTGGAAGGAAGTGGAAAAAGGCATCACATGGGATGTAGGTAATGGAAAGACCACGAAATTCTGGGAGGATGACTGGTTACATGGAGTTGGCCCCTTGGAACATTTAGCAACGAATGCCATTCTCGAGGATTTGAGACAATGCTCCATAGTAGATATGGTTAATGCTGCAGGACAGTGGGATTGGCCTAAGCTCAAAGGGATTTTACCAGAGAGCATTTCAAAAGTTTTGGAAGGCACAACAACACTAGACAGGGAGATGGAGGAAGACCAAGTGAGATGGAGATATAGTCAGGATGGAAAATTCTCGGTGAAGACAGCCTACGAGAGTAAGTTGGAAGGGCATACAAATGAACAAATATTCTGGAGAAAAATATGGAAGTGGCCTGGTCCTCAAAAGATTAGGAATTTTCTATGGCTTGTCGGGAAGGAGAGTATATTGACCAACCAACTATGCTACAACAACCATCTTGATGAAACAGGAGTTTGTCATGCATGTGGGAAAGACCAAGAATCAGTTTTGCATTGCTTGAGGGACTGTGAAAGTATCAGTAACCTTTGGCTTAGACTTGTTCATCCAAGATACTGGGATCAGTTCTTTTCATGGGATTTGAGGATCTGGCTGCAGCATAATCTATCGCGGAGGCTGGGAAATGAGGAGTTGGGTAATGTGGAATGGAAGCTTCTATTCGGAATGTCAGTATGGATGATATGGGTCAGGAGATGCGAAGAATTATTTCAGCCAAGTGAGCAAAACTCAAATGATATCTTCTTCTCATGCATTGCCAGAACCAATGAGTGCAGCAGATGGATGGAGGCAACAGACACCATCAACGGTAGAAGGAGAGTTAAGAAGGAAATTACCTGGAAACCTCCAAATCGGCAATAAGGGAAATTCAATGTGGATGGAACTGTTAGTGATTCTGGTCTTGTAAGCAGCGGAGGATCATTGAAGAATCTAATGGGCAAGTGGATTACTAGTTTATTGAGGAACGTTTAATATTGCAGCATATTAAGTGCAGAGTTATGGGGAATCTTCACAGCGTTAAATATGGCCTGGGAGTTAGGCTTGAAGGAAGTTATTATTGAGTCTGATTCCAAAATAGCCATAGAGCTATGTGCTAGAGAGCCCGATAGAAGACACCCAGAAATCACTTTGCTATCGAACATTAGAAACTTCCTGAGAAGAGAATGGAACATCAGCATAACCTACTCTTACAGAGAGGGTAACAAGGTGGTTGATTACCTTGCGCATGAAGCAAGGAAAAATGGAATGAGTCTCAAAACTCTCTCTGAACCCCCTGTGGGTTTAAGTAATCTGTTGCTCAATGACATGAGAGGTGGTTCTTCACCTTGTTTTGTCTTCTGTTAGCCTTTGGCTCGTCATTATAACCCAAAAAAAAGAATAAGAGAAACAAACTTGAATCAATCTCAAATCTACTCTAAGAACATAAATTAAAAAATGATTCTCATAAAAACCTAATCTAAGAGTGTTTGCTAAGCCTAAAAACTAAGTTTAAGTCATTTGTATGAGTTTGGATCTGTTTCTTTGTGTTTCCCAATGTATATATACCCCTTTGGCTGCTCAACACCCTAAAAAATACATAGTGTATGGACACGAAACATGGCCATGCTTCGAACTAAAAATTTAGAAATTTCTCCTCTTGTTGCACAAAGCACAGCCTGGCCATGCTTCTTGCAACACCAAGCACAATCTAGCTATGTTTGGAGTTGCCAAGCTCATATTTTTGCCAATTTCTTTTGTGTTGCCTCTTTGCATCCTCCTTAACTTGTTCCAAGTCCATATGGCCCTTCACATGATTTTTTTCCCATACTTCTTGGCCTCTTTTACTCGCCTACAAACATAAAACAAACCAAAATAGTATCTAGAGAAAAGCATAACCAAAAGTAGTGAAATAATTACAAGTTTACTATTAATTATGGGATAAAATATAACCATTAAACACTCAATTTTTTCCTTTATCATTATTTCACCTCAAGTGGCATTTAAATAAGTTCTAGAATCCTATTGAAATCATAAAATATTTTTATGTTATATAAACCTTCTTGAGGTGATAGAAAAATTAAATGCCTAATGTTTATGTACATAAAAATTTCAGTTTTCAAGTAAAAATTAAATTTCGAGAAAAGTTATAATTGTACTTTTCTACATTTTTCAAGAGTTAGAAAATTTACAATCTGTTGAAACATTAAATGATTAAGAAAATATACTAAAGAACTCTACTTGATATTGGCCTTCTGAGGTGTAGCTCTTAGTACAATACATGGTTAAGTCTCTCATTCTCTAGTTTAAAACCTTAGTCCTCTTTTATTGATCATCATTGGTCCTCTAGGACTGAGTCAAGACTAAGCTACCTTTAGCCTCTTCTGCTATTGGTATTATGTATGCTTATTCAACTACAACTATAGGGGCTTCTTTTGGCCCATTTTACTTC
This sequence comes from Gleditsia sinensis, assembly GCA_037074535.1. Lineage (NCBI taxonomy): Eukaryota > Viridiplantae > Streptophyta > Magnoliopsida > Fabales > Fabaceae > Gleditsia > Gleditsia sinensis. Next base: position 38,403,452 of record CM073470.1, read on the forward strand.
TGGATTTCTTTGGATGAATAGCCTCCATATGGTGTATTAGAGCTTTTGTTATGTCCAAAAAAACCCTAGCTTAGCCATATAAAGTTATGATTAATAAAGGAACAAATAGGGCTTTTCCTTTTCAATAAATATAACCCATTATAGTTTTATGTATTAGTTTCCCCACATCAATAGAATATCCCTTCATAAGGGCATAAATTATAATGCCATGTCCTTATTGACTTCACTTTTATCCAACACTAACAGGAGTCTTGTTGCTATAAAATTGTACCACGTCTATGCCTTTTTATCCATAGATGTTATATTAGAATAAATTTCTTATCCATTATTGTTCAATTTCTATTATGGCCCTTTGTAGCACAAGTCATTTATTACTTCCTACAAATTTAAGTCTCCCTAGGTAAAGAAAAAATATTGTTCATCTTTAATGTTTGGCAAAAACTAATAGGCATTAATGGCTTGAAGGGTGAAAGGTACTAGTTTACCCCTAACTCTTACCACACAATGCTAATATATTATAGCATTTGAGTGAAATTCTGACACCATTGGTACAAAACTTGCCTCATGGTGATTGCAAAAAAACTTATAGCCCTTGTGTAGTATGTCTTCTCTAATAAGTAACTAAATGTTGTCCATATCAAATCCTTTTTCCTATATAATTGTCTTAATAACCTTCATCTTGATGTGGTAGTTATAAATATAATCCCTTAAAAAGTGTTTTCAATTATAGGACAATTGGTGCTACTCAACTCTTTTTATTTTATAAGGGCTCACTATAAAGGTGTTTGGTTTAAGGGGTGGTGCTATGGATGGAGTAGTTGTTGTGTCTGTTTTATAAATAATCGCAAGCGTATAGCATAACTATAGTTAGTCCGGTGAGTACGGGTCGTATCCCAAAGAAAACAACGTCAACTACTAGACTTATACGAAATATGCTATCTAAATCGATGTAATTTGATGAGAGATTTTGTCACAATTAAACTAACAAATAATCCAATTAATAAAAGCCTAGGGTTAGGGTTCACTACACTTATAATATTCAACATTCATCATGTACCTCTAATTGTAATTATCTAGGTAATTGGGGATGGTTTAGCCTTAATTAACTAGCAACCTCTTTCAAGCATTACCAATTGTACCTAGGTTAATCCAATTGCCTACTTTTGTGGTTCTTAGTTCAACCTAGGTCCATTAAGTTCTATGCCAACCACAGAATACAATTAATCGATTTTCTCGTGCCCACTAATTGATTCATTCCTAGAGAACCTTAAACTACTTTCGTGATTAAGATATCCCTAATTAATTATTAGGTTCCGGTATTAATTTTCATATTTCAGTTCATCAATTAATATCCTAAGACGTTATAAAATGTTGGCCAGACATTCATCAACTCATATGATCAATGCATAATAGTCAATCCTAATTAACCATGGATAATACAATTAGGGTTCCAATGATTCAATTAGCACAGTGTATCATTACATTATAAGTGGGTTTATCGAAACACTAGATCAAATCTACTCAAGCATAATAGAAACAGAAATCAAAAGCATAATCATTAAGTAAATCATTAAAGTTCATTACAAACCAAAAGAAAGTAGTAAAAGAAGAAGTAAGTGCAGAATAGAAAGATATAACCTGGTTTACAGAATGTATTAGAGATACAACGCTAAATCAATCTCAAATCTAACCTAAAAACATGAAAGTAAACTCTAATCCTACTCTAAACCTAATCTAATGGTGTTTCCTAAGCCTAAAATTGAGTAAAAGTGAGTATGAATAAGTCTGGATATCTCTCCCTGCATTTCCCCCATATATATAACATCTTGGCTATTCAAAACCATAAAAATCATGTGTGTACAGACATGAAGCACGGTCGTTCTTCATGACATGGCCTAGTCGTGCTTCGATCTGAAAATCTAGGAAATTCTCTACTTTTCGCACAAAGCACGGCCTGGCAGTGCTTCAAGCTGCCAAGCTCAGAATTTGCCAATTTCTTCAGGACTACCTCTTTGCTTCCTCCTCAACATATTCCAAGTCCATATGGATCCTCTCATGAGTGTTTTCCCTTGCTTCTTGTCCTCTTTTTCTCACCTACAAACATAAAACAAACCAAAGCAGTATCTAGAGCAAAGTATTACAAAACACAAGGGAATAATCATAATTTTACTTTAAATTAGGGGATAAAAATCATTAAACACTCAAATTTCCACTTTATTAGTAGTGGGCTATGTCAATGAGTATAACAAAGGCTCAGATAGGGGTTTTGGTGGCTAGCAGGTTGGTTGGGGACTTTTATCAAACAACTTGCATGCACCTTACTAGGCAACCCTTAAAAACTCTAATTTCTCATTTAATCCATGCCAAAATTAATATAAGTAGTTAAAACAAAATCATAAATGATAAGTATTAGAAATTTTCAATCGTAAGAAATGAAATTCAACCTCAAATAGTGCCTTTAAGAATCATGATAGGTTGGGCTCTATAGAATGGATTCTTAGCTAGATTGATGGATTCCTAACTTGATTGATTCATGATGGATATTGACTTGAATGGCCGAAAATCTGATTAATTTGGTATCTTATGGCGAATTGGTGCCCTTAGGATCTTGTGGGGATGCTCTTAGGAATCCTCATGTGCTTTGAAAGTGCTTGAGTGTTCCATGAGAAGTCATTTTATTTTTTCAAACTTTCCATTTTGGTGTCAAGTCAATATGATATGAGCACTAGACATTCTTACTCTCAGGAATTTGCGTAACTACTTATGCATGTGTGTGTGTTATAGTGGTAAGAATTAGGTGTCATAATGTTGGAGCTCTCAGATTTTGTATATTGTTGATGTGTTCATAATTAAGCATAATTTTAATACTTTTAAACTTACTATACCTTTTGGCATTAATTAGACCATATATGAACTCTAATCAAAGTGATTCAAGTTTCTTTAAAAACACAATACAATAATCTATAACTATCATTTGAGCACTTTGGCAAATTGGGGATAATTTAGAGCATTACAAAGCTCAAAAATCAGAATATCTGTGTAGCAAGATGAATCCTAATATTCTATTACTAATTAGTGTATATCTCTCATTTTAGCTCTGATTAAGGTGATTCTAGTGGCTATAGAAATTTAAGAGATATAGCTAAAACTTTCATGTTGACCATGTTTCCAAATTTTGAAGCAATCTTACCTCCATGGCGCACGAAAATTAGCAATGTGATGTTTGCATGCCCAGCAAGTAGCGCCACGGTGCCCAATTAAGCGTTGTAGTACTACAGATGTTTAGCAACAGCACGCCGTGGTACTTCCCCTCCATTGTAGAAAATTAAAGTACGATTTTAATCCCTTTTTTACTCTAATTGAAGCCTAAAAGCCCTAGAACCGACCCAAAAGCAATCCTACTTTATTTAACAAGCATGAAATGGCATCGAAGGATCCAAGGATCAAATTATCAAATTCTCAATTCTCTTCCTCTATTTTATTCTCTTATGACCCTGCGTGGCTAATTTCTTTTTTCTTGGTTGAGGAAGATTGAAACCTCAAGGATCTTTTCTGCATTGTGAGATGTGGATTTGAGTTTATTAGTTCAATTTTAATTAAGTATTAATTATTCATCTATTTTTATTCCCATGATTGTTCCAATTGATATCTAGGGTGCACACTAGTGATTTCATTGTTTTAATCTAATGTTGAATCATATATTGAACACACTTTTTATCATTATTATTTAAGAGGAAAATAGGGTTAATAATTGTATGATTATAAATTATTAAGCCTATTGTGAATAATTGACTAAATTAAATATAGCTTATGTGTCTATGTTATTTTAGCACTATCTGTTTCTTTAATTCTTCATGTAGTTAATAAGTTATCCTTTATGGATGAGCTAAACATTACTTATTAATTAAGCTTAATTGAGATGATCGTTATTAATTACTAAACTTAAGGAAGAACAGGGATAGAATCATAATGATAGATAATCAATTTAAGACTAATTAAGTTGTCAAAGATCAATGTGATTCCTTGATGGTGGATATTTACCGAAACTAACGCTTTCATCATCAACGTTAGTTTTCATCATCAATCACTCCCTTTTATTTTTTTATTTACGATTAATTTCTTTTTACTTTACTAATTTACTTTCATTAAAAATCATCTTTTTTAATCACTATGTTAAATCTAATTTATTAGAGTTATTACATGCTTATTATTCTACATTTTGGTTGATTTAGTGTTAACTCTCTCCCTAATTAGATACGGCTTTTGTATCTCTTGAATATTAGAGCACCTATTGCGCTAATTGTGAAATGTTGTTTGCATTGCATGAAAAAGAGCATGCAGGCCAAATTATGCTGTGTATTTTTGGGCTATTAGTATTTTATGCATGCTTAGAAGCTGAATGTGTGTGGTACGTTGCAGGTTGGTAGGGTAGCTCAACTGCTACAATAGGTGCTATCTCCACTACTCAGTGTGGAAGGAAAAGGGCGCTGGTAGGAGAGCAAACTGAAAAAGAAAAAGCTATAAAAAGAGGCCACCTAGCATATAAATGGGAAGGAGATAACAGAAAAGATATATGGGGAAAGAAAACACACAGAATGGCTCCTACCCTTGGATGGGAAACGCACAAAAAAATGAGTCACTATTTCATTGGGAATCCATTAGACAAAAGAGGAAGACATTGATGGTTGGTATAGAAGAGGAAGGAGAAGGCAGCATGGTAGAAAGCGGAGGAAGCAACTGAAACTTGGGAGAGAAGGGACCCTTCCATAGAACTCTTTTCTTCCTTTCGTGCTTCTATTATTTGTGATTCTTTGTTTTCTACTGTATTTTCTTCTTTGCAGTATGGCTATTCTTAGGTTATTTACTCTGTATTTTGATTTATTAGCATTAATACCTCCTAATTTAATAGTGTGTTTGTGCCTTCCATGAATATAAGAGCACCTGTTACACTTGCTGTGAAATTAAGTGTGCATGCATGAAAAAGGAGGCAGTAAACCGAGTGATGCTTGGTGATCTTGGTCATGTTGATCTTGTGCATATAATTGAAAACTGATTTTTATGTAATATGGTGCAGGTGGAATTGATTCATGGCTGCTGTAGTAGGTGCAGCCATCACTACCCAACGTCGCAAAGAAAGCAATCAGTTGACACAGCAGAGTTGTAGAGATGGAGAGGCACAAAAATTGTCTCCACTACTAAAAATGGAGAAAAAGGCGCGTGCAGGCCAAAAAGAAAAAAAATGCAGCAGCTTAAGCCACCTCACCAGGACCACAATGCTTGTCTATTAAAAGGAAGAGAGGAGAAAATGAAAAAAAAAGAACGAAAAGGAACAGGAAACAGAGAGGAGAGTCTGAACCCCCTGACGGGAGTGTGCTGTAAGGGTAGCATTGTTCCATTAGGAACCAACACAGCAAGAAGAGCTGTAGGATGTGAAGAAGAATATCCTTTCCGAGAATTCCCCTCTTTCCCTTATGTGTTTTTATTTGTGCGCTAAACTGGATTTTTTTTGTATTATGCTTCATTGCATGATGATTATCCTAATACATACAGTTGTAACCAATTTGGATATGAACCTGGGCTAAACCTCCAGCTAGGGTTGTCGAAGGGTTATAGTGAACTCTTGCACATTTTAGTACATGGATGATTTTGTTACAACATTGCTTTTGTCATTCAAACTGCTCTTGCATTTCTTAAACTTCTTATGTTAACTGAACTTTAATAGTAGAAGGCTGAAGCTAACATTGACCTAGAAAGGTAATGAAGGCTGGAATAGGTTTGGATGTTATGGGTTGGTAGAAAGACCAAAGCACAACTAATGTAGGAATATATAGTTGTCCCATATGACCCAATAGTTGGGGCTTCAAGCATAGCTCTTGGGGTTAGATTTATATAGGAATATATGAATTAAACCCAAGAAGTACCTGAAATGGTAGTTTGGAAAGAACCCATTCAAAAAGGAAACTGGGTACACGAGCAATTGCTACAATAATTTCTAGAGCAAAATGGGTACAGAAGTTCATGGCAACCCTGATGCAACCCTAGTTCACCTAATACCTGATTTTCTGTAACCTAGTGTTCCTTAATTTATCATTTCAAGGTTTTTAATTTTTTTAAGCCTTATTTGCACTTGAACCTTATATTATCTTGTGATAACTAACAAAATTTTGCTACAGCATTTCATGAGTCAAAAAAAAATCTATAGTGATTTCTAGTTACACTTCCTCATGGGACAATACTCTCTCATCATTGTATTACTTGGTCACGATATGTGCACTTGCGTTTAGACATTGCATATATACTTTGTAACCAATACTCCTTTAGAATATTTGTTAAGCTTTTCTCTTTTGTAGTACCTAAATTTTTGGAAATTATGATAAAAGTGTATCTCTAATTTTTAATTATTTTTAATGATGTGCAAAGGGTTTTAGATTGGGATCAAGATATGACAAAAAAGAATAAGGAAGTTTCTTAGAATTTGAAGAAATTTTGATTTCTTATATGAGTTCTATAGTTTTGGGGCTGCAAATTTTCTTCAAGAAGTGAATTTTAGCCTAGTTCATCCTCTTCCTTAATAAGTTCTTTAACAGGCTAACTTGAGGATTTGTCCTATGTTATGTAATCAGAAACATTAATAACAGACATAATTAACTTGATCCTTGGGATGTCCTATAACATCATAAATATTAAACTTAATAAGTTCATTATCAATGTTCATAGCTAATATGCCATTATGAACCTTAATTTTAGTTTTAGATGTTTTTAAGAATGGTCTTCACACAAAATGTAACAACCCCATTTATGTAAATGTAACAAAAACTTTTTTTTATATTTGTAAAATTCTATGAAGTTATTACTACTTTAATTCTAACCACTTAACTCGTAATAATAATCACTTTAAGCAAGCATAATTGTTATTAACAGTGATACAATACTGAGTTTCCATACACACCATTATTTTACAAACATTTGTACAAAGATACATATTAGCTCTAATCATCTATGTCGACTACTTCCGGGGACACTGGTGCGGTTGGCACCTCCACCGGAATCTCAGTCACATCTACTACAGATACATCTGATATAACTGATAGTTGCCCAAGGTAGGGCACTTCGATCCAACGTACAGAAATAATAAGTGTCATTGAGAAAATCTGCATTATTATTCTTCTGAACATGATATGGAAATATAGTGAGAATTAATTCCCAGTAGGTTCAACAATAAATCATAATTTACCATCAATATAGTTCATCATGTCATGTTCAATTGTATAAACTACAAAAAAGTATCTTTGGTCACATGAATGCATTATATCTATGCACATAAGAATCATACAGTAATGATATATATGATAGGATTAAATATTTTTAGAATATCATATGATGACTATCAATTTATTCTCATATCAAGCTACCCCGGTCAGGGTGAGTATTTTCTACTCTCCGATACGGGCTTTTCTCGCTCCGTCCGACATAGCCCACTTTCTCTTTCTTTTCTCATTAACATGATCATAACCGTTGGTAGGGCGTCCCCTACTGGTGCACCACACGGATTGCCATGTGACCGTGCTCATTTCTTTTCTTTTCACAATGATAGCCAAAAATATGCTTTCAATAACAAGTATGTTCATTAAAATATAACTATTACCATAAATCATTGGTAATCATGCCATGAACATAACCATTTCAAATATCACTTTATAAAATATTTTCATGTCAAAATTTCACACTTAAGATGGTAAAAACTTCATACAATGGAAATGGCTATGGCATATACTAGTCATTTATTATTTTCATTTATAAGATTCGTCTTCTTTTTTACATATTAATTTCATCTCTTCATTTTCTTTATGCTTGGCCTTTAGTCAATTTCTTCTTCGTTATATCATTTCTAACACATGTTCTTACAAATTTATAGAGCATTTTTCTCCAATTTGATTTCTACTATTACCCTATAGTTAAAGAGGTTCATCTAGGGAAGAAAAATGTTGAAAATAGGCTTCACCAGCTTCCAACACAGTCTGGCCATGTTCCAGGACACGAACATGCTTTAAAAATACTTCAAATGTACTCAAAAACAGCCTCGAACACGGCTAACCCATGCTTGAAGCACCCAGAACACGGCTTGGCCGTGTTTTGTGACCTTTTCTCACTAATCAAAGGATAACTCCCTCATTTTAACTCCGATTGAGGTGATCTTGGTGTCTATGGAAAGCTAAGCCAATTATCTATAACTATCATGTTAATCATATTAGCAAAATAGTAATACATCTTGGTGTTATTACTCCCTTAAATTTAATATTATTTCTTCTCGAGTAGGTTCTAAAATTTACTTAATAATCTGACTATATCTCCCACATAAGAATTCCAAATTAAGTGATTCCAGTGGCTAAACATCCGTGACACATAAATATATAATTCATATGTTAACAATTTATTTTAATTCCTTATAGAATTTTCCCAGAAATTAAAACACCGAAGCTATCCTAACATATTCTTCCCTGATTAACCATTTTCTGACCTTTTTTTACTAATCAGAACATATCTACCTCATATGAACTCTAAATTGAATGATTCTAGTGGCTAAAAATCCGTGACACATATATCTATAATTCATATGTTAACCATTTATTTTAATGCCTTATAGATTGTTCCCAGAAATTAAAACACCAAAGCTATCCCAACATATTCTTCTCTAATTAACCATTTTTTGACATTTGTTTACTAATCGGATTATATCTACCACATATGAACTCTAAATTGAATGATTCCAGTGGCTAAAAATCCGTGATACATATATCTATAATTCATATGTTAACCATTTATTTTAATTCCTTATAGATTTTTCCCAGAAATTAAAACACAGAAGCTTAAAATTCTGCCACCCATAGCCATACCCATGCAGAACTATCTACACCAACCTAAGTACTCAAACATACATCACATGCAAGATCAATATGTAACATGATATAGCAACATCCATCACCAATCATCAAAGTTTTAAGATCAAAATCTCACATAAATATTATAAGTTTCAAAAGTTTTCTTCAAAAAGAAATATTGTTAAACTTACCTAAGAATCTCCCTAGCTCACTTAGTGAATTGGTTTTCTTGTTTCCTCTTGAAAGAAGTAGCAAGATTCCTCCCTTCCCTTAGCTTTTCTAGCAGCTTAGGTAAGAGAAGGAGGGTGAGTTTTTTTTTTGAACCTCAAGGATGAAGAAGAAAAATGGATTCAAGTGGAGATTAAAGTAACTTACCTTGAGTACTTAGCCTTCTAAACTTCTCCTTCTTCTTCCTTCCTTTCTTCTCCTATCTTTCTCTCCTTTCCTCACTCTACCTTGCTTCTATTTCTCTCTCTTCCTCACTTGGACGAAATTATAATGTTGTAGGGGTGGGTTTTTCTTAAATAGACCACCAAATAATACACCTTTCATGATCATGGGTCTACCTTATCACAATTAGGATACACTTTGTTGAATTTTTGGAAAACAAACAACTTATGTTCTTGTCTTCCTCTTCCTTAGTCAAGATATGCATAGGAAAAGGAGATTTGTATTTTGAAAATTATGATGATATATTCTTAAAATAAGGGAGAAGGTCCCTTTGATTTAGGGATTCATTTCCATTTTCTTTTGTCTTCAACAAGTATGATAGCTTTGCCTTTTTAGGTGGCAAATTTCTAACCCTTGAATCTCCATTATTTGGTTGCTATTATTTGTGTGGAATAGGAATGTTTTGTCCTAATGCCATGTATTATCATACCACTTGCTAAAATTATGAGTGTAGGATATAGATGTTTTTGTCCTAAAGCATTGTATTATCATGCCACTTGCCAAAATTATGAATGTAGAATCACACCACTTGCTAAATTTTATCCAAGAATTTTGCATCTCTTTAGTATGTTATTTCTAATTTTTTTTCCTATTAGGTTTTCCCTCTTTATTTGTTCTCTTAATGTTAGAAACATTTTCTATGCATATACATAAGGTGAAGAATTTCTAAGGATTATATTTCCTTAGATATCTAAAATATTGTCTAATAAATTTTATTTCCTTAATTAAATATTTATGTACTCTTATCAATAAAAGAAACGAAATTAGGGATGTTACACAGAAAATATGAGTATTATGATCCTTATTTCCACATTAAGAATATAAATATTAGCTACAAAAATATATTCATTCACTCTTACCAAAACATCCTTAATAACACCTTTAGGGTAAGTGTTTGATTTATCGACCAACTATATGATCACATATGTCTCTTTTAGGGGTCCAATTTTCAAAGATTTGTATATGAAATATCACATAGCATTTATGGATGCCCCTAAATCCAACATGCCATTTTCAAATTTTATTTCTCCTATGGTGCAAGGGATAGAAAACATATTTGGATAATTACAGCTTTTAAGGAGCTTTCTTTAAATAATAGCTGACACATTCTCCTTTACCTCTAGCTTCGTACATCTTTTAGCCTTTTTTTTCCTTTTAACCTTAATTAATTCTCTTAAAATTTAAGCATATCTGAGTGCTTGATCAATATCATTTAAAATAGGAATATTTAGTTCATATTTTCTAAAGATTTGATAGAAGTCAGACTTACTTTCTACTTTTTTATCCTCTATGAAATCTTTAAGAAAATAGAGTTTAAGTTAATATTCAAAAAGAACAAAAAGCTTACCCTCAAAAATTTTCCTCCTTATCTAGGGTGTCTTCTATTTTTTCCTCTAGGTTGTCCGTTTTCTTCTTTTTAGAATCAAGTGTGGGCATTGGGTTCTCAGTTACCTTACTACTTAAATTGGTGGTATTCACATTTGCTTTGGGATTTGCCACCATTTAGAAGGGTGACTCACTTGCATTCTAGGATTCCAACTAGCTAATTATAGTTGCCATTTATCCAACTTGATTTTCCAAGCTCTGTATTCCAGCTCGTCTCTGGTTTAAAATTTCATACTACTATTAGCAAGAGATTTCACCATGTCTTTTAAAGACATGGTGAGTTATGGTTTTAAGCTGGTGGCTATCTACTATAATAAGGCTAGTGATTTTGTTGCCGATTAGTCCAATGTTTACCAATTGCTAGGTTTCCATAGTTAAAATTAGGATGATCTTTCCACCAAGGTTGTATGTAGTGGAATAGGGATCACATTTCCACTGAGGTAGTCTAGAAAATCCTCTTATTTAATTTCCTTATTTTAGGGACTCCTCTTAAAGAGTTAATAACATATTAATGAGGTGTCCAAATACAACAGAGATGCTAATACTACATCTTTTTACAAAGAAAGTTCCTTGTTCCTAAAAAATCTAAGAAATTTGTCTTTAATTTTGCAATGCCGGTTTCTTATTCGTAAATTTTTTTAATTAATGCCTCCTCTTTCTAAGCACCTAGATTTTTTGCAATAATGATAGGTGGTGTCTCACTAATTCTCAAGTACTTTAGGTGGCTAAGAAGATATTTCAAGCATGATCCAAGATCCTGTAAAACAAGATACACAAGTGTTTCATTAGAAATTAGTAATAAAATAGGAGGATCCTTACCTAATTGTTGCACTTTTGAATCCCTATTTGATGATGCAATATTCTCCTATAAATCAATATTCAAGGTTAGTTTCTCGGTCTTTTTCTCATAAGTCCTATCCTACAGAGTTAATCTTATTAACAACATATGTAGGATGAGTATCAGTAAGATATTTCATGGCATTGCAATTACTAAACTTGGGAATTTTTCCTTCAAATTCAATTGTTTTTGTGCCACTACAAACATATATTATAGCTTTGGATGTCTTTAACAATAGTCTCTATAATATCCCTAACTTTACTTATTAAAAAGGAATGAAAAATATTAATTTAAAAGAATATAGAAAAGAAGAAAATTTGATCAAGAAATTCCTAAAGAAATATTTAATAGAATATGTAAGTTAGAATTTTTTGATTTTATGTAAAAGCATAGAGAAAGTAAAGGAAGATCTCTAAAAGGTAAAAATTTGGCAATATTGGCTAAATGAGGAGCGAAATTCGGGCAAGGAGAATAAATTTTTGGAAGTGGGATGGAAGTTTTGGAGTTTCAAGAAGTTTAATAAAAGGAATTTTCTGTATTTAAGAACTAATTTTTCTAAGTTTGACATCTCACCCTATATTTCATTATTTGACTTCCACATAGACTAGCCACCTTATGGACACCTCATCTAATTTTCCCACCTCACACTAGTAGATAAGTAGCCACATGGATGAAAAATTAAGGGACACATCATGGAGAGAATGAAGTCAAAGATTGCTTAAGATTTTTAGTCACATATATTTGAAGGAAAAAATCTCACACACTTGTGAGCATTTTGGCCAAGCATGGAAAGAGTAAAGGGAACCCAAAACATAGGCAAGAGTGAGGCCTCACTTGATAAAATAGTAAACCATAATGATGAGCTATGATAACATATCCATTTAGTACCCAACAAGTAAAGAGATTGATCGTTGAGTACCCCACAAGTAAGGTAAATGATCACATAGTTTTAAAGGCAAAATATCCCACCCCTTGTGTGTGTGTGTGTTTTGGCCAAGCATAGTGAGAGAAAGGAGGACCTAAAGCCAAGGCAAGGATGGAGCTTCACATGAGGAAGTGAGTAGTCATAATGATGAGGAATGATAATTGAGTATCCAACAAGTAAGGTAGTTGACTATTGAGTATTCAATACGTAAAAGAAAAAACCATTGAATATCTAACAAGAAAGGTCAATTAATCACATGGTTTTTAAGCATTTTCATCCTCTATTTTGAAAGCACATTTCGCTTAAGGAAGGAGGAGGAAAACTAAAACCTTTCATCACCCTACAAGAAACAATGATGAACTATAATGACACATCAATTGAGTGCTCTATAAGTAAAACAATTGACCTCATGATTAGAAGTAGTTGACCACATAATTTCTTTAAGCCATTGACTATTTTATTAAGAGCAATTTTAGGCCAAGTAGAGAAGAAAGGAAAGCTTAAGCAAGGAGGAAGAAAAGGAAAGATAATGAAGAAAGGAAGGGAAGAAGAAAGTGTAGGAGAACCAAGAGTGCAACCTAATTGATGTGTTCATAATTAAGCATGATTTGAATACCTTTAAGCTTAATTTTTTAAAAATTAAGTAAAATAAGATTAGGAATTAGATTAGTTTGTGTTTTGTGTTATAGGAGCAAAGGAAGAAGAAAAGAGGATAAAAAGACAATAAATTCATGGAAAATGCATAATTGTAGTGATTCCAGACCTTTCAGCACTAGTTAAACAATATCTCCCTCATATAAACTCCAATCGAAGTGGTTCAAGTGGCTAGAAAAAAAATCAGACAATTATATACAACTTTTATGTTGAGAACTTTGTCAACTTTGGGAGCTTTCAGAGTGTTACAAAGCTTGAAAATCAGCATTGCAGTGTAGAAGGATGAATCCTCACCATTGGTGACTAATATGGGTATATCTCCGATTAAGGTTCTTTTAGCGGCAATGGAACGCTAAGAGACATGGATAAAACTTTGATTTTGACCACTTTTGAAAATTATGGAAAATTAAATAGAGGCGTGATGCCCATAAGTGAGCACCATGGCATTATGAAGCTAGTTGGTGGATGGTGTCTATACCGCTGTGGCACTCGCTATCGCAGCACCGTTTCTAATGCAATTTTAAAGGATTTTTTTAACCCAATTGAAGAACAAAAGCCCAAAAACAACTCTAAAAGCAATCCTACATCATTTAGAACTCTTCCAACCTATAAATAAAAGGGAAACCAAGTATGGAAAGAGGATCAAATCTTCCAATCCATCCAAGGATTCAAGGATGAATTTCTCAAGTTTCTTCTTATTCTCTAAGTTTTCTTATGGCCCTGGTGGCTAGTTTCCTTTTTGTTGGTTGAGGAAGATTGAAACCTCAAGGATCGTTTATGCATTGTGTGTAACATCCTTAATTTCGTTTCATGTATTAATAAAAGTACAAAAGTATTCAAAGTAACATCTCTAATTTCTTTTCTTTTATTAATAAAGGTACATAAATATTTAATTAAGGAAATAAAATTTATTAGACAATTTTTAAATATCTAAGGAAATATAATCCTTAGAAATTCTTCAACTTACGTATGCATAGAAATGTTCTAACATTAATGGAATAGGTCAAGAGAGAAAACCTAAGAGGAAATATTAGAAACAAATATACTAAAGAAAGGTGAAATTCTTAGGTAAGGAAGATAAATTTTTGTGAAGATATTAAAATTTCAAGAAGATTGGATTAGGGTAATTTTTCCTAATTTAAGAGTTAAAGTTACTAAGTTTAGTATCTCCACCCATAAATTGGGCTTTCAACTATGGACACTTCATATATAATCTTTCTACCTCACATGAATTTTTAGCAAGCCAATAGGATAGCCCAAGGAAGAAATAAAACATAGACTTGGACTAGGATATAGAAATTGGACCAGTAGCCCAAAAATCATGAAAAGGTGACCAAGCCCATTATGAAATGTAGAATTTTAACCAAAGTAAAGAAAATGGGCAAGAATGAGCCCAAACCCAAGAGGAAAAATAAAAATAAAGTGATGAAATAATGGCGTAATCAAGATTAGGTGACAAGGCATTAGGACAAAAAATCTATATCCTACACTCATAATTTTAGCAAGTGGAATGATAATACATGGCATTAGAAAAAAACATTCCAATCCCACACAAATAATTTCAGCCAAATAATGGAGATTCAAGGGTAAGAAATTTGCCACCCAACAAGGCAAACCTATCATACTTGATTAAGACAAAAGAAAATGGAAATGAATCCCTAAATCAAAGGGACCTTGTCCCTTGTCTTAAGAACATATCATTATAATTTTCAAAATACAAATCTCCTTTTGCTATGCATATCTTGACTAAGGAAGAGGAAGACAAGAACATAAGTTGTTTGCTTTCCAAAAATTCAACCAAGTGTATCCTAATTATGATAAGGTAGACCCATGATCATGAAAGATGAATTATTTGATGGTCTATTTAAGCAAAACCCACCCCTATAACATTTTAATTTCGTCCAAGTGAGGAAGAGAGAGAAATAGAAGCAAGGTAGAGAGAGAAAAGGAGAGAAAGAAAGGAGAAGAAAGGAAGGAAGAAGAAAGAGAAGTCTAGAGGGCTAAGTACACAAGGTAAGTTAACTTAATCTCCACTTAAATCCATTTTTCTTCTTCATCCTTGAGGTTCAAAAACTTACCCTCCTTCTCTTATTTAAGCTGCTGAAAGAGCTAAAGGAAGGGAGGAATCTTGATACTTCTTTCAAGGGGAAACAAGAAAACAAATTCACTAAGTGAGCTAGGGAGATTCTAAGGTAGGTTTAACAATATTTCTTTTTGAAGAAAAGTTTCAAAATTTGTAACATTTATATGGGATTTTGATCTTAAGAACTTTGATTATTGGTCATGGATGTTGCTTTATCATGTTACATATTATTCTTGCATGTGATGTATGTTTGAATACTTAGGCTGGTGTAGATAGTTCTGCATAGGTAAGGCTATGGTTGGCAAAACTTTAAGCTTCTATTTTTGAATTTCTGAGACCATTATGTAGGGAATTAAAATATCTTTCTAACATAAAAATTATAGATATATGTCTCACGGATTTTTAGCAACTAAAATCACTCAATTTGGAATCCATATGAGGTAGATATGGTCTGATGAGTGAGTAGTGTCAGAAAATGGTTAATCAAGGAAGAATCTATTAGGAAAGTTTCTATTTTTGAAATTTTGGGACTATTCTGTAGGGAATTAAAATAACTTGTTAACATAATAATTATAGATATATGTCTCACGGATTTTTAACAACTGGAATCACTCAATTTGGAGTCCATATAAGGTAGATATGGTTCGATGAGTGAGCCGTGGTCAAAAAATGGTTAATCAGGGAAGAATCTGTTAGGAAAGCTTGTATTTTTGAATTTCTGGGACCATTCTGTAGGGACTTAAAATAACTTGTTAACATAACAATTATAGATATAGGTCTCACGGATTTTTAGCCATTAGAATTACTCAATTTGGAGTCCATATGAGGTAGACATGGTCTGATTAGTAAGTAGTGTTCAGAAAATGGTTAATCAGAGACGAATATGTTAGGAGAGCTTCTGTGTTTTAATTTATGGGAATATTATGTAGGGAATTAAAATAAATGGTTAACATAAGAATTATATATATATATATATCTCTGTGTGTGTGTGTGTGTGTGTGTGTCATGGATATTTAGCCACTAGAATCACTTAATTTAGAATTTTTATGAGAGAGATATGGACAGATTAGTAGGTAGAGGTCTGAAACTACCTGAGAAGAAATAACCTATAATTTGAGGGACTAATATCACCTTTATTTCTTAATATTTCGCTAAACTGTTCAACATAATAGTTTTAGATAATTGTTTTATCTTTAAATTGACACCAAGATCACCTACATTGGAGTTAAATTAAGGGAGTTATGCTCTGATGAGTAAGAGAAGGTTAGATAGGATGAAAACCTGCATCAAGAAAATTAAGAAATAAAATTAATATTTAAAAAAGAAGAAGAATCTTATAAATAAAAATAATAAATGACTAATATATGCCATAGCCATTGCCATTGTATGAACTTCTTACAATCTTAAGTGTGAAATTTTGACATGGAAATATTTTATAAAGTGATATTTGAAATGGTTATGTTCATCGCATGATTATCAATGATTTTTTTTTGTAATAGTTATATACTTGTTATTGAAAGCATATTTTTGGCTATCATTGTGAAAAGAAAAGAAATGAAATGAGCACGGTCACATGGCAATCCGTGTGGTGCACCAGTAGGGGATGCCCTACCAACGGTTATGATCATGTTAATAAGAAGAGAAAGAGAAAGTAAGCCATATCGGACGGAGCGAGAAAAGCCTGTACCGGAGAGTAGAAAATACTCACCCTGACCGGGGTAGCTTGATATGAGAATAAATTGATAGTCATCATATGATATCCTGAAAAATAGTATTTATGCCATACATGTCATAATTGTACAATTTTCATGTGCATGGATAAAGTGCATTCATGTGACCTAAAGATATTTTCTATAGTTTATACAGATGGACATGACATGATGAACTATATTGATGGTAAATTATGATTTATTGTTGAACCTACTGGAATTAATTCTCACTATATTTCCATATCATGTTCAGAAGAATATATTGCAGATTTTCTCCTTGACACTTATTATTTTCGTATGTTGGATCGAGGTGCCCTATCTTGGGCCACTACTAGTTATATTAGATATATCTGTAGTAGATGTGACTGAGATTCTGGTGGAGGTGCCGCTACCTGCACCAATGTCCTCGGATGTAGTCGACATAGATGATTAGGGCTAATATGTATCTTTGTACAAATGTTTGTAAAATAATGGTGTGTAGTTTGTGAAATAATGGTGTGTAGTTTGTGAAATAATGGTGTGTATGGAAACTCAGTATTGTATAATTTTTAATAACAATTATGCTTGGTTAAAGTAATTATTATTACGAGTTAAGTGGTTAGAATTAAATCAATAATAACTTCATGGAATTTTACAAATATAAAAAAAAATTTGTTACATTTACATAAATGGAGTTGTTACATAATTGGTATCACAGAAGGTCGATCCTAGATGGCCAGTGGGTGGATGGTTATCTGAATCGATCTTATAGTGTCTTGAGTATGTTGTGGTTGTGCTGTGTAGGGGATTAGTGATTCATATAGGTCAGAAATTACTAGTGTTTCCTATCTATATGCCGAGGTGGTGTTATGACTGCTATTAAATATTTTTGAACTAACTATTGGGCTTGATCACCTCAATAGCAGCATAACTTTATTTTTGGCACAGTAAGAAATGGCACCACCAAGGAGGAATCCAGCAACCAATGCAGAGGAAACCCTGCACAACCTGACCACGACAATTCGAGACCAAGTCATGACCACCAACCAAGTTTTACAATATTTCTAGAATGTTAATAACTCAAATGGTGAGAATGGTGCTAACAACCGGATGGCTGGAAAAGATAATGGCATATCTGAGTTCCTGAGGACTAGACCACCTTGTTTCCAAGGTGGCTATGACCCAACGGTAGCCGAAAGGTGGATAAGGGAATTAGAGAAAATCTTTGAAGTGATGGGTTATACTGAAGAGCAGCAAGTTATTTTTGCTGCATATATGTTAAAGGACAAAGTAGAATACTTGTGGCATGGAGCTAGAGAACTTTTAGCTGATCAGGGAAGACAGATCACCTGGCAAGTGTTCAAAGACATTTTTTTTGAAAAGTACTTTCCAAGTACTGTACCGGCAGAGAAAAAGATCGAATTTCTCCAACTCAAGCAAGGCAGCATGACCGTGGACCAGTATATCACAAGGTTCGAGGAGCTATCTAAGTTCTCCTCTTATCTGCTATATAACCCAGATGAAGCATGGAAGGCGGTTAAGTTCAAAGCAGGACTAAACCCAGAGATAAAGAATGATGTTATAACTATGGAGATAAGGGAGTTTGTACATCTGATAAATAAATGTAGACTCCTGGAAAAGAGTTTAAGGGCAGTGGAGGATGAGAAGCAAAAATAAAACCTATGGAAGAGAAAGAAAAATTTTCCCAACCCAGGAAAGAACGTGAGAAGAAGTGGATATGGAGTTGGTAAGAGGCCATTGACTGCGGGTCCTAGACCTTTTCAACAAGACCTTGCCCCAGTCAAGTGCGCTAAGTGTGGACACATGCATGGTAACTGGCCATGCTACATGGGACAAGACGTCTACTTCAATTGCGGACAGAAGGGACATTTTATGAGAAACTGCCCACAGAATGTGGGGAAGCAGCCGGAACAGAAGCCTCAGCTGAAAGGAAGGATTTTCACCCTGAATGGCCAAGAGGCAGCTCAATATTTTGAAATGATTCAAGGTACATGCTACATCTATGGATTTGCTCTTATAGTGTTGTTTGACTCTGGTGCTAGTCATTCATTTATATCAGAAGAATGTATTAGTAAGTTTCAATTTCCTATTTTTAAAACTCCCTATGAGCTATCTATGGTGACCCCCATGGGGGAAAGGGTATTAACTTCCTCTGTATGTAAGGATTGTCAAGTCACCATCCAGGAGAAAATTTTTTCTGTAGACCTCGTCTATTTACCTTTAAAAGGTATTGAGGTCATTCTAGAGTTAGGCTGGATGTCTAGAAATTGGGTCTTGCTAAATTGTTGCACCAAGACCATTGAACTTCTATCTCCTACTCCATAAGAGGAGATGCAGTTATTAATGCTTAAAGCCAACCAAGTCAATTTGGAGATAAAGAATGAAGTACTTGGATACATTCTTTTCTATTTATCAAACCTAGAAGTCGAATCGAAAATTGATGAAATCCCAATAGCCAACGAGTTCCCTGAAGTATTTCCATAAGATATTCCAGGCTTACCTTTTAAGAGAGAGATAGAGTTCTCTATTGATCTCTTACCTGGGACAGAGCCTATCTCTATTACACCTTATAGAATGTCCTCGAAGGAACTACAGGAACTCAAGAAACAGCTGGAGGAACTATTAGAAAAGCAATTCATTAGACCGAGTGTATAACCTTGGGGAGCTCCTGTATTGTTTGTTAAGAAGAAAGATGGGAGCTTAAGACTATGCATAGATTACAGACAGCTAAATAAGGTGACTATCAAAAACAAATACCCTCTCCCTAGGACAGATGACTTATTGGACCAACTGAAGGGAGCCTCCATCTTTTCTAAAATTGACTTGAGGTCAGGATACCATCAGATTAGGATAAAGGAGGAGGATGTACCAAAAACTGCCTTTAGGACTAGGTATGGGCACTATGAGTTTCTCGTAATGCCCTTCGGGTTGACAAATGCACCTGTAATTTTCATGGATTACATGAATCGCATTTTTTGACCCTACCTAGATCAATTTGTTGTAGTGTTCATTGATGACATCTTGATATATTCTAAGAATGAGAAAGAACATGAACCTCATCTCAAAATCATGCTGCAAGTGCTAAAAGAGAAAAATTTATATGCCAAATTGGAGAAGTGTGAATTTTGGCTGTCAGAGGTGAAGTTTCTCGGACATGTCATCTCTAATAGAGGGGTAGCCGTAGACCCTAGCAAGACAGAAGCAGTGATTCAGTGGGAGAGGCCAAAGACGGTCACAAAAGTCAGAAGTTTCCTAGGTTTGGCAAGATACTACAGAAGGTTTATACAAAACTTCTCCCGTATAGCCTTGCCATTGACTAAATTGACTAGAAAGGGACGTCTTTTCCAATGAACTGATGAATGTGAAACTAGTTTCCAGGAGCTTAAGACTAGATTAACCACTCCTCCTGTTTTAGTTATTCCAGATCCCACATGACATTTTGAAGTGTATAGTGATGCTTCAAAGAAAGGGCTAGGGTGTATGCTGATGCAAGACAAGAGAGTAGTTGCTTACGCTTCTAGGCAACTGAGACCCCACGAAGAAAACTACCCAACACATGATCTTGAATTGGCAGCGGTGGTGTTTGCCTTAAAGATTTGAAGACACTATTTGTACGGGGCAACCTTTAAAGTATATTGTGATCATAAGAGTCTTAAATACCTCTTTGATCAGAAAGAGTTAAACATGAGGCAATGAAGATGGGTAGAATTTCTTAATGACTACAAGTTTGTGATAAAGTATCATCTAGGAAAGGCGAATGTTGTAGTTGATGCCTTGAGTCAAAAATCTCTACACATGGGTCAGATGATGGTATATGAGATGCAGATGCTAGAGGAGTTTTGAAATTTGAAGCTGGCCACTACTCTTACCCCAAATAATCTAATCATCAATGGGTTAAGTATAGACTGTGACCTTAAAGCCCAGATTAAAGAGACTCAAAGCCACAACCATAACTTACAGGATCATAATGATCAAGATGATTTTTCTGTTTCAAAAGATGGAGTAATCATGTACCAAGGAAGGGTCTGTGTTCCTTAAGACCGAGAGTTGAGGACTAAGATCCTACAAGAAGCGTATCAGAGTAAATACTCAGTCCATCCTGAATCCATTAAAATGTACCAGGACTTAAAGAGGATGTATTGGTGGCCAGGGATGAAAAAGGACATTGCTGAGTTCGTGGCAAAATGTTTAATTTGTCAGAAGGTGAAAGTGGAACATCAAAAGCCAGCAGGATTTCTTCAACCTCTAAATATTCCTAAATGAAAAAGGGATAGTATTTCGATGGACTTTGTTGTGGGTTTACCTAAAACTTCAGTTGGACATGACTCTATCTAGGTAATAGTTGAAAGATTAACTAAATCTGCTCACTTTCTGCCCATAAAAATTAACTATTCACTAGACAAATTGGCCCAGTTGTATGTTCAAGAAATAGTTAGACTACATGGGATTCCCTTAAATATCATTTCAGATAGAGATCCGAGGTTCACATCGAGGTTTTGGAAGGCATTACAAGAAGCTTTTGGAACCCAATTGCGGTTCAGTACTGCCTACCATCCTCAGACTGATGGACAAACAGAATGGACTATTCAAACTCTAGAAGATATGTTGAGGGCCTGTGTGATAGAGCAAGGTAAAGGATGGGATAAATACCTACCTTTAGTAGAGTTTGCTTATAATAATAGCTATCACTCGAGTATTAAGATGGCCCCCTACGAAGCTTTATATGGTAGGAAGTGCCGATCTTCACTATGTTGGTTTGAGGTAGGAGAAAAGAACTTGCTAGGTCCTGATCTAGTTCAACAAACCACTGAACAAATTAGGATGATACGAGACAAAATACTTACAGCTCAGAGTCAGAAAAAGAGTTACTATGATAAGAGACATAGACCTCTGGAATTTGAGGACAGAGACCATGTATTTCTAAAACTTTCTCCAACTACTGGAGTTGGCAGGTCTCTCAAGACCAGAAAGCTTAGTCCGCGATTTTTGGGACCCTACCGAATTCTGAAGAGAGTAGGGACGTCAGCATATCAAATTGCTCTCCCACCTAATTTGTCCAACCTGCATAATGTTTTTCATGTATCACAGCTGCGGAAGTATCTTCCAGATTCATCACATGTAATACGGATGAACCAATCCAAATAAAGGAGAACATGACATACCAGCTAGTACCTGCATCCATATTGGACACCGACGTGAAGCAACTGAGAAATAAAATAATTCCCCTGGTTAAGGTGTTATGGGAAGGTTTGACTCCGGAAGAAGCAACTTGGGAGCTAAAAGAAGTCATGATGAAGAAATATTTGAAATTGTTCTTATTAGGTAATTTCTGAAATTTTGAGGACAAAATTTCTATTAAGGGGAGAGAAATGTAACATCCCTAATTTCATTTCATGTATTAATAAAAGTACAAAAGTATTCAAAGTAACATCTCTAATTTCTTTTCTTTTATTAATAAAGATACATACATATTTAATTAAGAAAATAAAATTTATTAGACAATTTTTAAATATATAAGGAAATATAATCCTTAGAAATTCTTCACCTTACGTATGCATAGAAATGTTCTAACATTAATGGAATAGGTAAAGAGAGAAAATCTAAGAGGAAATATTAGAAATAAATATACTAAAGAAAGGTGAAATTCTTAGGTAAGGAAGACCAATTTTTGTGAAGATATTAAAATTTCAAGAAGATTGGAATATGGTAATTTTTCCTAATTTAAGAGTTAAAGTTACTAAATTTAGTATCTCCACCCATAAATTGGGCTTTCAACTATGGACACTTCATATATAATCTTTCTACCACACATGAATTTTTAGCAAGCCAATAGGATAGCCCAAGGAAGAAATAAAACATAGACTTGGACTAGGATATAGAAATTGGACCGGTAGCCCAAAAATCATGAAAAGGTGACCAAGCCAATTAGAAATGTAGAATTTTAACCAAAGTTAAAAAAAGGGCAAGAATGAGCCCAAACCCAAGAGGAAAAATAAAAATAAAGTGATGAAATAATGGTGTAATCAAGATTAGGTGACAAGACATTAGGAAAAAACATTTATATCCTACACTCATAATTTTAGCAAGTGGAATGATAATACATGGCATTAGGGCAAAACATCTATATCCTACACCCATAATTTTAGCAAGTGGTATGATAATACATGGCATTACGACAAAACATTCCAATCTCACACAAATAATTTCAACCAAATAATGGAGATTCAAGGGTTAGAAATTTGCCACCCAAAAAGGCAAACCTATCATACTTGATTAAGACAAAAGAAAATGAAAATGAATCCCTAAATCAAAGAGACCTTGTCCCTTATCTTAAGAACACATCATTATAATTTTCAAAGTACAAATCTCCTTTTGCTATGCATATCTTGACTAAGGAAGAGGAAGACAAGAACATAAGTTGTTTGCTTTCCAAAAATTCAACCAAGTGTATCCTAATTGTGATAAGGTATAACAATGATCATGAAAGATGAATTATTTGATGGTCTATTTAAGTAAAACTCACCCCTATAACATTTTAATTTCGTCCAAGTGAGGAAGAGAGAGAAATAGAAGCAAGGTAGAGAGAAGAAATGAGAGAAAGAGAGAAGAAGAAAGGAAGGAAGAAGAAGGAAAAGTCTAGAGCGCTAAGTACTCAAGGTAACTTAACTTAATCTCCACTTGAATCCATTTTTCTTCTTCATCCTTGAGGTTCAAAAACTCACCCTCCTTCTCTTATTTAAGCTGCTAGAAGAGCTAAGGGAATGGAGGAATCTTGATACTTCGTTCAAGGGGAAACAAGAAAACAAATTCACTAAATGAGCTAGGGAGATTCTTAGGTAGGTTTAACAATATTTCTTTTTGAAGAAAAGTTTTGAAATTTATAACATTTATATGGGATTTTGATGTTAAGAACTTTGATGATTGGTCATGGATGTTGCTTTATCATGTTACATATTATTCTTACATGTGATGTATATTTGAATATTTAGACTGGTGTAGATAGTTCTGCATAGGTAAGGCTATGGTTGGCAAAATTTTAAGCTTTTGTTTTTGAATTTCTGGGACTATTGGGTAAGGAATTAAAATAACTTGTTAACATAACAATTATAGATATATGTCTCACGGATTTTTAGCAACTGAAATTACTCAATTTGGAGTCCATATGAGGTAGATATGGTCCGATGAGTGAGCAGTGTCAGAAAATGGTTAATCAGGGAAGAATCTGTTAGGAAAGCTTCTGTTTTTGAATTTCCGGGACCATTCTGTAGGGAATTAAAATAAATTGTCAACAAAATAATTATAGATATATATCTCACGGATTTTTAGCAACTGGAATCACTCAATTTGGAGTCCATATAAGGTAGATATGGTCCGATGGGTGAGCCGTGGTCAAAAAATGGTTAATCAAGGTAGAATCTGTTAGGAAAGCTTTTGTTTTTGAATTTCTGGGACCATTCTGCAGGGAATTAAAATAACTTGTTAACATAACAACTATAGATATAGGGCTAAAGGATTTTTAGCCACTGCAATCAGTCAATTTGGAGTCCATATGAGGTAGATATGGTCTAATTAGTAAGTAGTGTTAAGAAAATGGTTAATCAGGGATGAATATGTTAGGATAGCTTCTGTGTTTTAATTTTTGGGAACATTATTTAGGGAATTAAGATAAATGGTTAACACAAAAATTATATATATATATGTGTCATGCATTTTTAGCCACTAGAATCACTTAATTTAGAATTTGTATGAGAGAGATATGGACAGATTAGTAGGTAGAGGTCTGAAACTACCTGAGAAGAAATAACCTATAATTTGAGGGACTAATATCACCTTTATTTCTTAATATTTCGCTAAATTTTGCAACATAATAGTTTTATATAATTGTTTTATCTTTAAATGGACACCAAGATCACCTACATTGGAGTTAAATTGAGGGAGTTATGCTCTGATGAGTAAGAGAAGGTTAGATAGGATGAAAACCTGCATCAAGAAAATAAAGAAATAAAATTAATATTTAAAAAAGAAGAAGAATTTTATAAATAAAAATAATAAATGACTAATATATGCCATAGCCATTGCCATTGTATGAACTTCTTACAATCTTAAGTGTGAAATTTTGACATGAAAATATTTTATAAAGTGATATTTGAAATGGTTATGTTCATCGCATGATTATCAATGATTTTTTGGTAATAGTTATATACTTGTTATTGAAAGCATAATTTTGGGTATCATTGTGAAAAGAAATGAGCACGGTCACATGGCAATCCGTGTGGTGCACCAGTAGGGGACGCCCTACCAACGGTTATGATCATGTTAATAAGAAGAGAAAGAGAAAATAAGCCATGTTGGACGGAGCGAGAAAAGCCCATACCGGAGAGTAGAAAATACTCACCCTGACCGGAGTAGCTTGATATGAGAATAAATTGATAGTCATCATATGATATCCTAAAAAATAGTATTTATGTCATACATGTCATAATTGTACAATTTTCATGTGCATGGATAAAATGCATTCATGTGACCTAAAGATATTTTCTGTAGTTTATACAGATGGACATGACATGATGAACTATATTGATGGTAAATTAGGATTTATTGTTGAACCTACTGGGATTAATTCTCACTATAATTCCATATAAGGTTCAGAAGAATAATTATGCAGATTTTCTCCATAACACTTATTATTTCCGTACGTTGGATCGAGGTGCCCTACCTTGGGCCACTACCAGTTATATTAAATATATCTGTAGTAGATATGACTGAGATTCTGGTGGAGGAGTCGCCACCCGCACCAGTGTCCCCGGAAGTAGTCGACATAGATGATTAGGGCTAATATGTATCTTTGTACAAATGTTTATAAAATAATGGTGTATAGTTTGTGAAATAATGGTGTGTATGGAAACTCAGTATTGTATCACTGTTAATGAAAATTATGCTTGGTTAAAGTAATTATTATTATGAGTTAAGTGGTTATAATTAAAGCAGTAATAACTTCATGGAATTTTACAAATATAAAAAAAAAAATTGTTACATTTACATAAATGGAGTTGTTACATTGTGAGATGTTGATTTGTGTTTATTATGTCAATTTTAATTAAGTATTGATTATTCATCCATTCTTATTCGCATGATTGTTTCAACTGATATTTAGGGTGTACACTAGTGATTTCATTGTTTGAATCTACTACTAAATCATATTTTGAACAAAGTTTTTATTATTCTAATTTAAGAGGTAAATAGGATTAATAATTTTGGATTATAAAATATTAAATCTATGGTGAATGATTGACTAAATTAAATATAGCCAATGTGTCTATGTTGTTTTAGCTCTACTAGTTTATCTAATTCTTTATGCGATTAATAAGTTATACTTTACCGATGTGCTGAAAAATTACTTCTTAATTAAGGTTAATTGCGGTAATCGTCATCAATTACTAAACTTAAGAAGGAATAGGGATAGAATCCCAATGATAAATACTCAATTTAAAGATTGATTATATTGTCAATGATCAATGTGATTATTTGATGGAGGATATCAACCGAAAGTAATGCTTTTATCTTTAATCACTCTATTTTAATTGCAATTATTCTATTTTATTTTATTATTTTACTTTGATTATTCAACCTCCCTTTAATTGATTCGCAAAAGGAAATATCAGTCTCTGTGGGATCAATCTTTACTTCCACTACTACTATAGGTTAGTTTGAGAGGTAATGTATTATATTTTGTGTACCCACGACAGTACCCACCAAATTTTGGTATTGTTGCCAAGAATTGTGTCTATTTACCTATAATGAATTTTCTTTTCTTTTCTTTTTGTTCATAACTGTGAATATGGCAGCTAATTTTCAACAATTTGGCACAAGGTTATGCCCTCCTTTAAGACATGTTGGTGAGGTATGTGGCTCTTCCCTTGAACAAAAACTTGCAAATTTAACTTCTCTTGTTCGTCAAGGTATAGAAAATATGGAAAGAGAGAATCGTTATGGAAACCATTCATCGACGGGGCATCCTTTTATTTGGCACCCAACTTTCCATGAAGAATTATTTGAGCAAGTAAATATGGTTAGTAGTTTTCCTGGACCACCACAAGTGAGATATGATTCCTATTCAAACATGTATAATCCTAGATGGAGGGAACAATCATACCTTAACTATGAAACTCAATAAGCATATCAGGTTCAAAACTACCCCTATTACCAACAACATGAGCAATTGTACCTCCCAAACCAACAATTAGCTCAAGATCCTAATTTAAGTAGGTCATGAGAGAATTTGGTGAAAGTGAAGACTGATATTTTGCTAATTCTATAGGAGAGGCAACAATTTCAAAAGAAGATAAGGGCTGGCATTCAAAGTTTAACAAATCAAATGGGCCAACTAGAAATAGTAGTTTGTAACAACTATATATATATATATATATATATATATATATATATATATATATATATATATATATATATATATATATATTTATTTATTTAAAATCCTATGAAGTCATTACCTCTTTACTTCTAACTATTTAACTCATAATAACATTCAATTAATTTAACCAAGTAGAATTAAGGTTTACACATCATTAATTAAGAACATCCATACACAAATCAAACACACATATGTTTACATATCATTCATCTATATTGACCACTTCCGAGGATATGGGTGCGAGTGGTTGCACCTACATCGGGATCTTAGCCAACTCGACCCAACATATGCTAAAAGTCAGTCATAGAGAATATCTACATATCTAGTCCTCTAAATATGATATGAAAATATAGTGAGAATTAAATCCCAATATGTTTAACCATAAATCATAATTATTATTAATATAGATGATCATGTCATGTTTATCTGTATAAGCTACAACAAATATCTTAAGTCATATGAATGCACTTTATCTATGCACATGAAAATCATACAAAAATGACATGTATGGCATGAATAACTATTTTCAAAATATCATATGATGACTATCAACTTATTTTCATATTAACCTACCCCGGTCAGGGTGAGTACTTTCTACTCTCTAGTACGAGCTTTCCTCGCCCCATCTGACATGTCATACTTTCTCTTTCTTTTCTCATTAACATAATCATAGCCATGAGTAGGGCGTCCCCTACTGGTGCACCATATGGATTGCCATGTGACCATGCTCATCTCTTATCTTTTCTTGTCTTTTCACGTTAATAACTAAAAATATGATTTCAATAATATATATATATATTGATTATACTCATATGCCATAATTTATCATCAAAGCATAATCATTACAAAAAAAGCATTGGTAAAATACAATCTTGCCATGAACATAATCATTTTCAAATATCACTTTATAAAATATTTTCATGTTAGAATTACACACTTAAGATGGTAAGGAGTTCATGCAATGGCAATGGCTATGGCATACACTAGTCATTTATTATTTTCATTTATAAGATTCTTCTTCTTTTTTAAATATTATTTTCCTCTCTCACTAAAAAGAGCATAACACCCTCATTTTAAATTCGATTAAGCTGCTCTTGGTGTCAATTGAAAGATAAGACAATCCTCTAAAACCCTTATGTTGAATATTTTAGTGAAATATTAAGTAATTGTAGTGTTAATACTCCTTCAAATTCAATATTATTTCTTCTCGGGTAGGGACAAACCTCTACCTATTAATCTGACCATATCTCCTTCATACAAACTCCAATTGAGGTGATTGTAAATCTTATAAAAAGATAAGACACTTATATACAACGTTCATGTTTATCAATTCTTTAGATTCCTTAATAATTATTCCTAGAAAATCGAAAACAAAAATGCTTACATTTACCACCCTAAATTCTAGACTAATTCTGACATCTACTCATTAATCAGTCATATCTCCTTTATATGGACTCCAAATTAAGTGATTTCAAAGCCTATAGATCCATTATACATATATTTATATTTATTATGTTAACAATTTCCTTTAATGCCATACAGATTTGGTCCAAAATTTCAAACACAGAAGCATACTTAATAGATTCTTCCCTGGTTAGCTAGTTTCTAACCTCTGCTTACTAATCTGACTATATCTCCTTCATATTGATTCCAATTTGAATGATTCTAGTGGCTAAAAATTCATGAGACATGTATATATATATATATATATATATATATATATATATATATATATATATATATCATATTAAGCATTTCTTTTAATTCCTAATAGATTTATCCTAGAAATTTAAACACAGAAGCATAGCTAACAAATTATTTCCTAATTAACCATTTTATGACCACTGCCTACTAATAGGACAATATCTCCCTCATCTAAACTCCAAATTAAATGATTCCAGTGGCTAAATATCTGTGAAATATAGATTTACATTTTGAATATTAACCATTTCTATTAATTACTAACCAATTCTTCTCAGAATTTTAAAAATAGAAGCTTCCCTGGTTACTCTGAAACCAAACATTTCCTAAGGTTTTAGTTCATCATTTTATTACATCCTTTTCTATTTTCTTCCTAATTTACATCTAATCATCTTCCATAAATTTTTCACCACATTCAAATATACAAAGTAGCAGCATAAAAATCTAAAAAAATTTCCACCCATAACCATACATATCCAGAACTTTTCACTACTACAAGAAAAACGGGTTTTAGTGGTGACTAAAGTCGTCGCTATAGATTTTCAGTGGTGACTTTAAGTCGTCAACAAGTCGTCGCATATACAACCGACACAGAAGGGTTTTAGTGGCAACTTAACAAGGTTGCCGCTGAATTTGACACATCAATGGCAATAACTGTCGCCACTAAAAGTAAAAAATTGCCACCAAAAAATAATTAATCGCCACCAAATATATATTTTTAGTGGCGACCAACCTTGTGAAGTCGCCACTAAAATTAATTTATGTGAGTTTTTAGTAACGACTACACTAATTTGCTACTGAAAATATCTTTCTGTGGCGACTATAGTCACCCTCATAGGTAGTTTTTAGTAGTGACTTCACAGGGTCACCACTGAAAATTGTTAAAAAAAACTTATGGTAGTGTCTAAAGTCACCACTAAATCTGTTATTTGGTCGTGACTCTCTTATGTCACCACTAAAAAGCCAAAACAAAAATCCTATAGTGGCAATTTAAGTCACCACCAAATGGTGTTTTCCTTCGATAGAGGAGCAGCTTCTTTTTAATCAGATGTTACATATAGGGGCTACTTGAAGTCGCCGCTGAAGCCGTTATTTATTTATTTATTTTAATTTTATTTGGACTATTTTAAATATCAAAATGCTAAATTAGAGTCATCTCATGCAAAGCATATCCAATTCCAAGTAGACACTTTGAAAAACTTAAAAAAATCGTATAGAATCAAAGATATAAAATAACATAAGTAAAATTTAATTTCAATATTTTCAAGTGATACAATGTAATAGGTGTTTGAGGCAAATACTATCAGTTAATAAAAGTCAACACATATAACAAAATAATGACAAAATACAATCAAGTTTGCAATTGAGACAGAAAGCGATCAATCTGTGGGCCTTGACAAACACGCATCAACTCAATTATAGAGATTGCAACCATAAGAAGATATTGAAACTGCACAAGTCCATCACATCTATCCTTGTAGCCACCAATTAATGCAGATTGAGGAGTTGGAGGGAAGTGCACTAGGCTTTTCAGGCAGTTGTTTTCTCTCCAAGAGCAATTAACTATATGGCCTGATTCCAGCTTCCTGGCAAAGGATCGCTGGCATTTTGAGCTTCATCCATTACAATAAGAAAATAAGTTAAAAACCAATGAAGAATACAATCAGCAACAGTAACAGATAAGCTATTTTTGCGAAGTTATTAGATAAAGTTTTCTTGGCAAAGTAGTTTAGGAAAATTATGCCTGTTCAATTTTGAAACTACAAATTGGCATCCATGCTATGGGAACCTTGGACAAAAGTGCCATAATTATTCTTCCATTTACATGCTAAATGAAATCATATTAACTATATTTTTTAATCAGCAACTAAAAAACTATCAAATCTGATATTTGATTGGACAAATAGTACCTTGCATTGATTTAAAGATAAGTGTTCATTTTTTAATATCCATGATCTACCTGAAAGCAACGATTGTTCTTCACAATTGCTACCTTAGTCTACACCTCATATCAGAGAAACAATAAACTTCGTAGATCAAAGAGAAGTTGCTCAACACATTTTTTAATTGCAACCACTAGCATTCATGCTCAAGGAAGTCCACGTTGGTTGTGAACCAACACAAGAAAGAGAAGCTATCCATAGAAAAGACATCACCACTTATAGCAATATATATATATATATATATATATATATATATATATATATATACATACATGAAATACATCAGAAAGTAAAATATATCTGGCACAATATGGCTATATATATGCTTACTGTGTATATGATTAGTAAGCATATATGATATACATAGAAAAGACATCAATACTTATAGTAAAATATATCTG
Source organism: Gleditsia sinensis (assembly GCA_037074535.1). Classification (NCBI taxonomy): domain Eukaryota; kingdom Viridiplantae; phylum Streptophyta; class Magnoliopsida; order Fabales; family Fabaceae; genus Gleditsia; species Gleditsia sinensis. The sequence continues at coordinate 38,434,850 of CM073470.1, forward strand.
GCACATTTTTTAACCAGCACCTTGAAGAAGTTCCATTGCAGGCTATCCAGTTCTAGCTAATCAATCTAAAGTAAATTTAAAATGTAGCTTCAAAAGAATCATCAACAACAACAACAACTAAGCATTTTCCCACTAGGTAAAAGAATCATCAACACTTTACCTAAAGCCTTGAAGCATTGTACATGGGTATAGTGAAGGACATGCTAAGAGGCCCTGCTTCCTTCATGATATTTCCTATGTCCGATACAAAAAAATTAATTTATTACAAAGGACATATTTTGACAAACATCCAGAACAGAACAGTCAGCTCTGTACCATGTAACTCCTGTGAAAATATCAGTTTTGCACGTAAAGTATGCTCAGTTCCACCAGCAACCTACAAGAGGAATGACAAGCCATCAATTTAATATATTAGTACAACTCATACAAGCCTCAAATACACAAATAGAGAAGCCTTGGAGGACATCAGACATTATTTATGAAGTTAAAATTGATTATTAAAAGGAAAACAACATATCAAAACTACCTTTTTTAAGCCCCACTCTAGTCTCTTATTTGCTTCCCTAAAATCAATTGTATTTCCAACTGCTCCAGGCTCCAACTCAAAACTAACATTGAAAATTTCAATCAAGTAGGGGAGTAAGTAATCAGGATATCTCAAGATAAACTTTAGATGAATAGTAAAAATTATCCATTTCTTGTGCATGTGAGAATTGTACATCAGTGAACGTATCCACTTCTGCATGTGAAGCTAATTCATAAAATGCATATACTACATATTAAGCCATCCAAAGACCTATCATGTTCAGTTATGTTATATCTCTTTTATGCTTGCTCACATTAAAAGCCAAGTATTGGATGTCATAGTTTGGATCTTTACACAGGCCAGATCAATGACAAATCCTTCCCCAACCCTTGCAAAATTATGGGCCCAACCAAACAACTTTATTATAACAATAACAACTATATCTTTATTGTTTTTTCAGAAAAGTAATTTTAACCTTTGCTAAATACCTGTAAAGCATCATAACTGGCAAATATAACAAAAAAATCGTATCTAAATGGCCTATCTTGACTTGTTTCATCATCCTTACCCTGTTTGTATATATTGTCAAAATTAGACTACAGAAGATTTTCAAAATTCATTTTTTAGTTATGGAAAATATGTTTATTACCCTACGTCCTTTATAAACAAATCAATCATAGTGGCACCATATACATGGCACATTTGTATAAGTACATTAATTAGATTAACATGTGGAACAAATGTCAAGAAATCATGGTTGAGTATGAAGGTAAAGTGCTAACTATTCACTTAAAACTTAAAAGGTATAAGAATATAAAACCTAAGAGAAAGCTTTTCCCAAACTTAAACCTAATAATAAGTTTTAGGCAGTATGTCTGTACAAAAATGTGCCTTTGGAATGTAACTAAAATGTATGATGTCACAAGAAGATAATTGAAATACCGAGTTGTATATGCTGGCAGTGGCATCTGTACAAGAACTGTGTTAGCATTGACACTTGAGGAGAACTGAGCTCACACTTGGATGATCACTTTAGCCTATGAATATATAGCAGACTTTAATATTATGGTAAATCAGGTATCAAGATTAAGAAAATCATAGGGCAATCCAAATCACCTTAAGGGATCCTCCTTCTTCAATCAATGCATTGATACAAAAGGGTGGCTTAAATGGTTGAATCGTACGATACTTCATGACAGGGAATTCACCATCTGGTGGCACCTACAATGGCACAATAATTTTTCAAGGGACTCAAAAGTATAACATACCTTTCAAATTACAAAATATATGCATGGTAATATACTATACACTTACCAATGACAGAGTTCGGTCAATATCAAAATTATCAAGGTGAACAGATTCATGAAAGTTACAGTCATCAAGGATCACATCATCTGAACTTCTATAATCTGTCAAAAGAGACAGCATAATGATTAAGCAAGAATGAACAGACCTAGCAAAAATAAATGGGGAAGCCATATTTATTAACAAGCCTTCACTTTATCAATGGCACATGTCATTTCAAGAAAACATTCTATCCATCAATCACTCCACTGACACTTAAAATCTCCTCATTAGTTAAATAATATAGTATCATTTTCAACATGTCAATATTGAAAATCTACGTCAGACAAAAATTAGAAAAATTAAGTGGAAGCTAAGAAGCATAAACATAGGCATATCGAATGAGGCTGACATAACACAGTCATAGCAAAATCTTCAATATAATGACACAACGCAGCATAGACACACACACACAGAAAAACATAAACATGCGTCAAATATTAAATTTAAATATTTGTTTTTGTTTCCGAGAGAACTATACAGAGGTATTAGAGAGTCTACATGAGTGTCACATTGGTCAAGACTCAAGAGTCTGACATAAGTTAAACTTAACACATAGCTCCTTTTCTTTTACTAACAATGACTCATAGCGAGGAAGAGAAACCATACATCTCTTTGTTAGCATTTTTAGGAAAAAAAACTGTGCCAGAAACTAACCTACCATTTCTTCCTATACTAAGGTCCTCATTGAGAGCAAGTTGAATCTATGGATTATCAGTCTGATAACTCTTCATTTGGATGGTGCCATCTATTGCACTAGTAAGTATAAATCCCTGTTTCCAATAATAATTTCATGTTAAAGTGCTTCAAAATTTTGAATTTACAGATGTGTGACAATAAGGGAGATAAACATATACCAAATGGCATCGAAAAACCATATAAAAAACAATACCTATATACTTACACTAGAGTTGAATGTAACACTTATTTTCTCAATTACATCAACAAAAACACCATTCCTCTTCCTACCCCCAGGTTCATTAGCAACTACAGATTTTGTAATAGCTGTTCCTCTCATTCGTTTGGTCACTTGTTGTAAATATAAGAGTATTGAAAAGTCAATGAGACCATGCGTCCATCTAGAGAACCAATAATATATACCAATTGCATGTAACTGACTCTACAAACAACAACAACAACAACTAAGCCTTTTCCCACTAGGTGGGGTCGGCTACATGGATCAAACAGCGCCATAGTGGCCTATCATGGATGAGATCAATAGATAAGTTATTAGCTTTTAAATCATTTTTAATAGTTTCACTTATTGTTTTTTTTGGCCTCCCTCTACCTCTAATTATTGGACTATTTTCCATCCGATCTACTTTTCTCACTAGGGCTTTTGCAAGTCTTCTCTACACATGGCCAAACCACCTTAAGCGAGATTCAACCATCTTCTCCACAATAGGTGTTATCCCAACTTTCTCTCTAATGCACTCATTTCTAACCATATCTCTTCTGGTGTGTCTACACATCCAGCGCAACATTCTCATCTCTGCAACGTTGAGTTTATCTTCATGTTGTCTTTTAACTGCCCAACATTCAGTACCATACAATATAACAGGTCTTATAGCCGTACGGTAGAATTTTCCCTTAACGTTGAGTGGCACTTTTTTATCACAAATGACACTCGAAACTTTCCTCCATTTCATCCATCCAGCTTGAATCCTATGGTTTACGTCCTCCTTTACTTCGCCGTCATTTTGTATAATGGACCCAAGATATTTAAAACTTGTAACTTGTTTTAATATATAGTCTCCAAGTTTCACGTCTACATTCGTATTTGTTCGTCTCTTACTAAAAATACATTCCATATATTCTGTTTTATTTCTACTTATCCGAAAACCATGTGTTTCTAAAACTTATCTCCATGACTCTAACTTCATATTTATTTCCTCTTTCGATTCACCAACTAAGACTATATCATCTGCAAAAATCATGCATTGAGGCCCCAACTCTTGTATATGTTCAGTAACTGCGTCCAAAATCAAATTAAAAAGATACGGACTCAGAGAAGACCCTTGATGCAGTCCAATAGTTGTGGGAAAATCCTTTGTATCCCCATTTTGTGTTCTCACGCAAGTCGTTATCCCGTCGTACATGTCTTTGATTGCTCGAATATACGCAATACGTACTCCTTTTTTTTCTAAAACCTTTCATAGAATCTCTCTTAACACTCTGTCATATGCCTTTTCCATATCAATAAAAACCATATGCAAATCTTTCTGTCTGCTTTGATACTTTTCCATCAATCTCCGTAGTAAATAAATTGCTTCCATAGTTGACCTTCCTGGAATAAATCCAAACTGGTTCTCTGTAACTTGAGTCTCTTGTCTTAATCTTTGCTTAATGATCTTCTCCTATAACTTCATAATGTGGCTCATGAGTTTAATCCCCTGATAGTTGGAACAATTCTGTATATCTCCTTTATTTTTATATATAGGGATTAAAGTACTTCTCCTCCATTCATTCGGCATTTTCTTAGATTTCATTATCACATTAAACAACTTAGTGAGCCAACTTATACCCTTCCTTCTTAAACATTTCCACACCTCAATAGGTATATTATCAGGTCCTACTGCTTTGCCATTATCCATTCTCTTCAAAACCTTCTCTACTTCAAACTCTTGGATTCTACGATAAAAGGTATAATTACGGTCCTCTTCTGCAATATTAAGTATGTCAGAGTTATAGGTCAACTCATGCCCTTCGTTAAAAAGTCCTTGAAAGTAACTTCTCCATCATGCTTGGATATCATGCTCCTTTACCAAAACATTACCCTCTTCATCTTTAATACATTTCACTTGATCTAGGTCCCTTGTCTTTCTTTCCCTACCCTTCGCAAGCTTGTAAATTTTTATTTCTCCCTCTTTAGTTCCTAAAGATTGATATAATCCCTCAAAAGCTCTAATTCTTGCTTCACTCACAGCCTTCTTAGCGTCTTTCTTAGCCGCTTTATATTTATCCCAATTTGCATTATCTTTACATAAGTGACACTCCTTATAACACTCTCTTTTAAATTTAATCTTATCTTGCACCTCCGCATCCCACCACCAAGATTCTTTACCCTTAGGTCCAATGCCTCTTGATTCTCCAAGTATCTCTCTTGCTATATTCCTAATCCCTTTGGCCATCTCGTCCCACATATCATTAGCATTTCCTTGGACCTCCCAAAGCCTCTCTTCCTCCACTCTTCTTTGAAAATTAAAACTAAAACTCTGTGTTGGGTAGCCAAGCTCTCACCGGGTATGACTTTACAATTTGTGCAGAACTTTCTATCTGATTTCCTTACCAAGAAAAAATCTATTTGAGAGCTTGCTCCTCCACTCTACAAACGATTACCATAAAAATGGATGTTAGACCAAGGGGAGGAATTTGTACAGCATCAATCACAATTGTTTGCCAATGTTCCTATTAGGTTAGAAAGTAAATGCTTTGCTACACAACAATTTTCAGTAAGCATGCCATTCAACAGTCAATTCAATTGAGGAAGAATGCTAAATACTTACTATGACTTCATACAGTAATTCATACACGAGTACAAAGTTTTTTCGAAATGAATCTTCATTAAGAACACCAAGGTAATCTTTGATAACACGTGATTCTTTGCAAAAGTTCCAAAACAAGAGAAGGGGAGATATAAAATAGTCAATCCAATAGATGATCATATGCCAAGCCAAGTATTACACGAAAACATTCAAAGCTCAGTAGTTTGCAACAAGATATTCAATAAGAAAATAATACTTAATTATAATCAAATTATAAGTACTTCACTGGGTCTCCAAGTAAACATGACCCTACCAAAGTCACAAAGTTTCAGCACATTTTTAGCCTTATTCACCTTGTCAAAAGAGGATACAGTACAAAAATTATGAGAAAATGGATATTTCTTTCAAAATAGAAACAATCTAACCATAGAACAATATCTAAAACATACCAACATACTATCCAGTCTTGTACCACAATGAAGAACACCACAGTTCCAAAGATGGTTCAGTGCAAAATATGCTCTCACAGCAGTTAGCCTAAGGCCAATATTGTGACTAAACTTCTTTAAAACTTCACACAAATTCATATTAAGAGATTCACAAACTAAACAAAGGTGGTTCCTATACTTAAAACTTGAAAAAACACAAACACAATGACACATTGGAAAAATTAAAAGAATCCTACAAAATCAAGGTCCAATAACTCAATTAACCCAGACAACAACATTTTGAAGTGATATAATGTAACAGGTGTTTGTGGCAAATACTATCAGTTAATAAAAGCCAACACATATAACAATATAGTGACAAAATACAACTAAGTCGGCGATTCTCTTGGAGATGTTTGTGTTGTATTTGCTGGAAGGTCTGATGCAACACTACCATTAAGGTTTGTCAGAATTTGTCCTTGTTCACATACAACAAAATTAAATAAACTAATTAAGAAGGAAATTGAAGCAGACATGTATTTTTAAGAATACTTGTTGGAGAGATGCAATTAGAGAGGCCATTTGTGCCTGTAACGTTTCTTCAAATTGTGCTTGTATCCTCTCTTCTCCAATCCTCATCTCTTTACGTACTTTTTCTTGTACTTCTACTTCTCGGATCTTCATCTCTTCACGTACCTCCACAACAATCTCTTTGCGTAATTTTCTTTTCTGCTCTTGAAGTTCTTCGGGAGTGATTCGATCAGTCACTATAGAGTACAAGTACAATATAAATCAAAGTCTACGAGCCTTGAAAACAAAGTAGGCTCACCTAGAGATCATGTCATCTAGCTGGTCAACTATCTGAAGAGATAGGACTAAACTTTATATTTTTATCTGAAAACAAAATATAGAAATATCGTGTAGTGAGTTTGACAACTCAGTGAGCAAATATAGCTTACTATAACTGAAACAGAACAAACCATTCACAGAAGTTTTCATAAATAGAAATTATATTAGAATATAATATTATCTAAATCAATGTATATAACAACAAACTAAAGCTTTAAAGAAGGTAAATTTTGTTAAAAGAAAATCTAAAATCTTAAGATTTAGTATAATAAACAATAAATTTCAAAATTAGATAAGGAAATAGGAAGATAACTCTTTATAAAAAAATGTTTAGAGGAGTACTCAAAGTAGAACCATAATTATAATTCTTTTATACCCAAGCACAAAGCCTGGTAAGGGCAATCACCATATACATTGTTTTATCCCAAGCACATAGCAATGTGACGGGTAAATCACCATATTCTCATAATTCATATCATAAGGTTGGGAGGAGCTTTCCTCAACTCCCTAACCTTTTCATATGTTGACTGTCCTAAGCACACAGTAATAGGACAGGTAAAGCATCACATTTTCATTATAGGTAACCAGGCCAAATGCCACTGGCTATTTGGAGGAGACATACCTCAACTCCATACTTATTCACAATTCAAATCCTCATATGCCCTTTCGCACAAAGGGGCTAGCAACTTCCTTGCTAGCTAGGGTTTCAAGATGCACCAAGGTTAGCTATCTCTGTCGCTAGCTAACAGTGTTCTATCAATTATTCCTCCAAAATAAATAAGTTTAATAAACCAAAAATGTAAACTGAAAGGAAAATTGTAAAGTATGAGGTTAAAATTCTTTTTAAGACAATATATATCCCTCCCTTCCAAGATATTTCTCGGACAGAGTTCTGGCATAGAAATACAACATTTTCATTCTAGTCCGGATAAACCATGACATTCAGTCCCAAAAACACATTCAAACATAAATTCAAATTCAATTTCACCATATTCATGAAATAATGAAGTATCAATATAACATAAATCATATGAACAATTTGATAAATAATACAATTATAAAATTCAATAAAGTGTAAAATAACACCATATTTTCATCACAAACTCAAGAGGGATTATTAGAGGTATGTTCTGCTTGTCCTATAGCTTCTAAGAATATAAATCAATTTAAATATGAAATTCAATTTATGCTATACACAATTTATGCTATCCACATTTTCCATCTGAATTTGATTAATTAGATATTAAAAATAAGTCCAGAGAGTCCAAAAACCTAAAAAAATGACCCCAAGACCTTGGTCAATGCTGGCACTGTTCACGGCCGGAAAACACTGTTCATTCGCGGTTAAAATCACTATCCACATGCGAACACTGTTCATAAGTACTATTCAAAACTGTTCACAGTTACTATTCACGAAATTCCGACAAACGTCCGGCAAAATTGATCGGTGGATTTTGAAACTCTCGTTGCCATGAGTCCAACGGTACTTTTGGTATCTTGATTGGATGTTTAGAATGAGAAAAATCTTAGAGAAAAGTTTTAAAAAAAAATTTAGAGAGAGAAAGAGAGAGAAAACTCTTCCGCC